>QRDG01002045.1:0-197761 GCA_012064385.1 Puccinellia tenuiflora
ATGAGGCCGATGCATCATCGAAATTACGAGTAAAATACTTGAACTCGGGTGGGACGCGATAAATAATATGGGGAAATGCTACGCACAAGTGCTAAAATAAAATTAAAACCTTAATTTGTATGCAATAATGTTCACTCTTTATTAGTATCGTATATGTGTGTAATACAAGAGCTCCTTAGAAAAGAAGTAAGAATGAGAAATAATAATTTAAATGGTTGACAAAAACAACAACCGTCTATGATCTGATTTTTTATATCTCGACAAATAATTAATAGGCACACAGAACATAACTCGTCCTACATTATGGTAGAAATTATGTCCACTAGGATGTAAACTTTCAAAAATAATAAAAATATACATAGTTGATATTAAAATATAGAACAAATATTATGTACTTGTACTTGAGAGAGTTAAATTACATGTTGATAAGGAACATTTCTAAATGTTGATTGATGCGTTCCGCGTGACTTTTCAACTTTTAACCGGCAGGGCGGACCAAGGGGGGAGGGGGTGGCCAGGCCCTACCATGGATCGGCCACCCCCATCATGTTATATCAGGGATCAACACTAACACGTATTGTGCTGCTTGGAGGCTACTAGCGCTTGTGCATAAGAATTCTAGCACAACTAGGTTCTAGATTTGTCGCCACCACGCATATTAGGGCACTGGTTAGCATCGACCTATGCCCAACCACTTCTGAGCTTCGCACGGCTCCTCGTGGACCGTCAATCAACATCTCACCACGATGATTTGGATGCCGCTGGTTGATGGGGCTCAAGACTCATAGTACTACTCCCATCTGCCTCACGAGTCACCAACATGGTTTGCACTACCATGCTGTATGAAAGTGTCAAGGTAAATTATCATTCCATTAATAAAAAATTCTAGTTAATTTGTTCGCTGACTACAAATTATACATGCTTTCTCCTTGAAAAATTACATGTCGGTTTGTTTATATTGAACTGAAGTAAATTTCGTCGTAGATAAGATTATTGACTTGTTCGATGAACTCAATAGTTCTATAGCTACAATTAAACTAATGAAATCATAACAAAATGATATTGTTATAGTAAATTTAATATCAGTACTATAGACTAGATATATATCCTTGTATTACAGTATCTATGCAGTCATTAGAGCATCTCTAGCAGATCCCGGAAAAACGCATCCCGAAAAACGCGTTTCGGGTATCACCGAAAGCTTGTTTTCGGTACTGCAATTGCGGTACGAGTTTACGGCATCTGTTCCACAAGAGTCCGCGCCATACCGGAAACAAGTTTTCGGTAGTTTAGTCAAATTCATGATTTTGAACAACATAATCATAATACAAAAGGAATATAAATACAATTTATTAATGTCTTAACATCATACAATACAAATAAAATCCATCAGTGTAGTCAGCCGGAATATATGCCGTCACTTTCATTGCCGCAGAGATCTTTTGGTATGACCTACAGCCAAGAAAACCGACGACATTTCTCCGTTGAGTGAAAAACGAGAGTTTTGCCTTCAAGCTTCTGCAATGCTATAAAAAAGAGATTTGCACATTCGATAATGCCTACGGAAGAGGTGAGCCGGGTAGGTCGGTACCTTGGCAAAGTAAACTATGAGCATGGAATTGCTGAGAGGACGATGACGAACTCCAATCCATCTAAAAATTCAATATTCTGTAGTTTAATCTACAAATCGCTCGTTTATTCAAATTAAAGCCGCGGAATTCGTCAAATGTTTACCTTTAACGAAAGCTGGTAGCAGATCCGCCGCCTTTCTTCCCACGGACGTGTGGCCACAAATCACCGGCACCGGCGGGCACGACGACTACGAGCACAAATCCAGGTTCAATCACACCCGGAGCCGCCTCCTCCGACCAAAACCGGGTCTTGCACCGAGCCCCGCGACAGATCCATGGAGTTGGCGCGCGGGCAGAAGGAAATGACCACCACCGAGCACCCAAAGTGGTGGAAAAGATGCGGCGGGCGGCGGGGAAGCTACTAGATGGCGAAGGACGGCCTGGGGCAGCAGGAGTCAACGACGAGATGCGGCGGGGATGGAAGGGAGGGCGCGAGCTGAAACTTCCGGCCCGTCAAAAGTTTCGAGCTGTCGGGGGGACAGAAAAAATGGTCACGAAACCTGGAGATATGGTGTACTCGGGTCTAATACCCCGCTCCCCCGAAAGAAAAATCCGGATCACTCATTTTTTTTAAAAATCTAGACGGCTCTTTTTTTCAGATTCGAAACTATAACAGACACTTATTATAGTGATCAGTACCTTTTCCGGAATCTGCTGGAGATGTTTTTATTCGCCTCGCCCCTGTACTCAAATCGTGGATGCGTCGTTATTTCTTTTTTTTAGGGGAGGATCCTGGGGCTCCTCGGCCAACGCTGCGAGACATCTGCTGATCTTGTTGATGGGGTCGCAGCATGGAAAACAAAAATTTTCTACGCGGCAAAGCGGAATAAACCCCAAGGATCTAGATCTACGAGATGAAGATAGCGAAGATGAGATCCAATCTCTTACCCTCGAAGATCAACAAACGCGTTTTGTCGGTGCAGGGGTTGGCTAGTCGATCCCCGCAACTAGACTCGTCTAGTCGCGGGGAGATGTATTATCCTCGAGATCCAATCCGGTGAAGTGCAGCAACGGGCAGCACCTCCGCGGCGTCCACACGTATAGCTCGATGAAGACGTCAACTCCTTGATCCCGCAAGCGAGAAGACGTGGTCTTGATAATCTCAGCAGCACGACGGTAGTGCCGGTGATGACGATCTCCGCGAGCAGGGCTTCGCCAAGCCAAGCAAGAGGAGAGGGAGAGGAGGAGGTGGCGCAGCCCCCTAGGGCTAGGGTGGTGCGGCAGCTCTTGGTGGAGGTGAGGCGGCGGCAGCCCTCCGGGAGAGGAGGGGTGCGGCTAGGGTTTAGGTGGGAGAGGGGGGTGCGGCTTGGGGCAGCCTCCAGGTGTGTGTTGCGCCCCCCCCTCCCCTCCTTATATAGGAGGCCGGCTAGGTTAGGGCAGGGGGCCGGCCGGCCCCCCCTTTGCTTGCCCCCAAGTTGGAGTCCATCTAGGACTCCTCCTTGGGCTCCCTTTCCTAAAGGGGTGGAGGGCCCAACTCCTAGTCCAACTAGGAGTGGGACTCCCCTCCTTTTTCCCTTAGCCGCACCAGCCCATGTGGGCCTAGGTGGTGCGCCCCACCCAAGTGGTGGCAGCACCCCTTTGCACCATGTGGGCCCCATACAAAATATGTGGTCCCACTTCTAGACCCTTCTAGAACATTCCGGAACCTTCCGGTACCCTCTAAATAATTTCCGGAACTTTTCCGAAACCTCCGGAAACTACTTTCCATATATGAATCTTATTCTCCGGACTCCTCCGGAACTCCTCGTGATGTCCGGGATCCCATCCGAGACTCCGAATCACCATTCGTTCACTTCATCATTTAATTCATCGCAAAACCTAATTTCATCGGAACGTTAAGTGTGTGACCCTACGGGTTCGAGAATGCATAGACATGATCATATCAATAATTAATAGCGGGACCGGGATGCCCATATTAATTCCTATACACTCAACGAAAACCTTTTCTCGATTGAACCACGATGCCGGAGATTCAATTAATCTCATATATGATTCCCTTTGTCTCACGATATTTTACTTGCCCGAGATATAATCGTTGACATCCCCATGTCTAGTTTAATCTCGTTACCGGCAAGTTCTCTTTACTCGTCCATAATATAGGATCCCGGTGATTACAAACTAATCACATGTCTGCAGACTTTTGATGCTATATTACCGAGAAGGCCTGGAGATATCTTCTCCGTCACATGGAGGGATAAATTCCACTCTCGATTCATATCACCCAACAACCCACCATCGGAGATACCTGAAAGCCACCTTTATAATCACCCAGTTACGAAGTGACGTTTGATGTCCACAAAGTATTCCTCCGGTGAACGGGAGTGATATAATCTCATGGTCTAAGGAAACTATATTTGGCATATTAAAAGTGTTGACAACAAAACTTTTGTGACACGATTAATTGCAACTCTTTATTTGGGTCATGTCCATCACACCATTACTCCTAATGATATGACTCCGTTATCAAGTGACTATAACAAGTCCATAGTTAGGAAACTCTAACTATCTCTCGATCAACGAACTAGTCCTGTAGAGGCTCACTAGGGACTTCGGGTGTTTATATTCCACACATGTATTATGTTTCCATTTAATACAATTATAGCATGGATAATAAACTATTATCATAAACGTGAATATGCTTAATAAACCATTTTATTATTGCCTCTAGGGCATATTCCCAACAGTCTCCCACTTGCACTAGAGTCAATAATCTAGTTTACATTTCCTCGATCCAACACCCATGGAGTCTCACTCATGAAGTCTCAGTGCTGATCATGTTTGCTTGTGGAAGAGGTTCTGTCCGTGCTTTGTACTTTACAGCTCTTTATGTCCTTTGCAAAATTTGTAACTGTCACCTAATTTGACATTACTTTATCATCTCATGATAAACTTCCTATCATCCCATGATAAAACTCATTATCATATAATGCATATAATATGTTTGGTTATAGAATGAGATACTCATATCCTTTTATGCCTATATGTATGATAAGTCAAATGGACTTTCCCACAACATATGCATCTGGAACTCACTCAATCTTGAAACAACTTTCTCAAACCAAAATATTATATCTTATTTCAATCCTTGAATTAATCATATACTCCTATATGTTGTAGACTTAACAAATCAACAGTGAACCTTGTCACTTTGATATTTCCGATCATGCTTTCGCTGCGCTGCTCTGACTCTAAAAGATCTCCAATTTAGTCTGGCTTTATGACTTCAACCAAGTCTACCATTTTCTAAATTTATCTCAATTTCATGAAAAATGACTCCTCATTTAACATGTTCTTACCATTAAGAACTTGGGTCACACACCGTCATATACAAACACATGGTTCTTATATGTTGAGACCTATGAACAATTCATATTGAATTCCAACATATCCTTCAACCATCAATTTTGTACTGAGTTCTCTAACTCAATGTTTCACCTATATATCACAATGAGATGAACCATTCTTCTCTTGTTTTATTTTGAACTCCTTCAAAAATTATTTAGGTTAAACATCTGACTTTAATGTTTATCAAACTTATCTATCCTCCATAGATACATTCATCTGCATGAATATTTGACGTTCAAACTAACTTCATAAGTTATGCATTGGTCCATGACAACGTTTACAACATCTATGAAATCTCCATTTCATTCAAACACTATGTTGTAAACTCCCACTCAAATATACACCATACACATATTAAATTGTGAAGCCACTTTGGCTCCCACTCAGAAATATGTTATCTTTATATTTGACCATGATTAACTAGTTCCCACTCAAACATATGTCACCACATATTTTGATTATGGAAATTAATTTCTGCTCTAACTTAATATATGTCACCACATATCTTAATTAGATCTCACTCAGTTTCATATGCACTTTCTCGACACTTTGGACTCCTCCAAAACTCTTAACTCTTAAGATTCGAGAACTCATATACGAAACGCCAGCACCTTGCTAGCTCTAAGTTTTATTTATTCCACGCAAACTCTTTTGCAAAATAAATATGTGAAACATTCTTTTCACAAAATCAAGTAACGATTACTTTATGATTTAAACTTAAAATAGAATGACTTTCAGTCACTTTCGTATTTAAAGTTTCTATTTCTTCTTTTGTAGTTTTGTAGGTATGTCTTGTTTCCCAAACATGACAAGTAAATCACGAATATTATTTTGCAACTTTTGACAAAATTCATATTCTTGAACCCTACTTCTCTTTAGACAAGCTAAACCATAATTCAATGATCACCATCATTAAAAACTTTTATGTGTCAAGTTTTAACCAACACAGCACTTTACAAATGTGCCACTTGATACATAAACATGCAAGCTTTCTAAAATTTATTCCAACAATTCTTTTATCCATGAAACCATTTCATGATAAAACCACTAAAATACATAACACAACCAAACACATTGGTTTGTCCCTTTTAGTCTCACATTGTGGAATCTCTATCCATAATCTCATATGAACATTCTACAAAACTTCATTTGCTTTGGTCTTTTAATTATCTCATAATTATTGAAACCACTATTTCACATAACTCATATGCGAAACGCAAATCATTAAATAGATCCTTTATTTAAAACAGAGTGTTATCAAAATAAATCTAAATGATACAAATAAAACCTTAAAACCAAAACCCTTCTTTATGACCACATAATATCAAATATAATGTGACTACAATACTTTAGGTTCATCAAAAAACACCTTTTGAATAATCTCTAAATATTGTAATTTGTGATAACACTTGTCACAAGTCTCCATACTAAACAATAACTCAAATATTTTGTCTCTTTTGATCAAATCGAAAAGACTCAATTATCTTGTTAACTTAATATCCTCTACTTCCAAGGTCTCATCATGACATGAATAAATACTCCTATTTACTCATCCATGATAAAATAATGATGTCTTTTATTCACTGAAAAATACAACCAACACTTGTGTTTATTTTCAGCAACTCATGGCATTTTCAGAAAATGGCATTTTTTAACCACACTACTTAGTGATGCGCATCATGATGCTATTCAGCACTAACAGTACAATTGTAATGTACCTGCACTTAGAAATATGGCAAGTACCTGTGTATAGTGCAAATCCCTGGATCGTTTCATTTGCACACACAGTTTACGATGAATATCACAACATTGTATCAATTATTACACGAATGATCCAGACTTGGAAAAATAAATGGTTCGATACATCTTTGCATAGCATAAAGCTAGCTTAGTCAATAAAGCAGCGGAAATAAATCTTCAAAGAGCCTCCATCTTCATGATGCGCCACAGGCGAAAACATGTTGGTGCAGACTCGAAACCCAAAACGTAACCTTACTCATCGTCAGATAAATCTGCATCAATTAATAATTTGCAACAGAGTGGGTCAGATACCATTAAAAATGGATCTGGCAAGTGACACTATGTGGACACTTAGTGGAATAACTCTATAGCCTATATGCATATTTGGCTGGTGGAGTTCAAGGCTATTTTGCATAAAAGCCAATTTTTGCCTAACACTTTGTAAAACATCTTCCTCAAATGTTGAGACAATATGGCATGAAATCCATAGTCTCGTCTACCCTTGTTCACCCATCAAATTTTACTTAGAGAAATAAGATGTTGGGAGCCTCCGTTGAATCCTTGATCAGCTGCTCAATTGTCCGTAACCGGGGACACGGCTAAGTACTTAGTTTTTAACTCTGCAGAGGTTGTGCACTTTCACCATTAGACTCAACAAACCCAAACTATCCTCAAGCACTCAATTTGTGTTAAGGAAAAGGAGAGAGTTGAGACGAGACTTTTCGGAAGCATTTTCTCCTTCCCTTCTGGCTTGACCCGTTCCACCTACATCCTCTACATCTGCTTGTCAAGCCGGGAGGAGTCCACGCAACTTAATCCATCTAGCCAGAGCCCATATGACTAATGGCTGCACGGGAAGCATCTTCACTTAGAGAAAACTTTGGTCCCTTTGTTCCTGGGTGGCAATCCACAAGTGAATATCCCATCGGTAAAACCCCTAGGGACAACACTCAACTCTTGCAACCATTCAAGCCCAAATCCACCCAGGTGGTAAATTAACTTAGTAGAATTTAAGCTTTCAATAAAAAGAGTTTGCATAGCACCAATAATTCTACTAAGTTATCATTGGGGGGGGGGGTTCTAGACACAGCTAGTGTAAAGGTATGGTGGTTTAGCATATAGCAATACTATCCAACACATGCATATAAAGAAATACTCTAAGTCATGCATAGTAAAAATACTTAGGAAATTTTATGGGGTGTGTCCACTTGCCTTGGCAACAAGCAGAATAGCAACAACAGCTGCAACAGTCCTCGTTTCCCTCCGGAGATTCTAACACAACAAACAATACATAATGAACAAACAAGTTTCATAAAACTTCTAAGGAAAATATGTCATGCATGATGTGCAAAATATTTCTAAGGACTAGAGATGCATGCATGCCATGAAATAATTCTAAGTTAATGCAAGGCAAGTAGAATGGTCCAAAAATGACTAAGGACCAAGGTCATAACACTTGAGGCCGAATTTTAACTAAGGACTAAAGCTAACACAAGTCCAGGATAATTTCTAAGGAAAAGTGTTGTCAAAATTTTATTAACAAAATTTTATTATCAAAAAATTTCTAAGGAAGAAAGTTATTCTAGGGAGGCGTAATATTTCTAAGTACTTTGTAACTAAGTAGATCAAAATATGACTAAGTCATTTTATTAGATGAATATATATGAAGTTAATTAATTTTACTCAATTTTAACTATTAAATAACACCTAGAAAGCATTTAATCAAAATTAAATACAAAAATCTTAGAAAATACTTTTACATAAATAGTAGAGTGATCCTACGGCCAGTACTTAGACATACAAATTTATAGCAAAAGAGTTTGCTCAAATATCAATTTTTAAATTAAAGTTATGTCCAAAATACTAATTAAGCCACTTTTTAAGTTAAACAAAATTAATTCGACAAAACCTCAAATTACCAATGCCAAAAGTTTCTACACGTCAGTAGCTATCCGAAAATATAAAATTTATAATTTTCTGATAAAGGAATAAAAATTAATGATAGTTTCAATCGCAGGGACCAATCTGTGATGCGCAGGGGCTAAACTGAAAAGAAAACAAAATAGAATCTTCTCGCTGAAGTCCCTGGCGACTTGGCGTCTTCTGATTGGTGCGGAGCCTCACGTTGCTGAGCTGGCGTTGACGTCCACGCGGCGGCTCCCGGTTGGCTGGCTAGTGCTGACGGAGCGATGACGAGGCGGCTGACATGGCGACGTCTGATTGGCAGGTACCCCTTCGCGGCGAGATCCAATCTACAGCGTTGAAGACGGATCCGACGGCTGACATCCAACTGACTAAAAACGGGCGGCGCGGTCACCGGAACTTCACCGGAACAGTGTTCGCGCGGTGGCAGAAAGGAGTACGGCCTAGCGTGGCTAATCTACTGCATTAGAAGGATGGTGGAGCATACCTAGATGATCAGAAGGATGACGCGGGCACGATGGCGAAGCGGTGGTCCTCGGGGTCTTCTCTTTCTCCAGAAATTCCTCGCCGGAGTTGCGATTTGCGGCGGCCCGAGGCGTGCGAGGACGGAGACGTCGTTCTGGTGAACAAGAAAACATGGGATGATGTCTGGGAGGTGCGCAAGGAAGAAACAAAGAGGTTAGGGTGGATCGACGAGGCCGGGGTCGACGGAGCTCACCGTAATCAATGGGAGAAGGCGGCGGTGCAGCGAGATCGCGAGATCGAATCCGGTCAGCCTGGTGGCGATATGTCTAGGGTTTTGGGTGCGGAAGAGAGAGGAGGATCGGGGGTTTATATGGACGCGAACAAGAGCAACGAATCCCGCATAAAACGCACGGATTTGATCCGGAGTTCGACTCGGATACGGGCGCTGGAGATTGAGGATCCGATGACGTCAGCGCATACGTCATCGTGGGGTCCGTCGGTCAGAGGGAAAGGAGAGAGGGCCGGGGCGGGGACGATGCTGGGCTGGTCCTGGGCCGGTTGCTGGGCTGGCTCGGGACTGGCTGGCCTTTTCATTTTTTTTTTTTAACAAACCTTTTCCCTTTTTCTTTTCTCTGTTTTTAAAACAGATTAGGTAAAACCTTTTGTAAAAGTTTATAAAAAATACTTTTCAGAGAGTATTTCCAATATAGAATATTTTGGCACTTATCTTGCCAACAAATAAAATAAAATAAAATATTTGAAACATGGCTAGGGTTACTTAGCACCCTTTAATCCATTAATTGAATTGATCAAATCAAAATTCAAAACAAGCCACCTAAAATAAATAAACTAAATGCACAAACAAATGCATATGATGACATGAATGCATGCTTATGCAATTTTTGAAAATTGGGATGTTACAAACCTAACCCCCTTAAGATGAATCTCGTCCCCGAGATTCGGATTGGTTAGCAAATAGGTGCGGGTGTTCTTCTCGCAGGTCATCCTCCCGCTCCCAAGTAGCTTCTTCTTCGGTGTGATGGCTCCATTGGACCTTGCAGAACTTGATTGTCTTGGTACGAGTAATCCTCTCTGCAATCTCTAAAATCTTGATTGGCTTCTCCTCATAAGTCAAATCACTCTCCAGTTGAACTTCTTCTAAGGGCACAGTATCACGTAGTGCTGTCTCAGCCATCTCAGGGTGACACTGCTTCAACTGGCTAACATGGAACACATTGTGAACTGCTGATAGTATCTCTGGCAGTTCCAACTCATAAGCTACTTCTCCTTTACGAGAGAGAACCTTATAGGGTCCAATGAATCGGGGTGCTAACTTTCCTTTGATTCCAAATCTCTTTACACCACGTAGTGGTGAGACTCTAAGGTATGCTCTATCACCTACCTCATAGGTGATTTCCCTCCGCTTGGAATCTGCATAACTCTTCTGCCTTGACTGTGCTATTTTTAACCTGTCCTTTATCAATCTGACCTTCTCTTCAGCCTCTTGAATTATGTCAGGACCAAATAAGCTACGCTCACCTACACCGCTCCATAGTAATGGTGTAGTGCACTTTCTTCCATACAATGCCTCAAAAGGTGCCATCTCTATACTGGCTTGGTAGCTATTATTGTATGAGAATTCTGCATATGGCAAGTTATCATCCCAACTAGATTTATAATCCAGTGCACATGCCCTAAGCATGTCCTCCAGAATCTGGTTGACTCTCTCAGTCTGTCCATCAGTCTGTGGATGAAAAGCTGTACTGAACTCTAGTCTTGTTCCTAACGACTCATGCAGTTGCTTCCAGAAATGTGAGGTAAATTGGGTACCTCTATCAGAAACAATTTTCTTAGGAACACCATGTAAACTCACAATTCTCTTCATATAGATATCTGCGAGCTTTGCACTCGTGTAAGTGGTTTTCACAGGAATAAAGTGAGCCACTTTTGTCAGGCGGTCAACAATCACCCATATTGAATCATACCCTGACTTGGTTCTGGGTAATCCCGTGATGAAATCCATTCCTATTTGCTCCCATTTCCATTCTGGTACTGGTAATGGTTGTAGCAGTCCCGCGGGTTTCTGATGTTCTGCCTTCACCCGACTACACACGTCACACTTGGCAATATATTCTGCGATATCTCTTTTCAGACCATTCCACCAAAATCTCTCCTTTACATCCATATACATCTTGGTGTTACCCGGATGTATGGAGTAAGGTGAGTCATGTGCCTCTTGTAGGATTAGTTTCCTAAGATCCTCATTCCGCGGCACACAAATACGGTTCTCAAACCACATCGTACCTTGTTCATCCTCCCGGAATCCTTTGGCCTTGCCTTCACTCAGATTGGTCTTGATTTCTTCCATCACTTTATCTCCCTTCTGTGCTTCTCGTATCCTATCCATTAGCATGGGTTGTACCTCTAATGATGCCACGAATCCCTTGGGTACAACTTCCAGTCTAAGGTCCTTAAATGCATTGCACAAATCTTCTGGCAATTCTCCTGCCGTTAATCCATTAACATGAACTTTACGACTTAATGCGTCGGCTACTACGTTGGCTTTTCCTGGGTGATACTGCAGACTCAAATCATAATCTTTTATGAGTTCTAGCCACCTTCGCTGTCTCATGTTCAGCTCCTTCTGGGTGAAAATATACTTGAGACTCTTGTGATCAGTGAATACCTCACACCTTTTTCCCATCAGGTACTGTCTCCAAGTCTTCAGTGCATGAACTACTGAAGCTAACTCTAAATCATGAGTGGGATAGTTGACTTCATGCTTCTTGAGTTGTCTAGAGGCGTAAGAAACTACTTTCCCTCCTTGCATCAAGACACTTCCTAAACCATGACGCGATGCGTCACAATATACTTGGAAATCTTTCTCTATATCTGGTAGACACAAGACTGGTGCTGAAACTAATCGCTTCTTCAAATCTTGGAAACTGGTTTCGCAGGTTTCAGTCCACTCGAACTTCTTATCCTTCTTCAATAACTCCGTCATTGGTTTGGCAATCTTCGAGAAATTCTCAATAAATTTCCTATAATATCCTGCCAATCCCAGAAAACTACGGATTTCTCCCACGTTCTTGGGTGGTTCCCATTCAGTCACTGCGGACACCTTTTCTGGGTCTACTGCGATCCCTTCCTTAGACACCACGTGTCCTAAGAATCCAACTTTCTCCAACCAAAATTCACACTTGCTGAATTTGGCATACAACTTGTGCTCTCTCAACCTCTGCAACACTATGTGTAGGTGTTCTTCATGCTCCTTGTGACTTTTGGAATAAATTAATATGTCATCAATGAAGACAACAACAAATTTATCCAGAAAATCCATGAATACCTTATTCATCATATTCATAAAATAAGCTGGTGCATTGGTCAAGCCAAAAGGCATCACTGTGTACTCATATAGACCATACCTAGTGGTAAATGCAGTCTTGGGTATGTCCATCTCCCTAACCTTCATTTGGAAATACCCTGATCGAAGATCGATCTTAGAGAATACACATGCACCTTCCAATTGATCGAATAGATCATTGATCTTGGGTAATGGGTACTTGTTCTTGATAGTTACTTCGTTCAATGAACGATAATCCGTAACTAATCTCTGCGTACTATCCTTCTTCTCCACAAATAATATTGGGGCTCCCCATGGTGAAGAACTCGGACGAATGAATCCTTTCTGCAGATGTTCATCTAACTGTTTCTTGAGTTCCTTCAATTCATCAACCGCCATGGGATATGGTCTCTTGGCTATGGGTCCTGTCCCCGGTACCAATTCAATGAGAAACTCCACATCTCTATCCGGTGGCATTCCCGGTAGTTCTTCAGGAAACACATCTGGGTATTCCTTTACTATGAGCACATCACCGAGGCTAACCCCCTTAAGAGAATTAAGCCTAACCTTCTTCATTTCAAATTTTGACTTGAACTTAATCCTTTTCTTTTCTGGGGTAGTGAGAATGATTGCTCTGTTTACACAGTCTATGATTCCCTCAAATTGGGTCATCCAATCCATCCCTAGAATGACATCGAGGCCTTGGGTCTCTAGGATGATTAAGTCTGCTGGAAACTGATGTTTTCCAATACTCAACTTCAACTGTCTACACCCGGAGTTAGCTAATATCTCTCCACCCGGAGAACTTACCCTTATAGGTTTTCCTATGGTTTCCTCAACTAGCCCATGCTTGTTTACAAATTCTCTTGAAATGAATGAATGAGATGCTCCGGTATCAAATAAAATCAATGCTGGGCAAGAGTTGATTAGGAACGTACCGATCACAGCATCAGGTTCATCAAGGACTTCTTCAACATTGATGTGGTTCACATGTCCCTTATTGAAAGGATTGGGCTTGGTAGGAGTGTCCACTTTCCTCTCAGGGCAATCTGTGGCATAGTGGCCCTTGTTGTTGCACTTGAAGCAGAGTACTTGGCTGATATCTTTCTTGGGTTCAGGGTTTGGGCGATGCTGTCCATTGTTATGTGTATGTCCAGTATGTCCATTTCCCTTGTGTCCTCCATTGTTTCCCTTGAATCCTCCATTGTGATTGTGTGAATGGGGTTTGTGAAAGTTGCCCCCATTGTGGTTTCCATGTCTGTGACCATGGTTCCCATCATGAACAAAGTGCTTCTTAAAGGAGGGTTCAGAGTGGTGCCTGTTTGCATTCATCTTCCTCTTCCTGTTTTCAGCTTTCTTCATGCTATCTTCAAGGGTGATTGCTTGGTCAAGTAGTGCCTGATAGGTTGGTGCATAGGCCACAGTCAGAGGTATCTTCAGCTCATCACTTAAACCCTTGAGAAATTTGGCCTTCCTCTTTACATCTGTGTCAATGTCCTCAGGAGCATATCGAGACAAGGCATGAAAGTCATCCATGTACTCCTTAAGACTTCTGTTCCCCTGACGCAGATTGCGGAACTCTTCCTGTTTCAAATTCATAACGCCTGTGGAGATATGAGCATTACGAAATCCTTCCTTGAAATCCTCCCAGGTCAAAGTGTCCAATGGGTGAGTAATCTGATAAGTTTCCCACCATTGGGCAGCAGGTCCTTCAAGCAGATGTGCGGTGAACCTAACTTTCTCAGGGTCGGTGCACTCACAAGTTACCAGATCCTTGTGCACTGAGCGCAACCAGTCATCTGCCACTATGGGCTCAGTTGCAGTGGAGAACTTGTTAGGCCTGAGCCTTAGAAATCTTGCAAGTCTATCCACTTGAGGGGGAGGTGGTGGTGGTGGTGGTGGTGGTGGTGCATGTTGATTTGCCATGAATTGAGCCATCATGGTCATCAGTTGAGTCTGGGCAGCCATCATCTGTTGCATCATTGCTTCGGTGTTGTTGTTGTTGTTGTTGTTGTTGTTGTTGTTGTTCTGAGGATTACGGCGGGGAGGCATCTGTGGTTTCAGCATGGATGAGTAGAAGATAGACAGAACTAGGAGAAGTAATTCTACACATACACGCATTCAACAAAACACAACAAATCACCAAATTCCACTTTAACCTTTAGAAATTTAACAAGGTCTAAAATAAACACACGGATGTTCTGCAAATAAAAAGCCTAAATATTGTCATACCACAATTTGGTTGATCAATACTAACGCAAAAGAATAACGTCTAGATAACATGGTAGTCTCACTAACTATCCTAACCCACAACCATGGAATCATCCTCTTCTTCTTCTTCAACTTCCTGGATCTCGAAGCCTTCCTGATCAAGCACACTCCTCAGTTCCTTCACTTCCTTCGTCAGCTCCAAGTTCTTCTCTTGCAGTTCCTTCTTCTCTGCACGAAGCCGCTTGATCAAGTCAAAGTCTGCTTCTAGTTCCACTTCATTGCTCTCAAGCTCCATCTTCATTTCCTTCATCTCCTTGTTCTTCTTCTGGACTCTCTTCTCTTGATTCTTGTACTTCTTTTCTTGCTCCTGGAACTTCTCTTCTAGGGCCTTGAGCCTTTCTTCCTGTTCCTTCACCTTCTCTTCATTCTCCTGGACTTGGGCGCATAGCTCATCATTTTTGTAGAGTTCTTCGTAGTTATCATGAAAGAGCTCATGGACTAGGTGCTCCAAGTCTTGGCAATATTTGCCTAGGGACTCAGCTTTGCCCCTATCCTTGGTGTCAAATGCATAGGGTTCTCCTTCTTCATCACGCCTTCCGAAAAGAATGGAGTAGTGACCACCCAATTCCTGGTTGTAGCGTCCACAAAGACGCCCTATCAGGTCTTGCATGATGACGTTGAGTCCCTTCTCCATGGTGTCGCTTACCACCCTGATCTCCATGGTCTTCTCGCCTTCACGTCCTAGCTGAATCGCCTTGATTCCCCATAGTCCTTCTCTGTGGAGCTTCTTCAAGATGCAGCCCTTGATCTGGGGTATTGGCAACTTCAAGCGTTTAAGCAGGTCGAGGAGGTAGAAGCCAAAGCGAGTCTCTCCAAGGTCCTCCGCGGTGGTGTAGTCAAATCTCTTCATCCTTAAGTTAGAAGGAACAAGGTATGAGATAAAATGCATAAGTAAAGAATTACGAGTACTTAGAAGAAGACCAGAATATTATGTAAAAGTTTTTATACTTAGTAAAAATTAAGTTTTCAGCCAACTTATTCCTAACCAAACCTAGGGTTTCGATCCTACAGGCAACACTATGCTCTGATACCATCTGTAATGTACCTGCACTTAGAAATATGGCAAGTACCTGTGTATAGTGCAAATCCCTGGATCGTTTCATTTGCACACACAGTTTACGATGAATATCACAACATTGTATCAATTATTACACGAATGATCCAGACTTGGAAAAATAAATGGTTCGATACATCTTTGCATAGCATAAAGCTAGCTTATTCAATAAAGCAGCGGAAATAAATCTTCAAAGAGCCTCCATCTTCATGATGCGCCACAGGCGAAAACATGTTGGTGCAGACTCGAAACCCAAAACGTAACCTTACTCATCGTCAGATAAATCTGCATCAATTAATAATTTGCAACAGAGTGGGTCAGATACCATTAAAAATGGATCTGGCAAGTGACACTATGTGGACACTTAGTGGAATAACTCTATAGCCTATATGCATATTTGGCTGGTGGAGTTCAAGGCTATTTTGCATAAAAGCCAATTTTTGCCTAACACTTTGTAAAACATCTTCCTCAAATGTTGAGACAATATGGCATGAAATCCATAGTCTCGTCTACCCTTGTTCACCCATCAAATTTTTACTTAGAGAAATAAGATGTTGGGAGCCTCCGTTGAATCCTTGATCAGCTGCTCAATTGTCCGTAACCGGGGACACGGCTAAGTACTTAGTTTTTAACTCTGCAGAGGTTGTGCACTTTCACCATTAGACTCAACAAACCCAAACTATCCTCAAGCACTCAATTTGTGTTAAGGAAAAGGAGAGAGTTGAGACGAGACTTTTCGGAAGCATTTTCTCCTTCCCTTCTGGCTTGACCCGTTCCACCTACATCCTCTACATCTGCTTGTCAAGCCGGGAGGAGTCCACGCAACTTAATCCATCTAGCCAGAGCCCATATGACTAATGGCTGCACGGGAAGCATCTTCACTTAGAGAAAACTTTGGTCCCTTTGTTCCTGGGTGGCAATCCACAAGTGAATATCCCATCGGTAAAACCCCTAGGGACAACACTCAACTCTTGCAACCATTCAAGCCCAAATCCACCCAGGTGGTAAATTAACTTAGTAGAATTTAAGCTTTCAATAAAAAGAATTTGCATAGCACCAATAATTCTACTAAGTTATCATTGGGGGGGGTTCTAGACACAGCTAGTGTAAAGGTATGGTGGTTTAGCATATAGCAATACTATCCAACACATGCATATAAAGAAATACTCTAAGTCATGCATAGTAAAAATACTTAGGAAATTTTATGGGGTGTGCCACTTGCCTTGGCAACAAGCAGAATAGCAACAACAGCTGCAACAGTCCTCGTTTCCCTCCGGAGATTCTAACACAACAAACAATACATAATGAACAAACAAGTTTCATAAAACCTCTAAGGAAAATATGTCATGCATGATGTGCAAAATATTTCTAAGGACTAGAGATGATGCATGCATGCCATGAAATAATTCTAAGTTAATGCAAGGCAAGTAGAATGGTCCAAAAATGACTAAGGACCAAGGTCATAACACTTGAGGCCGAATTTAACTAAGGACTAAAGCTAACACAAGTCCAGGATAAATTCTAAGGAAAAGTGTTGTCAAAATTTTATTAACAAAATTTTATTATCAAAAATTTCTAAGGAAGAAAGTTATTCTAGGGAGGCGTAATATTTCTAAGTACTTTGTAACTAAGTAGATCCAAAATATGACTAAGTCATTTTATTAGATGAATATATATGAAGTTAATTAATTTTACTCAATTCTAACTATTAAATAACACCTAGAAAGCATTTAATCAAAATTAAATACAAAAATCTTAGAAAATACTTTTACATAAATAGTAGAGTGATCCTACGGCCAGTACTTAGACATACAAATTTATAGCAAAAGAGTTTGCTCAAATATCAATTTTTAAATTAAAGTTATGTCCAAAATACTAATTAAGCCACTTTTTAAGTTAAACAAAATTAATTCGACAAAACCTCAAATTACCAATGCCAAAAGTTTCTACACGTCAGTAGCTATCCGAAAATATAAAATTTATAATTTTCTGATAAAGGAATAAAAATTAATGATAGTTTCAATCGCAGGGACCAATCTGTGATGCGCAGGGGCTAAACTGAAAAGAAAACAAAATAGAATCTTCTCGCTGAAGTCCCTGGCGACTTGGCGTCTTCTGATTGGTGCGGAGCCTCACGTTGCTGAGCTGGCGTTGACGTCCACGCGGCGGCTCCCGGTTGGCTGGCTAGTGCTGACGGAGCGATGACGAGGCGGCTGACATGGCGACGTCTGATTGGCAGGTACCCCTTCGCGGCGAGATCCAATCTACAGCGTTGAAGACGGATCCGACGGCTGACATCCAACTGACTAAAAACGGGCGGCGCGGTCACCGGAACTTCACCGGAACAGTGTTCGCGCGGTGGCAGAAAGGAGTACGGCCTAGCGTGGCTAATCTACTGCATTAGAAGGATGGTGGAGCATACCTAGATGATCAGAAGGATGACGCGGGCACGATGGCGAAGCGGTGGTCCTCGGGGTCTTCTCTTTCTCCAGAAATTCCTCGCCGGAGTTGCGATTTGCGGCGGCCCGAGGCGTGCGAGGACGGAGACGTCGTTCTGGTGAACAAGAAAACATGGGATGATGTCTGGGAGGTGCGCAAGGAAGAAACAAAGAGGTTAGGGTGGATCGACGAGGCCGGGGTCGACGGAGCTCACCGTAATCAATGGGAGAAGGCGGCGGTGCAGCGAGATCGCGAGATCGAATCCGGTCAGCCTGGTGGCGATATGTCTAGGGTTTTGGGTGCGGAAGAGAGAGGAGGATCGGGGGTTTATATGGACGCGAACAAGAGCAACGAATCCCGCGTAAAACGCACGGATTTGATCCGGAGTTCGACTCGGATACGGGCGCTGGAGATTGAGGATCCGATGACGTCAGCGCATACGTCATCGTGGGGTCCGTCGGTCAGAGGGAAAGGAGAGAGGGCCGGGGCGGGGACGATGCTGGGCTGGTCCTGGGCCGGTTGCTGGGCTGGCTCGGGACTGGCTGGCCTTTTCATTTTTTTTTTTAACAAACCTTTTCCCTTTTTCTTTTCTCTGTTTTTAAAACAGATTAGGTAAAACCTTTTGTAAAAGTTTATAAAAAATACTTTTCAGAGAGTATTTCCAATATAGAATATTTTGGCACTTATCTTGCCAACAAATAAAATAAAATAAAATATTTGAAACATGGCTAGGGTTACTTAGCACCCTTTAATCCATTAATTGAATTGATCAAATCAAAATTCAAAACAAGCCACCTAAAATAAATAAACTAAATGCACAAACAAATGCATATGATGACATGAATGCATGCTTATGCAATTTTTGAAAATTGGGATGTTACAAACAATTAAAACAAATCTCATCATTAAGTGTTGGATATTTTAGCATGTGTTTACTTTTATAAGTGTTTAACTAATTATCGTTTAAATCTAGCAAAGGACAATAATCTCATAATCGAAACGTGATCTCCAAAAAGGATTACTCATGAAAACAGAACAACCACTTGTCTTTAACATGAATGACCGTCTCACAAACCGAGACACACTAATTTAAGATCACACTTAATTCGATTACAAAACTCATTCAAATCCTCTAATTTAAAACGATAAATGTAGAAGTGAAATGACGCCAGCATCAACTCCTTGATTGCCATCTTCCCGCGAAATCCACTCAGTCCCTCCATGCACTTCTCAAACGGCAGGCCCTGTTTTCACAAAACAGCACAAGTATCAAATACTTAGCTCACCACAAGTGTAAATGGGACATTTAAACATTTATAACTAGTATATCAAAATATACCTTCTGTGTTGACTACTTCTCCTGCTATGGGTTCCACTTTAACTTGACGCAGCTGGGAAATAAACTCACAGAAAGTGATCGAATCCCTTCCCATGATATAGTTCCTGACATAATCCTTATAGCTGGGGGGAAGCGAGCGCAGCACCCCATCTATTGCCATCTCGTCAGTTATTTCATGGTTCCAAACATCCACCATAGTATAATACAGCCGGTGCATCTTACTTAGGTGTTGTTCCAAGCAAGTGTTTTCTTCCATCTTAGTTGAAAGAAAATCATCCAAGCATTCAAACCTTGCAACTCTAACTTGTGCTATGAACCTTCGTTTTAGCTCATCGACAATCTCCATTGCGCTCAAGTTTCCAAATTGTCTACCAAGGTTAGAATTCATGAAGGTGCATATCAGCCACTCGACTCTCAAGTAGGTGGTCTTTTGATCGTACCACTCCATATACCCTTCATAGTCAACAGTAACATCAGGGCGTTTTTCTAAAGGTTCATCTATCACGTAGAGCTCATCATTGGCGTATAGGGCTTCTCTCAGACGCATGTACCATTCAGCAAAGTTTGACCCATCGAGTCGCAGCTCCTCAGCAAGAAACATACTACTGTAGTCTCCCATGATCTACAAGGATTTTGCAAAGACATCTTTAGGACACTAGTTTATGACAATTTTAGTTCAACTTAATCAAATTAATGAACTCCCACTAAACTCAACATCTCTCCGGTTGATTAGTGACACACGATCCAAATCCACTACACCACCACCGATCATCACGTGAGATGATGTAGCTTCAATGGTGAACAACTCAGTGTTGATCATATCATTCATATGACTCGTGTTTAACCTTTCGGTTCCGTGTTCCCGAGGCCATGTCTGTACATGCTAGGCTCGTCAAGACAACCATAGTATTTCCGCATGTGCAAACTGGCTTGCATCCGTTGTATGTGAACGTTGAATCTATCACACCCGATCATCACGTGATGCTTCGAAACGACGAACTTTCGCAACGGCGCATACTAGGGGAGAACACTTAATTATCTTGATATTAACATGAGAGATCACCTTATCATGCTACCGTCGCGATCACATCTAAGCATAACAATAAGGTGCATAAAAGGGATAAACATCACATGCTCATAATTGTGATATGATATGGCCTTTCTTCATATGCTCTTAGATCTCCATCTTCAAAGCACCGGCAAGATCTCCATCTCCGGCATGATCTCCATCATCGTGGCGCCATCACCATGGTTGTCCACCAACTATTGCAACTACAACTAATGCTACTCTTAGCAATAAAGTAAAGCAATTACATGGTGATTCATTGACACGCAGGTCACATAAAATAATAGACAACCATATGGCTCCTGCCGGTTGCCGTACTCGTCGACATGCAAGTCGCAAAAAATTACAAACATGATCATTGCATACATTATCACAAATCACATTGGCCATATCACATCACTTGACCCCCTCTGCAAAAACAAGTTAGACGTCCTCTACTTTGTTTATGCAAATTTTACGTGGCTTGGGTCAACGAGATAGAACCGTTCTAATCTACGCAAAAACCACAACGGTGATATAATAGTTGCTTATTTACTCATCCTTTTGAAAGGCCTTCCATTGAAAATTGCATCCTCACTAAAGCAAAAGAAACAGACACCCGCCAGCCACTTATGAAAACAAGTTGCATGTCAGTTGTGGAACCGGTCTCTCGTGCGTGGACGAGTAAGGTTGGTCCGGGCCGCTTCAATCTCACAATACCGCAAAGATGCAAAGTGCACGCGAGAAGGTAGCAACATAAGATATCAACGCCCACAACTCCTTGTGTTCTAATCACACCAACATCTACAAATAGATCTAGGCTCTGATACTACTGATGGGGTCGCAGCATAGAAAACAAAAATTTTCCTACGCGGCAAGCGGAATAAACCCCAAGGATCTAGATCTACGAGATGAAGATAGCGAAGATGAGATCCAATCTCTTACCCTCGAAGATCAACAAACGCGTTTTGTCGGTGCAGGGGTTGGCTAGTCGATCCCCGCAACTAGACTCGTCTAGTCGCGAGGAGATGTATTATCCTCGAGATCCAATCCAGTGAAGTGCAGCAACGGGGAGCACCTCCGCGGCGTCCACACGTACAGCTCGATGAAGACGTCAACTCCTTGATCCCGCAAGCGAGAAGACGTGGCCTTGATGATCTCAGCAGCACGACGGTAGTGCCGGTGATGACGATCTCCGCGAGCAGGGCTTCGCCAAGCCAAGCAAGAGGAGAGGGAGAGGAGGAGGTGGCGCAGCCCCCTAGGGCTAGGGTGGTGCGGCAGCTCTTGGTGGAGGTGAGGCGGCGGCAGCCCTCCGGGAGAGGAGGGGTGCGGCTAGGGTTTAGGTGGGAGAGGGGGGTGCGGCTTGGGGCAGCCTCCAGGTGTGTGTTGCGCCCCCCCCCCTCCCCTCCTTATATAGGAGGCCGGCTAGGTTAGGGCAGGGGGCCGGCCGCCCCCCCCCCCCCCCTTTGCTTGCCCCCCAAGTTGGAGTCCATCTAGGACTCCTCCTTGGGCTCCCTTTCCTAAAGGGGTGGAGGGCCCAACTCCTAGTCCAACTAGGAGTGGGACTCCCCTCCTTTTTCCCTTAGCCGCACCAGCCCATGTGGGCCTAGGTGGTGCGCCCCACCCAAGTGGTGGCAGCACCCCTTTGCACCATGTGGGCCCAATACAAAATATGTGGTCCCACTTCTAGACCCTTCTAGAACATTCTGGAACCTTCCGGTACCCTCTAAATAATTTCCGGAACTTTTCTGAAACCTCCGGAAACTACTTTCCATATATGAATCTTATTCTTCGGACTCCTCCGGAACTCCTCGTGATGTCCGGGATCCCATCCGAGACTCCGAATCACCATTCGTTCACTTCATCATTTAATTCATCGCAAAACCTAATTTCATCGGAATGTTAAGTGTGTGACCCTACGGGTTCGAGAATGCATAGACATGATCATATCAATAATTAATAGCGGGACCGGGATGTCCATATTAATTCCTATACACTCAACGAAAACCTTTTCTCGATTGAACCACGATGCCGGAGATTCAATTAATCTCATATATGATTCCCTTTGTCTCACGATATTTTACTTGCCCGAGATATAATCGTTGACATCCCCATGTCTAGTTTAATCTCGTTACCGGCAAGTTCTCTTTACTCGTCCATAATATAGGATCCCGGTGATTACAAACTAATCACATGTCTGCAGACTTTTGATACTATATTACCGAGAAGGCCTGGAGATATCTTCTCCGTCACATGGAGGGACAAATTCCACTCTCGATTCATATCACCCAACAACCCACCATCGGAGATACCTGAAAGCCACCTTTATAATCACCCAGTTACGAAGTGACGTTTGATGTCCACAAAGTATTCCTCCGGTGAACGGGAGTGATATAATCTCATGGTCTAAGGAAACTATATTTGGCATATTAAAAGTGTTGACAACAAAACTTTTGTGACACGATTAATTGCAACTCTTTATTTGGGTCATGTCCATCACACCATTACTCCTAATGATATGAATCCGTTATCAAGTGACTATAACAAGTCCATAGTTAGGAAACTCTAACTATCTCTCGATAAACGAACTAGTCCTGTAGAGGTTCACTAGGGACTCCGGGTGTTTATATTCCACACATGTATTATGTTTCCATTTAATACAATTATAGCATGGATAATAAACTATTATCATAAACGTGAATATGCTTAATAAACCATTTTATTATTGCCTCTAGGGCATATTCCCAACACTTGTGTCCCTGACGGGTAGGTCCAAGCTCGTATTTGGACCGTCGGGACGTCTGTAGTGAACATGTGGCGGCATATGCGTGGCTAGAGCCTTTTTTCCCATGTGGCCGATGCAAGTCAGCACACGCACCGAGCAGGCCCAATGGCCCATGGAATGGCCCGCCGGCCGCCACCACCACGCCCAGGGCCGGAGCCCCCGACGCCCTCGTGGTGCGGGTCTAGCCCAGGATCTGCCGCCATGGAGTTGGAGGTCCGGAGTCCGGCCCGCCGGAACCCATAGGTCCAGACGAAACCATCGCCTTCATCCCGTCTGCCGCCACTGCACGCCAACCCTGGCCGCCGCCACCGGCCCGCACCAGCGCCGAAGATCCAGCCGGAGAAGTGCGCCGCCCCGCCGATCCAGATCGCGGCCGAGGGAGAGCCGCCGCCGGCACGCCACATAGCCTAGGCCGGTGATGTCCCCAGCGACGGCGGCGGGAAGGGAGTTAGATCGGGGGAGGGGTTGAGGGCGGCGAGGAGGGGGCACCCCGGGGGCGGCGCGGCGCCGCCGCCTCGGGGGTGGGAGGGTTTCGGCCAATCTTATTTTGACCAACTACTTGAGAAACTGACTCCGCAGCCACATCATATGGCGACCTCTACCACCACTTGCTCTGTATCTATCAATTTGTAAATATGGATGTACGTCCCACAATAGATATTAAAAGTTTACATTGCCGAATAAGTCCTAATGGTCCTGCTAGATAACAAAGCTCCTGGGTTATGCAAATTTTCTTTGGCAGCAACTGCTATTAAGTGAGTAGGCTTTTGGTTGGACTATTCTGGAACCATTTGGTTTGATTACTTTCTCAAGGCTACTGGTCCTAGTCAGTATTATTTGGTCCCATTGCATTGACACGTCACTCTAGTTGCAGATTACTTTTTGTCAACATATTTGTACACATGAACTATTCCCATTTGTTTGTACCATGTGAAAAAACACTCTAGTATCTAAAGCCATGGTGTGGTAACTTAAGGATAGAAAATTTTTAAGGACAACTGCACCATGTTGAAATTAGAACTTTTTTTGATACTGCGATGTATCTATGCAACAAAGAGGAGCCTACTAGCCCAAACTAAATTGGGTTGGAGAATGATTTATGCTTTGAAACATATGGTAGACACACCTGTGTATCGGTCAAACCATCATCAGTAGCCATATCCTAGCATAGATAACAACTTCTCTTGCTGTTTGATGCTGTTTTTTCATTCCTGTTTTCCGCCCGCAGCTGGGCTTGTACTTTGACAACTATTCTCCTTCTATCATTTAATGAATGCAGTGCTGACTGCTTTCCTAAAAAACGATCGTGTTAGAATGGCCCATACTATCTAGAATATCCTACTAAATTTCTCAAAAAGAAAATCCTACTAAGCAGACTAAAATAAGTTAGAAACCTATGTATCCTTCAAATCAACATCTTTAGCCATTTACTTTAATTTTGGAAAGGCTGTTATCTGACTTTTTTTAGTATATATATGATGCGCTACAGTGTCTAGCTGGGACTTGTGCAGCAAATTTAGGCTTCAGGTGCCCACAGGTCCTGTACGAGTAGGACTCATCAGAATCATCGCCCACCTACAAAACTTTGTAGGTAATACACGTAATTACTTTCTTCATTTATTTAATCATTATGTCTTTACTTTTCCGTGAGGATGTTGCCTCTTTGGACCATATCAAATCACACACTCCTTTTCCATTCCTATACTCAAGCGAAAAGCCATTATCTTGCTCTCGATTCTCCTTAGCAAAAGGTGAACAAAGAAAACACAAAAGTGAAGGAAAATAAAACTAGCACTCGGGTCAATATGCGAAAGGTATGCCGTCATCGATATATAAGAAATTACGTGGGGAAATCTCAAAAGTGACAAAATAAATGATAAAGATACACCATGCAGTTGTTAAATTTGTTCGACGTGCATGGGGACAGTTGAAAATGTGATGTTACTTGTATGGTCTCGAGAACCTACCGACACATGCAGTATTCCCCATGCCTGTCTGTATTTATTTGATAAATAAAGATCACACCAAAACTCATGTATACAAAAGGTCGAGCTGCATGCATGTACAGATGAAGACAGCAAATTGCAAGACAAAGAAAGGTGGACTCTGAAATGTAGCCCTTTTCTACACATTGTGCTGCAATTTAAGAACACAATTTTTTCCCCATCGCACTGCAGTATCATTAAAGGTTGAACAGATATTGATGTTGCTTCATGATCACAAAAGTATCTATGTGAACCTCCTCTTAACCTGTAATTCGATCTATGAAGAAACTCCCAACTTTATGCTACTGCTCTGTTCCCCGTATTCAGGAACATGGTTCCTAGATATTCTCAAAAGGCAAGGACATTCTTTGCAAATCCTTGTCATAGATATCTGTTATTACCTGGAGATGTTGTGGCTGCAGATTTTGAGACCAGGCTGCACGGAGCCCCTCCAAGTTCAATTGACTCTCTGCCTTCACCACGTCTGCATACAGTGATTGGCTAAAGTTGTGCATTGCTGTTGATGTCTCTGCGAAGGTACCGTGGAGCAATTCAGGCCACTTGAGTTCTTCCTCTAGGTGCACTTGGCTATCTTTATCTTGTGCTAAATCTGTCCATGGGAAGACGCTGTTCTCTACAAGCGAGCTTGTACTTTGCAGCTCGAATCCCAAGTTTTTGTTTCCACTGCTTCGAGTACTGCAACTACTGCTAGGATTAGCAGCATCCCAGTAGAATTGGGCGCTGTGGATGCCAGAATGTGGATTTTTTGGTGACGGACTGAGCACTGTGGATGATGAGAGAGTTGATGGCGAAACTGGTGGTATCATTCTGGACCCGTTCTGGTTAAACCAGATTGAGTTCGTGCTTCCACCATCTCTGCTGCTGAATTCATTGTTGTAGCAAAGCAACTGCTGGAAAGGGAAACTAGGAACTGGGACAGATGAATGGCATCTGGGGAGCTTCTCCTGACCAGAAGCAAGCTGGTCCAGAAAGAATTCCTTGGGTGGCACCTTCACCTCTGCAAAGCTTGGAGTTTTTGTGCGATGCTTACCAGACAGTGCAAAGATCTCCGGCGATTGCGCCGTCTCGCTGAGAAGGTGGCTCAAGTTAGAGTTACTAAGAGCACCACCACTTGACTGGTCGACATCACTGGACTCGGAGGTTCTTTCAGTACTACTGATGGTGGGAGCTGCCTTGCCGCGATCAGCCTCGGTGAGGGGCTTGTGGGTATTGGGGTCGAGGCCGTTCTGCCGCAGCTTCTTCTTGATGCATGAGTTCCATAGATTCTTGATCTCGTTGTCAGTTCTTCCTGGCAGCCGTGTTGCAATCTGAGACCACCTGCTCATGGGTGAGGATAAGGCGCGCCAAAGTTAAGAGCAAGCTTGCTTTGAATTAACCAGGTACGTTACTCTCTAGGGGTGCAATTTGGGCTCAAATTCTACCTGTTCCCGAGGACAGCGTGGAGTTCAATAATGAGGTCTTCTTCCTCCTGATCAAATGCACCTCGTTTCAGGTCAGGCCTCAGGTAGTTCATCCACCGCAGCCTACAGCTCTTGCCACACCTCTGAAGCCCTGAAACCGTTCGTCAGGAAGATTTGGATTCGGCGAGGAGAAACAATTATTCTTGGAAAGGAAAAAAATCAAAAGAAAGGGAACAATTCACAAGAATAGAGAGCAGAATATTTCGATATTACGTACCTGCATGTCTTGGGACAGTGCTCCAGCAGCCATGCCCGTGCTTGGTTATATGATTCAGAAGTTTCTCATCCTCCTCAGGAGACCAGAGCCCCTTCCTCAGCTTCTGCTTGTAGCAGCAGGAATGCCTCCCCATTGAAGTCACTGCACACTATGAAGCTCAGAGCTGTAATCTGCACAACTCACACTCCTAGGAATTCTCAAAGCACACGATTGTGCACTGGTAACCTCTGGTACGAAACTCCCTCTAGATGGTTTATGGCTCTAGCTAGAGTGAGACGCTACAAGTAGCCCATAGTAACTTATATACTGGTGCCCGGCGATTAAAGTGGAACTTGTGGCAGTAACTAGTGGCTGCAGATATCAAGATTTGAAGGAAGTCAGGACTCCTTTCCTTTCCTTTGCAGGCCTCCCTGGCTCCCTCCCCATTTGCCCCTTCTTTTAAAGCTGGTGGTTGTGAAGTTTTGGCATTCTCTTTGTTGCCTCTCTGTAATCGTGTGTGGGTTCCTGATCTATAACCCTCTATGTCCGTTGCAACTGTCGGTGGGGTTGTACCCCTCCCCCCTTGTCCCTGAGTCTAATTGCAGCAACCTATTAAAAGAAACTCCACAGTTTTCATCCTTGCCATCTCAGGTATGTTACTTCGTAGGCAATCCAGTTAAAGAAAAATATGGAAAAGGATTGATGCTCTATATCCTGTGGTGAATGAATGCGACCTGGAGCAGCTGGTTTGTCACTGCTATTTTGAAATTTCTCCACGGTAAACTCTTCGACTTCGACACATGTATTTCTATGAAAGGAAAGTGCACTCTTGTGGAACTCTTCCTTCTTCGGGATGCTCACTAGTACGGTATTACCCTACTGGCTTACATCTATCCTAGATTTCTAGTGTGACCACCTGGTTAGTATGCAGTCCTGGGTCATCTTACCTGCAATTTTACTCTTTACCTCCTTGTTTTACAGGTAACGTACAACATCACATCTTACCCGGACAAAGCTTCCATCATCCTTCTGCTGGATCGCCTCAAATGTTTGTATCCCAGCACAGAGAGAATCTTCCGTAGATCTTTGATGGGTAACAAATGGGACAAATGGCTGGAACTAGTTCAACGTCTCATGGAGGTTCAAATTTCT
The DNA here is from genome assembly GCA_012064385.1 of Puccinellia tenuiflora. Taxonomy (NCBI): domain Eukaryota; kingdom Viridiplantae; phylum Streptophyta; class Magnoliopsida; order Poales; family Poaceae; genus Puccinellia; species Puccinellia tenuiflora. The sequence goes on from QRDG01002045.1 coordinate 28,195, forward strand.
AATGAACAAAAAAAATTTGTTTGGAATTTAACCACGACTGGAATTTTTACCGTCAAATCCATGTATCTTGATCTTTCGGATGGTCACACGCGGTATTTGTGTAAATATATTTGGAAGATTAAAGTTTCGCTGAAAATTAAGATTTTCATGTGGTTTCTTCATCGAAAAGTCATTCTAACTAAAATAACCTTGCTAAAAGGAATTGGAATGGAAATAAATCTTGTTGCTTCTGTGACATAGAATAATCTATTCGACACCTTTTCTTTGATTGCCCTTAGCCAAATTAGTATGGCGTATTGTGCACATGTCTTTCAACTTATCCCCCCCCCCCCCACAAATATTACTAATCTTTTTGGTAATTACTAAAATACCCAAAAAGAGTTTGAATTTCATCCGGGTGGGGGTTTGTGTATTTTTGTGGGCTTTGTGGAATGTGCAAAACAACTTTGTTTTTAACAAACAGGAAACTTCATCCTTCTTGCACGTTATTCCTCTAGCTACGCACTGGATCTGTACGTGGTCTTTCTCGAATCAGTAGAGACTCGCCTCGCCATGAATTATGTGTGCAACACTTTGGAGATGGTAGCAACGGGTTTATTCAACCGGTACGGCTAGCGGCTAACTATTAGACTTACGCTCTGATGTATCGACTATCCATCACTTCGCATTTTTAGATGGTTGATTCATGCTACCACACTCTGTGATCCGTGATTTGTAACGCTCTTTGGGCGAATCTTGAAATAAAGAAATAAAGGGCCATATGCATCACTTTGATGCAGAGGCTGGGGCGATCCCCATTTCGAAAAAAGAGAGAATCTTCCCTTCTGATTATCTCTAGCAGCCAGCAATGTAAATATTCTTTGGGACCTCCAAGTTCCAATCCGAAACCTTAAGCTCCAGTCCAAGAGGAAGTATGTTGGAACCTCTGGAGATGTTAGCAATCAGTTGGGAGTATCAGACTTCCTGTACAGATGATTGCTTCTCATGATGTGCAAATATTATGATTTCTTCACTGGCCGTGTTCTCAAGCTAAGCCAAGCTCAACTGCACCAGACACATGTTCAGTAATCTTGATCTGAAACGCTGTTGGTTATTAATTTGTTTATGGTTCCAATGCGGAAGATTCTGTTTGTAGACAAAACATTTGAGGTACAATAATATCAATGAGTTGTCTACCCAAGCATTTTTATTCGCTATCCTTGCGCTCGTCTCTAAAACAAAAGGCTTGAGCCTTAACTTGATTGGATGATACAACGGCATCCTCAGCGCCCATGTGATCGTGGATACTGTCCTGATTAAAAAAGCATGGAAGCTATTATTATTGATTGAACATTTTATAATCTTCTTGATCTGTACAATTCAACTTTTCCTGATACTCAGAAGCTTCCCTTGTTCCTTTGTGAAGATTTTCTAGGGTTTTAGAGGGAGGAAAAGGAAAAGAAAAAGAACATATGACTGTTGATTTCGGTAGATAGTGTGTTTTGAGGATCACCACGCGATTAGAAAACAAATATGCACGGGATTGCTCATTATCCTGACAACCTATGATTTAGTCATTAGAATACGCGCAGGACCATGAATACGCCCATGACTTATAAACCGACGATTACGTGCAAGGCTTAAAACTGAACCGGACGAAGTATCAAGCTTAGGTTCGATATTTCGCCCCTGTCCGCCTACACCTCCCTTCTCTCCTCCTTCGGTAAGAGGTTATTGGGATGGAGCGCCATGCTCCTTTCCTCCGGAGAGAGGCTTGTCCTCTGTAACGCTGTTCTTAACAACCTAGCTACTTACTTTATGTGCTCTTATTTTCATCCCCTTGGTGTGATTGATGCTATTGACAAGAGGAGACACGCCTTTTTCTGAACTGGAAAGGACTCTTGAGCGGGTGCCCGCTATTTAATCGAGTGGGACAAGATTTGTTTTTCTGTGCAGACTAGTGGCTTCGGGATGCGGGATCTCCATCGGCAAAACATGGCTGTCCTCATGAATTTTGTCCACAAACTCCACCGAGCTGAAGATCTCCCCTGGAAGAGGTGGTTCCGCACCCACTCCCACGGCGATCTTGGGGACGCCTCTTCTCACCACTCTTTCATCGGTTCCATTGTTGATCATTGCCTCCCCCTCTACCGCGCCATCACTTCTTGCACCGTTCACGACAGCCGTCATGTGTCTTTCTGGCTTGACAGATGGCTACCTGGAGCCTCTCTTCAGTTCTGCTTTCCCGCCCTGTTCTCCCACTGCACTCGTGCTCATATTACTGTTGCGGACGTTGCCTCTGCCAGTCTGCCCCTTCAGCCACGTCTCTCCTCTGTTGCTGCTTGTGAGCTTCGCTCCGTTCACCGGATCATCGACGACCTTTCTCTTGACTCCCTCCAGGCGTCGTCGCATGGCCTGGGGGGACAACACGACTTTTAGTTCCCGTGCGGTTTACCGCGCCCTTTCTCCCGGTGGCCAGCTTGACGCTGCTGCTGTTGTCAGCTGGAACACCAATTTGCCGTCCAAAATCAAAATATTCTGCTCCCTTGCTGTCATTAGTCTGTTGAGCTCTAGGGCTAACCTTTACTTCAAAGGATGTGCTCCCTCTGACGTCTGCGAGTGCTTCCCTAACACGGAGACTTGTGATCACATCTTCTTCCTTTGCCCTATTGCTGGGTGTTGACGCGATTTCCTGCTGCTCGATGTGGGACTTCCAGCGCCCCACTGCTCTTCTGGTTGGTCTTGATGTTTGGCGGGTTGGCGTTGCAGCCGTCATGTGGAACCTCTAGAAGGCCCGCAATGATGCTACCTTCAACGCCGTTCTGCTCCCCTCCTCCCAGGTGTTGATTCGTGCTGCTGATGATGTTATTCTTTGGGGACACCGGTACTGTGCCTCTGTCCGTTGCGATGTTGATTCCTTTCACGGATTTATTCGCGGATGCGTAGTGTAATCTCTTCCTCCCTCGTGTAACTTTTGACTTTGTGATACTTGGATGTGTTCAGCCTTGTTTTGGGCTGCCTCGAGTAATATAACAACCGATGGGGAGCACTCCCCCCCCCCCCCCCCCCCCCCCGGCATTTTCAAAAAAATTATCGATATTTCGGTCCCAGGTTGCAAATAGCCCATCGAAAATCCATATGTTGCCGTTGTCCCGACAAGACGAGAAAATAACCACACATGATCTTGTGAATAACATGCAAATAATTATCATTTTTATTTTGTTAAAAAACGAATTGTTCCTTACAATTCCAAAAAAAGACTATGGCAAAGCACATACTCCCATATGAATACACACGTTGTTTAATTTATCTATCCCCCTCAACGAGCGTCTGATTTGTTTTTGTAATATAGGTCGATGGTAGTAGGTTAATAGTAAGCTCCACTCTCCTCCAAACAAGACGAGCAGGGGACAATCGATAAAAAATGGTGAATAGATTATTCTGAATCACATAACACACATTTATTACATCCAGTCCATTTTTGTTTGCCTAATTATCTTCACTTAATCAAATCTATTTATAAAGAAATCACATAAAGATGTCCCTCATGTTTAATGGCACTTTGAGCTTCCATAAATACTCAAGAAGTAATCTAGTGTATCCATTCTTTAGGCCCGCACACATGGAGTTGACCGTAAAAGATCCCGAGGTTGTTAAATTCTAAAAAAAAACATCCGTTTCGTGAGAAAAATGCAAAATCATCAAACGTTGAACCAAGTGTAACTATTTGTTCCTCTTGTTCCAGGATGATGTTCGTGTAAATCTTATATTTATCCACCAAGATATCTGCAAACTAAAACATTCCTCTGTCGCACAATGTTATACATCAAGGGATAATATGTAGCTAGCGACGAGTCTCCTAACCAAGTATCCTCCCAAATAATGACTCCTCACTCCATCACCGATGGAAAATGACAGGAGAAAAATGCATCCTTGAAACCCATGAGTCTTTTCCAAAAAGGTGAATCGGTTCTCCGTCACATGAGATAGCGTTTATGCCTTAGGTATTTATGCAGGAGATCCTCCGCACGCCCTTCTTGTTCAATTTTTAAAAAAACCATTTGCCTAGTAAACGATTGTTCATTTAGTCTAGCACCTCGACCGCCAGCCCCGTTGGTCACTGGGACGTCATATGATATCCCATTTAGTTAGCCTGTAATTTCTTGAGATGATCACTTTGCCAAAAGAAGCAAGATCTTTAAAAATCTAGTATTTTTCGCATTCTGGGAATTTCAGGGAAAGATAGCATTAACATTGGCAAATTAACTAGTTAGAACATAAGTAATGAGGACTTGTCTATCTCCAAGAAAATCGAGTTTCTGTGATCGGATCACAGAGGTGAACAATTGAGTTATGAGTTTAGCGGACATCTTTTTTTAGGGTAATAAGTGGGAAAGGCTCCCACTGCAAAATTTATTAATAAAGTGTAATATGTACATGGATATTTATAAAGTTTTAAAAATATCAAAAAAAAAGTTATATCTGTCTATGTAGTCATTCTTTGAACTCTTGATCATACTTCTTCTTCATCCAGTGACTAAGAAGTTTGATTTCTTGAAAATAGATGGCCTTCTAGCTTGCAAAGCTTGGTGTTTGGTCTTTGAAATTTTTGTTATTTCAAATTATCCAAATGTTCTAGGCTGCGAGGATTAAAATCTCCATATGGAAAGGGACTTTTAGTTTGTTTCTGATGTCGGCAAAGGCTTCATGTAAAGATAGGTTTCTGCTTCTTTGAGGGAATACGAAATCCCAACATTGTGCAACAAAAGGGCAGGTCCAGAACAGGTGAATGAGTGCTCCTCTTGAGGTCATTGAAGGGTAGCACAGTTATATGCTTGCAGCTGGAAATTTTTTCTTGCCAAAAGATTTCTTGTATCCAGTCTGTCATGATGGAGTAGCCAAAAGAAGAATTTGTGTTTTGACTGGCATAAAGATTGCCAGATCCAGGTGAAGTGTGGCAACGCAGGCTGAACCCCCACAATGAAGTTGTAAGCCTTTTTTGATGAGAAATTTGAAATTCCCCAAATGTAACTCTATATATCAACCTTTCCTCATTGAGTTTTTTCTCTAGCAGAATACAAATTTCCTCAATAGTTAAGAATTCATTATAAGCATGTTGGGAAACAGGCAGGTGGAGAAGATCTTCTAGGAATTCTTGATGAATGGCTTCACACACTATTTGTGTTCTTTGCATGAGAAACCAAGTGAGGCAGACAATGGTGCAAACAAGAATCATGCCAAAGATTACCATCTCCAATATTTCCTCTTGCCATAGCTTTGTAAGTGTCAACAATTTTTAGGTGATCTCTCCACCAGAAGGAGCCTTCATTGTGGTTCCCTGCTAGTAATCCATCTGAGTAGTAATTTTGCCAAACCAGCCTCACCGAGGGAATATCAACTCTATTAAAATAATTGTGCATGTTCTTTGGCAATAGAGCATTGTTCTGAATGTCGATATAATTTGAGGATTACATGTGTTCATTGAGTGTTAATGCTTTGCTCCGGTACTTTGTAAAATGAGTACCTTAATTACGCTAAGTTCTTTTATCGGCCCCACAGAAACGGGAGGGTAGGATAAAATATGTTGTAAAAGTTCTTATTGCAAGCTCTTATGAGTATATTTTGAATGCATGCCTACATAGGATTAATGAATTGGATGCTATATTTACCTGTGCCATTTGATATAACTATTACATGATTGATCTTATACATACAATGCCCATTTATCCATCCCCATGTCGTGTCATTAGCTACGTTGCTCTCTTTAACCATTCTCGTTGTCACTGTCATTCTTGCTACTATAATTATGTTGTCACTAATCTCCCATGCCGTCTCCAATCTCCAACCCAACCTCATCTGAACCACACAGTGACAGTACCCTCGGCTCCCCAACCAAACTACACGCCATGGCCACCACCTCGGCGCGGGGCTCCTGCTCGGTGGCCTGGCCGGCCTGGCCACCGGCGTCATCATCAGCGAGGCTCTGAGCGGTGGGCCGGCTGCTCAGCAATCTTCATGAGCAGGGTGATGGTCCTCACGGTCGCAGGACAGGAGGTCCGCGAGTTTGGCCCAGCACCGGGGAAACCGCCTTCGCGATGCTAGCCACACCCTGTAGCACCACGTAGGGGCTCGCTAGCGTGTTGTTGCGGCCGAGTTAGCTGAACCGAAGGCATCCTGGTTGGAGACGAACGGTCGTGTCCTCGGCTGTGCCACGCGCAAGAGCATGGTCGCAACTCGCAAGAACGCCAGCGGCCTTGGGCGGCCCACCGTCGAGGACGCCATTTCCATGGCTTGGAACGCATCAGAAAATATTTGGTTGGCTCCAGAATAACACCAAAGTAGTAGAACTCGGAGCTTATTAGATGTTGGGCACGACTAAAACCATGTACTAGTTGGGATTCCGACAAACGACTAATATGTGTTGTAGATTGGTTCCTACGAAGGAATCTGCTGCTTTTTTGCTGTGAAAATACTGGACAGGGTGGGACCTAGGACCTTTTTATAATTAAATGTGCCCACAGATACTTAGCCAGAGGCAGTTATCTTCTTTAGATTAATCAGCTTTGACCATGCAGGACACGTGTTGGGCAATGGGGGATGCGCACGTACCCCTGTGAAGAGTGAATCATTTCCGTATATAGAATGTACCGAAAGGTTCGACAATGTTGCAAAAGGTTCGGGAACATCCGGAATATTGGAAGGGTCTGTACCAGCTCCATGTTCGTGTTGCCCTCACATTCCTCTGTAGGAAGGGCGCCATCCCAAGGGTGGTTGGCCGCATATGAGAGTGAATCAGAGTCTCATATTAACTCTTACTTCCCTAGAATGAATTGGGGAGAGAGTCCCTAAGGGACGACACATCCTAAGTCGGTTGTGCTAGGGGCTTTCCCACCTATATACAGGTAGCCAAGGCGTCCAACAGATACCAATCCAAGCCGCACGACAAACCCGCACACCCCAATCCTAAACCCTAGCCCTTGCATGCCCTACACCTACCCCCACTATATCGAGCCTAGAGCGTTGTTACTTTCTCAAGATCTTCTAGATCTAATCTGGAGTATTATTATCGAGGCTTTGACCTTCATTAAGGTGGTTCCTCGCCTTGTACGTGAAGGGTTACGTGTAAAAAATTAAAATTTCCGACTTACGCACAACTAGCAAGATACAAGTGTCATACACGATGGACAAGAAAATCATACCAACGTAATGTAGCGGAAGGATCTTTCGACGAAGATGTCGGCATAGCCTGTTGAAGGTTCCCACAACCAAGCATGGCCGCGAGAATATTTCCATCTCCCACTTCTATCCTTCTGGATACAACCGAGCGAGGAACTCCATAGAGATCCCTCCGAGAGTTTGCACACGTTCATCCTCCGTAATCCGACCGAAGTTCGTCGTCCAGGAGTAAGTATCTACCGGTGTATTAAGAGGTAGAATTCCCAACACATGGGAGAGAGAGAGAAACAATGACCCAAGCAGAGAAAGACTCGAACTTAGATCCAACTTGTGTGTCCTCCAAGATGAGGGGATGGGGGTTTATATAGGAGGAGGAGGTGGGGCTAGGGTCGGACGACCGACCTAGGGTTTCCCTAGGCCGTCGCTGCCTCATGGTGGGCCGGAGGGGCCCACCCGCGCCACCTCGCGTCGCCACCTGTCGCGCTGTGGTGGGCCACATGGGGCCCATTCGCGCCGCCTCGCCTTGCTGCCCTAGGGCAGCCACCGCCACTTCCCCTGGTTCGCCCCAAAGGGGCAGCCCAAGGTTGGCCGGCTGGCTTGGCCCACTATGGATCCTTTTCCGGCTTGTTATTTTACACGGCTGCCCAGGCGCCCAGAAGCCTTTTGGCCTTTGGGCTGCCCATGGATCCTTTTTTTTTGCAAGGTAATACGTTTCTCATTGATAAATAAAGAACAAGATACAAAGCACGTACACACCGATCTTACAGATCTGTAAAGATAGGATAAACCTATGTGACAAACCAACGCCTATCCCTATCCTTCGGCACCACCAAAGTAGATACCAAAGTGAAGCGAGACAGATCACCTCTTCACCCGAGCTCGACGCTGCTCCATCGCTGATCATCAGCTTTACGGACCTCCAAAGTAGTTTGCCAGAAGCAAAACCATTGCCGTTGAACGAATCAGACCGGGGCAACATGTCCCCGGACACGCCATCGAACTTTAGAACTGACACCCCCGCACGACTAGGACGTCGAACAAGCAAGTCAGAACTGTCAGCCTCCATCCACAAACACAACACAGGATACACCATCTTCCAGCTGTCACATGCGCAGACAACCATCTGCACGTACTCCTGGACGACACATCCTCCCTGCTCCACCATGACGTCAGAGAGAACGCCGCAGCAACGGGGACAGAGCAGAAGGAGAGACACACCTGATGGGGTCACCGCCGCCTCCTCGCCGACACCATCCATGAACCCTAACGCCACCGATCTGACAGATCGGCAAACACACGATGCTATCAACTCCGAGACGCCGCCATGAAGGACACCGCCGGTGTGGGAGTGGAGTTGAAGCAGATTTATTCGTCCGGACGCCGCTCCCACCACCCCAACGGCGCACCACGATCTACAAAACCAAACCCTAACTACAGAGCGGAGGAACGGGGTCCCCCCTCCCTCCTGCCGCTTCTGGCTTGTTATTTTATATGGTTTATTTATCTCATAAATACCTCCATATAAAATCCCTCCCATTAAGTATCGGAATGATTCTGGTACTATATTTAATATCTCATGACATCGTATGTCCTCTTCGTAAAATTCCCAGAACTATGCCGTCATCATTGAAACCTATTTTAATGACCCGGGTCGTGCAACGTCCGCATTATTAATTCTCTCCGATAAATACCAATCACTTTGGAACACTTACGATGATACTCTCTCTATGTTCCAAACCATCCAGTAATACACAACTGATTGCTAAGGAGTTAAGTGTGTGACCCTACAGATAACGAGTGAACATGACTCAAACAGCTTTCTGATATAGTTCATTAGCAGAGCCGTAGACACACATAATGATCCCACTGTTATGCGAATTACCTCAATTGAACTTGTTGGTTCACATATCCATTTTCCCATTGCTACACGATACTGATCAATACCCGAGGCGAGATATTCCGACATTATATTTGATCAACTCTTGATCACTATGTCTTGGCATCCCCGTTACCGTATGATACCTTTTATCGTTACCATATTCTAATATCCCCATGATACAAACCATGACTTGTCTGCGTAGACTTATCCTGATACCTTCATACCGAGTGGGCACCGGCTGTATCTCTCTATATAGTCTAGAGGAGCAAATCCCAGTCTTAAATCATTAGGATCAGTTCATATTCTCTGAGTTACCCAGAAGCAGCTCCCTATGATCACCCTGTTATGGTGTGACGATCTTAATATTCTCATGGTCTAAGGATAATGACATGTTAACCTTGTTGTGGTAATAGTAACAATGCTAAACTTGATCTCGTAGTATATCAAACATTTGGGTCTATTCAGCCACACTGTGTTCCGCCAACAATGTGCTCTCATTAATATCGGTAATCATATGCCCATTACCAGGAAAAAAGAGTCATCAGATCATCAATGAGTTAGTCTAAGAGGCAAGACTAGGTTCCTTTTAGTTCGTCTACATTTTTATACGTGAGTGTGGGGTTTCTATCTAAATCCATTATTCAGAAACCACATCAGTTATAGCATAAAAATATAAACATTAATTATGAAACATGTATTATTATTGCCTCTTTGGCATACATATCCTTCAGTCACCCACTTGCACTAGTGTCAATAATCTAGTTACATGAAGTTATCAAGAATTCTGATATCAAATCGGTGAGCATCAAACTTTCCCTGTGATACAGGCTTCATCATCGGATATGAGACATTCAGATCCGTGTGAACTTTGCAGATCCTGGCGTACCCTTGCGCCATGTGATCCCTGATAAAATGATCCTTGCATTCTATATGCTTGTCCTTGTGGTGAGACCTTGGATCCTTCGCTAGGACCACGACACTATTGTTGTCCCAGTAGTGCTCTATCGGGTTTGTCGCGGAAGGAACCACACCAACTTTGGTGACAAACTTCTTGATCCAATAGCCTTCCTTGGAAGCTTCAGAAGCTTCCACATACTTTGCATCCATTGTAGAATCTACGACTGTGCCTTGCTTGGAACTCTTCAAGCTGATGGCATCGCCGTTCAACAAGAATACATAGCCTGACTAACCCTTAGATTGTTCTTGATCCAATTAAAAATCAGAATTAGTTTATCCTTTGGATCTAAGCTCCTCATCCCCTCGATAGACTATGATCATGTCCTTAGTCCTATTGAGGTACTTCAGAATATTTTTGACTGCTCCCTAGTAAGCTAAACCAGGATGAGATTGATATATGTTGGCTAAACTTAATGCGTATGACATATCCGGCCTTGTACATATCATGGCATACATTATCGATCCAACCTCAAAACATATGGATTCTTTGCCATCTCAGCTCGCTCACCAGAAGTCCTAGCTAGGACTTTGGCTCTTGCTTAGAACTGTACTAGGTGACATCGGTAAAAGTCCTTTCTTGGAGTTTTCCATACCGAATCTTCTGAGTACTTTATCTATGTACGTGCCCTGGCTGAGGCCTATCATGAGTCTTGATCTATCGCGATAGATCTTGATGCCTAGGATATATGCACCCTCGGCCAAGTCCTTCATTGCAAAGCTTGTTTTCAATATTTCCTTTATTTCCTCTAGAAAGTCTACATCATTCCCAATTAACAGTATGCCATACACATACAGTATTAGAAATTCCAACTTACTCCCACTTACTTTCTTGTACACTAATGTTTCCTCATAGTTGTGTTCTAAGCCAAAAACTTTGACTACCTCGTCGAACCATATATTCCAACTCTGGGGTGCTTGCTTAAGTCCGTAAATGGATCTGGTAAGCTTGCAAACCTTACTAGCATTGTTTGGATCTTCAAAACCCTCGGGTTGTACCATGTACACATCCTCGGTTAAATTTCTGTTTAGGCCCCGCTTGGATGGGCGTTTGATACGTGTCAAACCTATCTATAATTTTTGATTGTTCCATGCTTGTTTTATATCAATGTCACATGTTTCTACTATCTTATTATATCATTTTTAGGCATTTTTATTGGACTAACCTATTAACAAGATGCCCAGTGCCAATTCCTGTTTTTCCCCTGTTTTTGTTTCAGAAAATCTCTTAAGGGAAAATCCTCGGAATCAGACGATTATTTACTGGGATTTTTTCGAAAGAATTGAAGACGGAGCCCGAAGGACAGCTTCGGGGGACCCATACAGGCCAGGGGCAGCCCCTGGCCGCGGCCCAGGGCCCACCCACGGGTGGGACCCGCCCCTGCCCTGTGGGGCACCTCTCGGCTGCCTCCGATGACTATAAAATTGTCACCGACGAAAAAACCCTAACCCTCGGAGGATTTTCCCAAATACGCGATAGAGCTCTGCCACCATCGAAACCAAGTTTTGGGGGCCAGATTGTTCCTATTCCGCTACCCTGCCTGGACGGGGATTGGCCCCCGGAGCCATCTTCATCGCCACCGCTGCCTCCGGGATGGTTCGTGAGTAGTTCCCCATGGAATACAGGTTTGTAGCAGTAGGTAGTTGGTAATCTCTCCCCCTTGTTGTTCAATACCATGTTCTTGTGAGCTGCCCTACATGATCGAGATCAATCCGATGTAATATGCGTTGTGTTTGTTGGGATCCGATGGATTGTTACATTATGATCAGTCACTTATGTTTATGAATTGTTGTTGCTGCACCCTTGTTATGCTTAATGCTTGTCACTAGTGCACGAGTGGAATGATCTTAGATTTTAGCTCGTTATGTTTGCATAAATATAATTGTTGCTTAGATCATATCTACAAGTTGTATGCACCTGTTACTTGTTTGAACCGACGACCCCAAAGGTGACAGCTTGGGATATCAATGGGGAGGGCTTGTAACTTGAGGATTACATGTGTTCACCGAGTGTTAATGCTTTTATTCGGTGCTCTGTTAAAAGGAGCACCTTAATTGCCATAAGTTCCTTAATTGGCCCGGCTGAAACCGGATGGTAGGACAAAAGATGTTGTGAGAATTCTCATTGCGATTAGATACAACTACATATAGAACACATGCCTGCGTATGATTTATAGACTTGGTTGCTTTATCATAACTAATTAATACAATTCTGTCAATTGCCCAACTATAATTTGTTCACCCAATGCATGATTATTTGCTTAGGAGAGTTACCTCTAGTGAAACTATGAACCCCGGTCCATATTTCACCATCACCGCTTTCGTGTTATTGTTACTACAGCTTTCAAATTACTACTGCTTTCACCCCTCTTGTGTTACTTGTACTTCTCCAGGTGTGGCTGAATTGACAACTCAGCTGCAAAGACCTCTAAGTATTCTTTGTCTCCCCTTGTGTCGAATCAATAAATTGGGTTTCACTTCCCTCGAAGTCTGTTGCGATCCCCTACACTTGTGGGTTATCAAGACTATTTTCTAGCGCCATTGCCGGGGGGCCATAGCTCTACTCATTGGTTCACTTGGGAAGTATACACTTTCTCTCTACTCTCTTTATTGTGATTGCTATCAATGGTTAACTTCTTTGAAACCAGATCTTATTGGCAAGGCGGGTTCACGGAGGAACAACGAGAATATTATAAGGAATACCGCTTGTCTCAAAAAGGGATACACTTATAGAAAATAATTAATACTCTGAACAATTATGCTAGAGACTTGTGCTTGAAATATAATATATCTTATTGTTGTGATAAGTCTTCTTGCTTTGATTTTAAACACCTTCCTTTTCAATGTGTGTGTAATGATAATGAAACCTTAGCATCATATGGTAAGGTAAACTATGATTTTTATGATGTGGAACAAATTGAAGAATTTATTGCTTGGAAGGGTGCCTTTGAAATTAGTAGTTTGCTTGAAAATGATGATGATGCTCCTTATAAATCTGAAATTTTTTCTATACTTAAATATTGCATGGATAATTACAAAGATGATAATTTTTATATTACTGAATATCTTAAGGGTTTATATCCCCTAGAAGAAGAGACTAATGCCATGCAGGAGCCTATGAAAGAAGAAATTGCTGAAACTGGAAGCTCATTGGATGAAAAAGAGGAGGAGAGTGACGAACAAAAGGAGGAATAATGGAGTAGCTACCCATGTCTACCTTCTAATGAGAGTAACTCTTTAACTCATATCTTATTTGATAATTGTTGTGATCCTATGGATTCTTTTGAAGTGTCCCTTTTTGATAAAAATGATCTTGCTATACATGATAATCCGTGCTATATTGATAAATCTTATGATAATCCTTTATTTACTCCAACCTTTGATATGCATGATAATGAGGAGTTGTGCTTAGAAAGTTTATATTATAAATCTCTTGATGATGGTCCTATGTTACTTGATGATAAAAATTATAATGCTATTGAAGATGGGTTTGATTCCACTATTTTGGAGATGGACAGAAATTATGTTCTCATAGATCATGAAAAGCATGGTTTATGGGATAGTTATATTGTTGAGTTTGTTCACGATGCTACTGAAAATTATTATGAGAGAGGAAAATATGGTTGTTGGAGTTCTCATGTTACTAAAACACCTCTCTTCTTGTTGCAAGTTTTGAAGTTGCGCTTGCTTTACCTTCCTATGCTTAATGTTTTGTGCTTCATTGATTTATTTGCTTACAAGATGCCTATGCATAGGAAGAGGGTTCGACTTAAATGTGTTTGGTATTTGCTTGTTGATGCTCTCTTTTGCGTTTCAACTCTTATTCTTATGTGAGCATCATTGAAATTACTGAGCCTAGCTAAAAGGCTTTAAAGAAAAGCGCTATTGGGAGGCAACCCATTTTCTTTTCGATTTCAGTTTAAGTTGTTTTCTATCTTCAGCTATGGGTAGAGAGCATGAATTACCAAAAAAATTTTTTTTTTCAAAAATAGAAGTGATTGGAAAGATGAGTATTGATGAAGTGGGAGTCGACCTTGAACACTTATGTTCATGCCTATGGAAACAATGCAAATCTTCTCATGGAAGCTTCTCATCCAAAAACATTTGCCTTTTGTGTTTTCCCCACTGTATCATAAAAATAATATGCCAAGAACTAGCCTCTAATGCATTGAGAGTGCGAAGTGTTGATTTGCTGTCCAGAAACAGATTCTGTGCGCCTACTGCAGAAAATATTTAAAAATCCCATAACATGATATTTTTCTGCAAAGTTTTGACAGAAAGACTTATACTTTTATCTATCTTTCATTAGTTATAAGTTTTCTGATTTGAGCCACGTACATGCCTCTTAAAATTCGATCTTTACGGACTGTTCTGTTTTGATAGATTTCTGTCTTTATTTGCGTTGTCTCTTATACGAGCTTTCTTTGTGGTTTCGTTTTGTGGAAAGGTGTCACAAAGGCTTTGTATGCAGTAGCTAATGTTAAATTGAGTATTTGCAATATGTCCCTACAGCACTCAAGTGGATTTTATTTTACGAGTACTAACCCTCTAATAAGATTATGAGAAGTTATGTGTGTGAAGGGAGTTTTTAAGTTCCACGAGAGAGGATGATGAAAGAAGTTGAATGATGGACAAAAGCACAATCTTGGGGATGCCCCCATGGCATCCCCCTCGACATTCAAGAAGACTCAAGCGTCTAAGCTTGGGGATGCCCAAGGCATCCCGCCCTTCTTCATCGACAACCATCAGGTCGTCTCCGTTGGAACTAAGTTTTTACCACTTTACATATTATGTGCTATTTCTTGGAGCGTCAATTTGTTTTGCTTTATTTGCTGGTCATATGCAATGATTGGATCCTATATATATTGTTTGGGAGAGAGTCACGCTCCGCATTTTCATTAGAATACTCCTGCTTATCCTATATATTTGGTTGAGTATTCTTAGCTACTGTTTGTTTACTAGTAAGCTCTCACTTTTAGCTTTTATCTTGTTTAGAGCTGCTAGCTGTTGATGTTAAACTCTCTTGTGCTTCACTTATATTTGTAAGAGAGTTGTCTTGGTTGCTTGGTTGATCTGTTAGAACAATGAAATTGCCGTGCATGTGTGGCATGAAATAGAAAAACCTGCATAGTCTTGTAGATCACTATGAGGATAATTTTATACTTTTCAGTTGTTTTGAGGTATTAATTGAACTAATGGTTAAAATGTGTTGGTTAACCTTGCTAAAACTGAATAGTGGAGACGTGTTAGTAGAGTGTGGAGCCGTACCTTTCTGAAGTATAAACAACCTAAGTCAATAATGCTTTTGTATCATGAATTTTACTCAGTTGAAAAGTAGTTCCTAGTGTTTGGTTACTACAAAGGTCGGGGAAGCCAACGGGGCACTTGTGTCGCCGCCACAATCCCTCTTGGAGTGTTTTAATCACTTGAGGAACATTGAAACTACTAGTTGGTTGCAATATATGAATGCATTGTTGAGTTTTGGTTTTTGGCACTTCCACCTCCATATTTTGTTAGCCTCTTCGGTGCTGTGCATTACCGTCTCTCACATCGAGATTTGGTGCATACTTCGCCAGTACATCCAACTCAGTGGGAGGACTTCGTCTTGTTCTCCTACACATAAGCCAATTGTCTTCCTCAAAACAACCACCATACCTACCTACCACGATATTTCCATAGCCGTTCCGAGATACATTTCCATGCAACATCCATCATTACATTACATGACTTCGTGTTGCTCTTTATTGTCATATAGTTTTGCTTGATCACTGAGTTAGTGTGATGCGTGGCTTCCCACATGTTCTTCATTTTTTCCATAACCTTTTGGTGCCAAAAACTAGTTCTTCATTACTGTAGAAAGGCTTATAGCCACCACGTGGTTAGTGACAGGTAAAATTGTGCCCGTCACTAGTAAGTAGCATCAGCGACGGGCATGAATAAGCCTGTCACTAGTACAAAACACTGGTGACGGGCTAATAAAAGTGGTTGTCACTAGTATTTTTTGTGGAGGCTGGATGAATAGAAAAATGCTTTAGTGACGGACATATATAAATGCATGTCACTGGTAACGATATGATCAATGACGGGCTCATAAAAGTGGCCGTCACTAGTTTTTGGTGTGCAGAAATCGGCTGAAAGGGAAAATTTATTAGCGACGGGCATCTATAAATGTCTGTCACCGGTAACCAACAAATTGTTTTTTCTTTTACTGGAGGGTGGTGATCCAATATTTCCACTATGCTTTGCCGTTCCAAATAGAGTATGATATTGCAACAGTGTTAGAATAACTCACATGACATATGTCGTGGTGGTTGTCACGGCTTATGCCAACGGGGTGGCTTAAGGTGTGGGGACAAAGGCGCGAGCGACGGTGTTCCGGCGAGATTGGGCACGAGCACGGCAAACACGAGACGTACCCAGGTTCGGGGCCCTCGTGAGGAGGTAAAACCCCTACTCCTGCATGGATGAACTATATGGTGGATCATATGGTGTTTACAAGGTTGCTCCTTGTGCTGTTTCTCTTAGCTAGGGGAGAGTGAGAGAGCTTGGCCGGCTGCGTGATGGCTCCCTGGGAGCAGCCGGACGTGAGAGCATGAGGCTTGGCCTTCGAGTGAAGCTGCCGAATGGGGGCTGCCCTGGTGCTCCTTATAAAGGGGAGCCCAGGGGACAAGGGGTGGCCCGCATACCTAACTTACACTATTCGGGGGACACGGCGCACTGTAGCGCATAGTGTCTACTATTCATCAACAGTGTTTTTCCATCAAGCATAGTGTTGCTATTCATCAATAGTGTCCGGCTGTCTCGTCGGCGTGTGTCCGATGGGACACGGTGGTTGACTTCTCCTGGCAGGCGATCCGGCTGGCAGATGGCCAGCCGGCAGGACGCACCTGGCCAAGCCTCTAGCCGGCCAGGACGTAGCAGGCCAGGCCTCCAGCCGGCCAAGTCCGGCAGCCGGCCGGAGTCGAGTAGCCAGCCAGATGCTTCATCTTGATTTGCTTGTCTTTATCTTGTCAAGTCGTGGACTTTGGTATATCGGGGGATCATCCCCCGACAACATACATGATTTTTAAACTGTTATACTTTCAAATATTGATTAATGGACACACATGAATTATATTTGCTTCCGATTTTACTTTCTCCCAAAATTACTTTGTTACCACAAAAATTATGCCGTCGCATCCGAAAAATTAGACGCGCTCAGCTCATTGCGCAGTCAACCAAAAAATTGAGAATACTAGATCATGTGGGCACGCGTTGCCTCGCCCGTCCATTATGACAATAGATTGGTGGGAATCAAAGAAAATATATATAGACTTAACATGTTCAGAAGTATCAAACCACGCACATGAAATTGAGAACCCAAATTACACAACAGAAACATGCTAGCACCTAGCCTACATGAAGTCGTACAACAACTGGTTCATAGGTCATACAAAATCTAGAGTTTAAGTCTAGGTAATTAACATATCAGTTAACAGAGAAAAATCTTGAAGCTACAGAATTACACAATGGTCACTAGTAGAAAACAGGGCATCCGTGCGCCCCCTTTTGTACCGGTTGAACACGAACCGGTACTAAAGGGGGCATTAGTACCGGTTCCAGATGCGAGCCGGCCGGGGCCCCACGGCGAGACCCTTTAGTACCGGTTTGTATTACTAACCGGTACTAAAGGCTGATCTTTAGTACCGGTTGTTAATACAAACCGGTACTAAAGGTTGGCACAGGCGGCGGCCGTTGGTGGCCCCACGGCGAGACCCTTTAGTACCGGTTTGTATTACCAACCGGTACTAAAGATCGGCCTTTAGTACCGGTTGGTATTACAAACCGGTACTAAAGGTCTCCCTATATTACCTTCTTCCACCCCGAGCCACAGATCCATTTTTCAGCTCGAACACAACTCCATTTTTTCTCTTTCTTTGCTCTCCCAAGATCTAGTTCACCCCATTTTTCTCCAACATTTGTCAAGATTTGTGGCACCTACATATACAAGGGTTAGCAACTTCATCTTCTCTTCCGGCATTTCAAGTTTAGCTCATTTTGTTGCAAATTTAGCTAGTTTGATTTTTGTAGTGCTTGCAAGGTGTTTGATGAAATGCCTAAGTTAGGGATTTCATTTATTTTATATGCATTTTGAGCTCAAATTAAAGTATAATTTATGGTTTTATATAGTGTCGTCCCGTCCCCTCCTCACCGCCATCG
This sequence comes from Puccinellia tenuiflora, assembly GCA_012064385.1. NCBI lineage: Eukaryota > Viridiplantae > Streptophyta > Magnoliopsida > Poales > Poaceae > Puccinellia > Puccinellia tenuiflora. The sequence goes on from QRDG01002045.1 coordinate 46,382, forward strand.
ATCGCCCGCTCCGCTCCGTAACCGACACCACCTCGGTGAGCCTCTTTTTTATCTTTTATTTTAAAAAATGTTAGTTATATAATTTAAATGCATAATTATTTCTTGTATAATTTTCTTATGTTTTTTTATATGTATAGTGTCATGGTTTTGATAACCGTCCCCGTCGGCCCTCGTCCAGTCTATGATTCGGATGTGGTATATTTTTATAACTATTTATTTAGTTTCGTTGTTATAACAATCATGCCGACCAACTTGACATATATATATTTTTTATTTAGGAGGTAGTTGAACCGGAAATTCCAGCCGACCCTATTGTCGAGTTTTTAGAAAAAGAAAATAACGATTTGAAAGCAAAATTGAAGATAAGTGAAGATCTTCGTCTCCAATGCCTGGAAGAGAAGATGGTATTGGACTTGAAGATTGCCGACATTGTTGATGCTCACGGGGTCGAGCTTGCCGACGTTGTCGCTGCTCACGAGATGAAGATGGATGCAATGCGCGTCAAGCTTAAAAAGATTAGAAAATAGTGTAAGAAATCGAGAGGTATGTAAACATCATATACAACTTTTATTTTGCAACCATCAATTGTGTTTAGTTTCGATCATAACTGACCGGATCTCCTTCTTTTAAAGATGTCAAGGAAGCGGAACCAGCTCCTACCACAAAACCGCGTAAAAGCTATTGCGGAGGAATTGGCGGGATTCATGCTGACGCATGTCATAGATGAATTCGGTGAATTCTACTATGTCGAAAAATAGACTCACTCCGTGCATGTACTAGCTAGCGTTGATCTCCATTGTAATTATGACTTTATATGTAATTAACGAGAGTACTTTATATGTGTAGTGAGTACTTTATATGTGTAGTGTGTACTTTATACGTGCTCTCCTCCGAAACCCTGAAAAATGAGCGAAAAGGAAAAAAAATAGAAACCCTAAACCCCGAAAAATAAGCGAAAAGAAATAAAACCGAAAACCTAAACCTCCCTGAAAAAATAAGGGGGGCAAAAAATGCAGGAACCTTTAATACCGGTTGGTATTACCAACCGGTACTAAAGGTCCTCCGCCTGCGCGCGCGCTGCTGTGCCCACGTGGAGGGCCTTTAGTACCGGTTGTATATAAAACCGGTACTAAAGGGGTGACCCTTTAGTGCCGACCTTTTAGTACCGGTTGCACAACCGGTACTAAAGGCCCAATACAACCGGTGCTGTTGCCCCTTTCTCTACTAGTGGGTGTCTCCAGGTCCAAAATAACAAAATAAGATCTTGTCCATGCAGCTTACACCATTTATCTTCAAGCCAAATGTCGACATTTGGGCTCGTGTATTTTGAATGGAAGTCAGCCTGCATCGAATCGAAAGTCATGTGTAAATATTACAAAGAAAAATCTATAATTTTAATGGTAGAGGACAGTAAACTGAATGCAACTATTTCTTTCCAAATTCACACCTTCTATGTCGGTGACTGTATTTCCTTTTACCTGCACCTAGTCGTTCGAAGCAGAAGTTCGTACTACAAATTATGTGGGAGGTGCAAGATTGTTCTGTTTTGGGGTTTTCACAGCATAAAGGCATGCATTATGCTACAAAGCCATGTGCAGACACAATTAATCACAGATAACAAATGTAAACAAAATCAATAATCTAGAAGGATCTATAATCTATACATAATCAATGCATTGATGGCACAAGGCCTGAAGCAAAGTATGAACAATTGGAGAAGGTGTTGCATGCTGCACTAATATTGGACATTATCAATAATACATAAATGTGATGGAATGGTAAGCTTACATGCAAGCCCTACCTAAATTCAAGTTCTTGATCTTTAGGTAAAATATATTTATCCATAATCATGTGCGAAGGACGTTCTTACAATCATACTAAATTCAGAACTGGTGCAGATCATCCCAGTTGCTTAAAAAGGCCACAATCAAGCATACACCAGAAGCAGCAGACATTCAATGGAACTTTCTTCTTTGGAGGAACTGTACAAACAGTATAATGCCATTTGATCATATAAGGAATTGAATTAAGTGTGTGTTGGAAAGAACTACAATATTTCTTGTCTTGCATCTGATTCCCCACCCGAAGGCCGTCTCTGTGTGCCACCATATTTTAAGAGGCGAACTTGATTCATACAACTGGATTTTAAGAAAAGATTAGTTACTGGAAATGATGCGGACATTGCCAAAGGCGAAAAACTGTAGATTACCCTTTATGTGAATAATACAATGCATAAGAACAAACTATATATCCAGATCTTACGAAGACATGAGATATGGTTAACCTGGATACATTGTTCAATGCTCAAACAATCCCAAAATGGTATCAGGAAATCTATCTTGGACTTCAATTTCCCAGAAATAATCAGGCGCTGCAGATCTAGTAATTAGCCATTGTTCAATGCTCAAACAATCCCAAAATGGTATCAGGAAATCTATCTTGGACTTCAATTTCCCAGAAATAATCAGGCGCTGCAGATCTAGTAATTAGCCATGCTGCAAACCAAGTTATCCAAGAGTTGAGCAATACATTTTCACCTAAGGAAGAGCAAGAGAACTATGAAGAATTAATGTTTACATTAGGTCATTAGCACAAATAGTAAAATCAATAGGCAGTCACTGTTAATTTTCTTACCTGCAATCCATCTTCAGATATTACCCTAAACAATGGTGTATATATATATATATATATATAACTCAGCTAAAAAGGAACCTATTCCTGTTTAAGCTAAACAGGAACTTTCTGAACCTTCTCGGATATGCTAAGTGAACCTTAACGCTACATCATGTGAACCTTCTGACGGAACCCACGAAATTGCATATTGCACATGAACTTTTTTTCTGTACCAAGTGAACCTTCTCGCGCAAGACATGTGAACCTTCAGACGGAACATGAAGTGAATTTTTTCCTGAATATTTTTTCGAAACGAGGTGAACTTTTTTTCGCAATTGCAAATGAACTTTTTTTCTGTACCAAGTGAACCTTCTCGTACATGACATGTGAACCTTCAGTCGGAACACGAACTGAACTTTTTTGAGGTGAACTTCAAAAAAATCAAGTGAACTTTTGTTTAAACTTTATAAACCTTCGAGTAAAAAAACATTTCACATTTGTTCAAATCCAATGTAAGAAAATAAAAAGTTCACATTTGTTCACAGTCGATGAAGTGATCGAACTACAAAAAATATCCGTGAACTCGCAAAATCTTGTCGGTGGACTACCGCTGGCGATGCATGACACGCGCGTGGCATCCCTGGCGTCGAGGCCGTCCTCCCGGACGAGGTGAGCCGGCCACAATGGCGTCGAGGCCGCCTCTCCTGGGGTAGCTCGCGCTGTCTAGGATGGGCGACTCGGGGAGTCAAAACTGTTGCGTCGGGGAGCTCCCGATCTGGCATCCGGTGGAGGGATTCCGGCAGGGGACGTGAGAGGGAGGCGGCGGCGCACCCGATGGTGGCCGGAGGCGTCATGGGCTGGAGGTGGGAGGGAGGCCGCAGCACACCTGGTGATGGCCCGGAGGCGGCGTGGGCAGGAGGTAGGAGGGAGGCGGCGACGCACCCAGTGGTCGCGGGGACGCTCACCGGCGGTGGGGACTGGAGGCGCGCAGTGCGTGCCGCCGGTGGGGGAGAGAGCCGGGGTAGGAGGTGAGGGAGGTGGGGGAGGGCGTCGCGGCGGCGGGAAGCGGGGAAGGGCGACGCGGCGGTGGCGCGCCGGCGGGAGGCGGGGAAGGGCAACGCGGCGGTGGCGCACCGGCGGGAGGTGGCCGGTGGGGAGTGGGACGCGCGGGAGGTGGGAGGAGGAGGAAAAAGGTGTGGACGGTTGTTTTATCGGGTCGGGGATCCGGATCCTTCCCTAATAGGAATAGTTCCTATTTAAACTAAATAGGAATCTCTTAAGGTAGATTCCTGTTTAGTCCTGCCCTATATATATATATATATATATATATATATATATATATATAGACTAAACAGGAACCTACCCCTAAGAGATTCCTATTTAACTTAAACAGGAACTATTCCTGTTTTGGAGCACTACCCGACCCATGTACCGTACAGAAACGCGAGGGCATCCCCAACCTCCCACCGCGAACCAGGCCTCCCACCTTCGACCTTCCATCGCGCCGAGCCGCCGACGCCGACCTCGCATCCCACTGCCCCCAGCCTCCGATCCACCGCGCCGCCCTCCCGCGGGAGCCACCGCGCCGCCGGCCCCGAGATCCACCGGGCCGCCGCGGGAAACACCGCGCGCTGCCCACCCCGGGAACCACCGCGCGCCGCGGCTCCCCTCCTCCACCGGCTGCCGTGGCGGCCCCCTCCACCCCCGTCGGTGGCCGAGGCGCCCTATCTCCTCCACCATCGGCGGCCGTGGCGCCCCCGCCGGCGAAATCCTCTGCCCCGCCCCTCGATGTGGTGGTCGCCGTGTCCACTCCCGCCGCCGAAATCTGCAGCCTCCCGCCGTGCGACGCCCCGGTGACCTCCCGTCACGCGCTGCCACGGCCACGTCCCGCCGTGCGACGCCCCAGCCACCTCGCGCCGCCCCGACTACCTCCCGCCTCCCGGCGCCCTGGAGACCTCCTGTCGCGCGCTGCAACGGCGACCTCGCACCAGTAGGCCACCACCGCTGGGGCGCCCTCCTCCCTCCACCGCTTGCCGTCGGGCTGGTCTCCTCCCTCGCTGCAGGGGCACCAGTAGGAAGTGAACTTTTAGAAAAAGTTCATTTCGTTTAGAAAAACAGTTCACTTCAATCAGAAAAAAAAAGTTCACTTCAATTAGAGAAAAAAGTTTCGGAAACATAGTTGACTTCCTTGAGAAAAAAAGTTCATGCGCAGTCAGAAAAAAGTTCGCTTCGTCCAGAAAAAAAAGTTCCTTTGTTTAGAAAAAAAGTTCACTTCGTTCAGGAAAAATGAATTTGCAGTTCAGAAAAAAAAGTTCGGGAAAAAAGCTCACTTAGTTCAGAAAAAAAGTTCACTTCGCTCAGAAAAAAGTCTAGGAAAAAGTTCACTTCGTTCAGAAAAAAAGTTCACTCCGTTAAGGAAAAAGGTTCACCTCAAAAAAGTTCACTTCAAGTTCCGTCAGGTTCACATGTCATGCGCGAGAAGGTTCACTTGGTACAGAAAAAAGGTTCATGTGCAATTGCGAAAAATATATACTGCGGTTGAAAGTTCACTACATATAAAAAGAAAGTTCACGGCCATATTCAAAACAGTTCACTCCTCTGTTTTTACCGGGGCGGAAATTTTACACATAAAAATCATCCCTACAAGTTTTATTTTTCCAAATCAACCACCTCCGCATGCAATTAGCAACTAGGTGAGTCTAATTTGGCCCTATTTGCCACCACCCTCTACTCGAGCCTCAAAACGATGTCAATTTCAAAATCTTTCTCGTGATAAGATGCTTTGACGTTTTTGGTAAATTAAAAATTAGTCTCAAATCGTATGAAATTTGGAAAAATGATTAAAACAAAAAAGTTGCGCCTTTTCAATACCTTTCCAACGGCATATCATTTGTTAAATTTTGATAAGCGGTTTGAAACTAATTGCCAAATTACTATCCGTCCGAAATTAAAGTTCAGAAAACCATATCATGTATTTTCAAATTTGCTCTTAATCCGCGACGAATATCGAAAAATGTATAGAGATAGAAAAGTTGCACATTTTCCGTAGCCGTTCCGAGATACAGAAATCCGACAAAAGGTTTGAAAATGGTGACCTAAATACGGTGCAAAAACGGAAAAGTTCAGGAAAACTATGTTTCGTATATTTAAAATTATTTTAAAACCGTAACGAATTTGGAAAACCTGTAAGGATGAAAAGGTTGCGCAATTTCAGTACCTATCCAACGGTATATTGCATGCGTCATTCCGATAAGGGGTTCAAAATTCACGTTGAAAATACTGTCTATGAAAAGAGAAATTTCGTGGGTTCCGTCAGAAGGTTCACATGAATTAGAGTTAAGGTTCACTTAGCATATCCGAGAAGGTTCAGAAAGTTCCTGTTTAGCTTAAATAGGGTATATATATATATATATATATATATATATATATATATATATATATATATATATATATATAGGGTGCATAATACTTATTTTGCACTCTAAGTTTCTTTTACTTTATTTTATTTAGAATTTATGTTTGATATACAAATAATTACATTCATATTGACCCACAATGAAAATTGACATAAAAAATGCAATTTTATGAGTCATAACAGTGTAAAAACCATAAAAAATTCATATTTTACGACATATTTTTTTACATCACGTAAAAAAAAGTTTTACGTCATGTCGATATTTTCTTACGTTCTCCTTGACTTACATATATATAGGGACGCGCTATTTGACACCCAGGGAGTAGAATATGTTATTCTACACCCACCCCGTATCTTCTAAACCGTAAATGATTATTACGTCACGTAAATTTTGTATTACCTCGTTAGTCAAGGAGAACGTAAGAAAATATCGACATGACGTAAAACTTTTTTTTACGTGACGTAAAAAAATATGTCGTAAAATATGCATTTTTTTATGGTTTTTACACTGTTATGACTCATAAAATTGCATTTTTATGTCAATTTTCATTGTGGTCAATATGAATGTAATTATTTGTATATCAAAAATAAATTCTAAATAAAAGAAAGTAAAAGAAACTTAGGGTGCAAAATAAGTATTATGCACCCTGAGTGCTGAATAGGGTGTCTATATATATATATATATATATATATATATATATGTTCCTCAGTACTCTCGTTTTGTAAGATGTTTCTAAATGTGGACGTGTGAAAGTATTATCTGCAGTCGTTATATACTATGAGGAAGGACTAAAGGAAAAAAATGCAGTCAATTAAAAATATAAACATGCAAAGCTCAGTCAGCGTCAAGAAAAGGGTCAGTAAAAGATGCAACCTGAACAGAAAAAAGAAACTATATGAAATAAAAACTCCATATTCCAGTAAAAAAAAAAGATTACTGTATGCTTTAAGGCAATAGAATGTCATTTTAAGTAATGTTCAGATTGATGGCTATGATGGAAAACTTGTATGCATACATTAGACACAACTGAACTGAATCTTGTTAGGTTTTTTCCAAGGACCACAAGTTACTTTTTTTATTCGTCCGAGAAAATTCCTGTGATGTTATCTACAGAATACGGATTAGTCTTCCACCATGATCAAACCCTACAGTTCAATGAGTTAAATTGTATAAGTAAACCTATTTAACCATTATAACACTTCGAACTGAAATCGGAAAGACTGGCTCTTTAACTAATCAATGCAAGGAAACTATTATCACAATCTAATGAAAATCATAACCAGGACTCCATCTGTATTGGTTGGACTATAAAAAATGTGAAATATGGTCTTGTCTACGGAAATTCAGTGACAGAGCTTCTAACCATTTTGTGGGATCAGTGGTACAATTTTTCAATTCACGCGATATAAGCTCTCCAACCTGTCTACAAGTACTATTATTTCGATCTGAACTGAAACAAATAGAGAAACAAAAATCAAGAGAAGTCATGAAGTGCATAGCAGACCATGCTAAACACCGTCTGGTTCAATCATAAGTCAAGCCTGCTAAACCTCCTGCACACAACAAAATCGAGTTAATCTGAACATTTGTGGTTGTGTGGCTGATTTGGGGTAGCTGAAATAGATACACAAAAATGGCACACGCCAAACCGAGCAATTGTTCTGCTATGCATAATGCAAAGTTGAATATAAATGGACCAATTTCTTTGAGCCTAAAATGCAAAGTCCTGCTATATGTCATGCAAATTTCACACGTTCAATATACAAATCACTAAAAATATGTAATTCAAATTTACATTTTTGGGTCTGCTTGAGATTATTTTAATTAGCAGATGAAGAGAGCTCCAAAGATGACGGGCAGCTCAAGGGGTGAGTGAACTGCAACGCCGCAAACTTAGCTCGAGAGTGGATACGGAAAGGAAGCACGCCCAGATATACCATCGTATTGCTGCACGTTCGCCATCTGCTTGTTTTCCTCTTATTCTACGGCCTGGGATTAAGAAATGACACCATCGGCACTAAGAACTACTACTCTTTTTTGTACAGGAGTATGACCCTACATATGTACCTTTTTTGTAGTTGTAGTTTGACACTACAATTAATAACTCTATCCGCTGAACTTGCCATGGACCTGAAGGCATACAACAGCGCCCAACTTGTTCCGCCTACAAACCACTCCTCTTCAATTTACAAGACATACAAATATGTAGACATAAATAGAAGAGAGCAAATGCGGAGATGCCTGCTTCACAGAGAGGGAGGCATGGTGAACCTGAAGCACCTCTGTTGATGTGGTAATCATCCAGGAGCAGCAACAATCCGACCCGAAAAAAGGAAACAAATTAAATCAAACTCGGGATTTAAAAATCGAGGGATCAGGGGAAGTAGATGCTCACCACGAGTTTGATGTGTTTTTGTTATCTGCTATAGCCTTTTCCGGCGCTCCATGCTTGCCCCCTTCCTGTTCCAACAAGCGGACAAAGCCGATCCTAAGGGGAACTGACGGACAATGAATGGAAACAATCTCCTCAACCAACGCCACCAGGAATGCATCGCAACACAAGCAATCATAAATGTGGGACAGGGGAATATTGCTCGGGTCGGTGGAAAAGGGGAGAAGAGGAGAAGGCGACAACCCGCTGCGTCGCCCATCGTCCACCAGCTGCAGCAACCATGGTCGACCTCAACCCGCCGCACAGCCACCTACGGTGCTAGGGTTTGCCACCGTCACCGCCTGATCCATTCACTGCTATTCCAAACCGAGACGGAGGGGAACGACCAGCAACCGTAGGGGAGCGAAAGTAGACGGCGTAGGCTCGGCAGAGGTTGGCGGCGGCCCCTTCTTTCCTTCAGGGCTTTCGCGAGTAGGGCAAATTAACCACGATTAGCCAATTTGATGTCCAGTGTAGCCTCCCCTAGGAACTTCGGATCACAGCGAATAGACGATCGTGAAGGGACACGACAGTGATCTAACGGTCAAGAACCGTGATGGCTTGAGAGAGCTCATCTTTGGTGCAGTTAATATCCCTAATTATTCCGTTATTAATTAGATCTATATGGCGCAAAGAAAATAGCAATGCTAAAATTGTGGATTTCACTTTCACAATTGACGCCCCACTAGTATATCGTGCGTTAGTGGGGCGTCAAAGTTTTGACTCTATCGTTGTTTCTGGTGGCAAATTCCAGTGGGCGAAAATAATTGGTGGGAAACCAAAATTTCAGAACTTTTAAGAGGGAATGACCCCACGTTTTTTGGTGGGAAATGAAGAATCGCTACAATATAGGAGATGCAGCTGTCCCTAGTCGTGATCATGTGAGGAGCTCGAAAGAACCATGTGTGCCATGGAGAATCATGTGAGCTATCTACTTATCTTTTGGTGTTGATGCATTCCTTACGGAAGTAACTTTTCTTAACAATAACACTAGGTATTTCCCTTGAGGTAGGTAACATCAAGGAAGAAGCGGAGCAGCAAATAAAGAAGATTTAGAAGTAGAGAAAAGTTAGATATGGAGCTGCAGAAAGGCAGACACCAAATGCATAAGCACACGCATCTGGCAAGTAAGGAGCTTAGTGGAAAATGGAATGGTTGATTCAACAACTAACTCATTCAGGTTTGCATGATTACGAGCTTTGTTATTAGTTACAAATTTTGTAATTGTTAGTTCACTTGCATTAGCATCATGGCTACATAAAATAAGTGTGCACACCTACCAGGATCACAATCAACCAATTCACCAGCTAACTAGCCAACTTGCATGTCAGCTAGCTTGAGTCCTTGCAGATTCTTGATGTGTTGTCTTGGAGGAAGTTTGCACAATTGCCTGCGCTAACTTGGTGCAGCCATCCGCGGCAGCTAGGGATGGCCAACGCCCTTTACTCAGCTCTGAAACATGTATACTGAGGTCGTGACATAGACAAGCAGTTTATGCACCTATTACCCATCAGTTCTGTGAGCCCTCTTGATCTGGAAATGGTTGCAATGTAGGAGCATTTGTTACCCAGCAGTGTTATGCGATGTTCTGATCAGTTACTCTTAGATCCGGTTCTTCGATTATGCATTTGGCTTGGCTTCTACATCTGGTAGTTGTTTTTCTCATGGTCAATTCCTTTCTTACAACTGGATTCCTAATCCACGACTTATCTCTTGCTTGTATCTATGAATCATGGTCTTGGATCCATGTAGGACTTGTTTACATGACGTTCTGTACTCAAGGTTCACTCTGATTTTTTGTTAGGTGCTCCATGAATTCCCATCTAAGAAATTTCTGATTACATGATTTTTTTGGCATTGAAAATGGTACAATAAATATAGGGTGTGTTTGTAGCCCGTATGGTCTATCTCAACTCATACATGCCCAGTCTAACTAGGCTGACTAGATACAAGTCTGTTCCACCCTGTTGTGTTTGGTAGCTCGTATGAGTTGGGCTGAGCTGTTGTTTGGTATCCTGTATGGTTTGAGCCAGGCCAGAAAATTATAAAAAGCAATCAGGTCCATGGATAAATAATAAAAAGTGATCAAGTCCCTGGATAGAAAATACAAAAAGCAATCAGGTCCCTGGGACCGTCGGGCTCCGGCTTCGGCGCTGCCGCCGGCGAGAGGAGCCACCGTCGTGGTCCTCCTGCTTCTCCTTCACTCGCGGGCGGTCAGAGCTGGGCGGCCGACGCTGGGCGGGGACTAGGAGCGGCGGGCAGGGACTGGTCGAGCTCCGGGTGGCAGCCGACGGGGACAGGTCGAGCTCCACCGCGGGCCTCCTGCTTCTCCGGAGCTCTGGGTGGCGGCACGGTCTGGCGTCGGTTGCCGCGGAGGTGACGAAGACGCGCGGAGGCGGCGCGGAGAAGGCGGCGTCCACGACCGTGCACCCACGTCCTCTCTCCTCGACAGAGGTGGGGCACTGGGGCTTGAGCTGGGCGGCGACGTGGGCTGCGCTGGGTGGCGGTGTGGGCGGCGCTGGGCGGCGGCGCGGCCGGCAGGTGGGGAAGGGCGGCGGCGCGGGCGGCATGAAGACGGGAGCGAAGGAGATGAGAACGGGGGAAATGAGGGGAGGGGCTAGCAGGCCGGAAGCGCTGGGCGGCGGTGGGCCCCATGCATGGGATGAATTTTTGGATGAGTTCGGCAGGGCTGAGTAGAGAAGCTCGAATCGAGCTTCCCAACGGGCAGGGCTGAGGTCTGTTTTTCGTACGAGGTGGGCATGGCCCAGAGGAGCAAACCGGGCTACCAAACAACTGAAAGTTGGGTTGGGGGAGATTTTCTGAGGCCGGCCAGGCTACCAAACACGCCCATAGTGATCAAAGAGAAAATATAGAGCTAGGGAATCTAATCTTAAACCTACCCTAACTGTCTTGCAGAACCACTTCTGTTCAACTCATAGTATATTAAGCTTATTAGCACAAAAGAAATTGAAAATATTACTCGACCTTTCAACTATTAATTATATATATTTTGTTTGATTGCAACGGATTGCTTAAATAGGTGTTTTAGCTGTTGTTGCTTCCATGATTTCTGTTTCAAATTACCATAGGCTTGGCACATGCAGTTCTATACTGAACAAGTCTTCTATTTTTCGTCCTATGCAGAATTGCAGATGAATGTTGAAAAGCTCAAGTTGGGTGGTGCCGTGCGCCGACTGTGATAGGAACTGATGAGTCATGGGAAGCATATGGTGCAAGTTTTGACGTTTCATGAGAGTTGGACGATTTGAAAATGACAACAAACTTGTTTTGGATATTGTGTTATCACTGTTAATTCCACACCCTGTAGTACTTATGATCATATTTTGTTATCTATAAGTGTTCGTGATAATATTGTATTGTCGTTGTGCAAATGCAATATTTTTTTTATTCCTAAAATATTTACTAGTGACGGGCAAACTACCGAACTACGAATGTACCCGTCGCTAATGATGAGGTAAAAGCCCTATCATAATAACTAAGTAGTGACGGGCACTCGTAAATGCCGGTCACTACTAAACACATACTAGTGACGGGCGCTTTGCCCGTCACTAATGGGCCTTTTGATCCCGTCACTAATAGGCTATTCTGCAGTAGTGATTTCTTGTACTAGTTGAGTAGATTTTGAAACAGTTGACGTGGAAGGAAGTGAATTGGATCACTTGACTGGATCTTGACTATTTCATAAATAACTACTTGATGCTTTGCAGAATGATTGATAATTTACATTGGAGATATAATTTGCAAATCTTCTTTCTAAAGCTTATATATAGTTCCATGTCTGCAACACACTTATTCATGAAAAGTTTATAGCATTGATAGCTAGTGTGTCTTAATTGTTGTTTGCTTTATGTCAACTAGAGATAATTGTTTTGGATCACTTTATTTCACATCATGTGTTGTACATTACTATCTTGATCAAGATTATGTTGGTGGCACTAGTAGGAAATAGGGTTACCAGTGGCGCACCTGAAATGTTACCAGTGGCGCATCCAGGGAAATCCTGGTGCGCCACTGGTACTGGTTCACTGGTAACCTATTACCAGTGGCGCACCTTTCAGATGCGCCACTGGTATATATATACCTGTGGCGCACCTCTCCGGTGTGGTGCGCCACAGGTACATGTTACCTACGGCGCATTACCTGTCGGTGCACCGCTGGTATGGGTGCGCAACTGGTAACTTTTTTGGTATTTACAGAAAATCAACTATTTTAATACACTGTACACGTATTTGTACTGTTATACATAGAAAATCAGTACAAAACAGTATAAACAGATGTACAGTACAAGTTTATCATCATATTAATTAGAATCCGAAATAGACAAGTTCATCATATTAATTAGAATCCGAAGTAGACAAGTTCATCATCGATTGCATTACAAGTTCATCATCATATTACAATGGGGCATTCTGTGTTTATTCCTGATGGAAAAGAGAGTGAGAAGTAAGGGAGCGTCCCGTCACAAGTTCATCATCGATTGCATTACAAGTTCATCATCGGTAGCCTGTTGTGGTCCTCTTGCCCTTTAAAATGCATTCATGATGTAGCACTGATGTAGCATAGCCCTTGCGGAAGCGCTTGGACTAGTAGCGCCCTGCCAAAACGTGTAGTGCTTCGTCAACGTCACAGCCAGGTATTGGTTCTAGCATGATGTCATTTTCACCTGGGCCCAAAAGAAACACACCACGACCGGCGCCGACCATTGTTAGTTGGTCAGTCAACCGCCACCATTCAGATATGCAAGCTCTCCGTCATTGCAGGCAGAAGCATCAACAAACTCATAGCTCACCTCTGACTTAGAATGAATTTACAGCCTTTTAAACGGAACCTTCTCCTGCAAATTGAAACATAACAAGGTTAAACACAGAGCAGGAAGCATATGGCATTGTGCACTGAACTAATCAGAAGAGAGCATCACAAATAAGCATGCAAGGATCGAAAATTAGCACTAGCTACAAATAAGCATGCAAGGGTGTATGGATACATATGGTGAGCACCACCACTAGTCACATGCAGTCAACTCTTACGGTACAGAAGACAACTCCTAATCAAATCGAATCGAAACCAAGCACTAATACTATTCCTAGTACACACTATCCTTAGCACTATCTCATTTTAAATATTCATGTACATCTGGTTTTGGGCATTTCAGAATATCAGAAAATACCCCAAAAAAACACCCCACAGTATTCCCTAGTACAGTTTTGTGCACATCAGTACATGTCCTGGACATACCAAACATATGCCCACGTAAGACGAGAAGCTTAGAAGTAGATTAGAAGTAGCGTTCTTTATTCAGGTAACATACATGCTGCCCTTTAGCCATTATTTAGCCTAAAACTAAGTAGCATATAGTGCTAGGTGAAACAAGTATCATTCAATTTTCATTTCCGTTCAAGTAACATTCAACAAGATTAAATAACCAAACCAGACATGTAATTACATGGAATAGTAGTACCAAATACTAGCTGCAAAAAAATCTCCCTGGAAGATCTGAGCTGTGTATAATGGAGATAAGTGCACATCAAACACTCTTGCAGAAGCACATCTATATATACCTTGGGTTCATGGTTAAATTCATTTGAATGCTAGAGTACCTAAAACACAAAGCACTGGGTCGTGCTAGATAAACCAACAGAAAAACTTGAGCGCGTGCTCACTAAGTTACATGGGAACATGTTGGCAAATTAACAAACAGATGTAGTGCATACTAAGCATGTACCGAATGAACAACTAGAAATCATGGGAGCAGTTTAGCAAACATGTATATTGCAGATCAAGGGAGCACCAGTGGACGGGTCCAGGGTTGCCACCGCTCCTCCGTGTGGATGCCAAAGTCGGGGACACCGGATCTGTGCGGGCAACTACATCCCATACTTTCTTCCCAAGCTCCAGCGAAGGCCTTCAGATCCGGCGCATCTACGGTCCGGCCAGCTCGACGGAGCCGCCACCATGGGCCTCCTGCTTCTCCGGTCGGAGCTGGGCGGCCGACGCTGGGCGGGGACTAGGAGCGGCGGGCAGGGACTGGTCGAGCTCCGGGTGGCAGCCGACGGGGACAGGTCGAGCTTCGGGTGGCAGCCGACGGGGACAGGTCGAGCTCCTCCGCGGGCCTCCTGCTTCTCCGGAGCTCTGGGTGGCGACATGGTCGGGCGTCGGTTGCCGCGTAGGTGATGAGGATGCGCGGAGGCGTCGCGGAGAAGGCGGAGTCCACGACCGTGCACCCACGTCCTCTCTCCTGGATAGAGGTGGGGCACTGGGGCTTGAGCTGGGCGGCGGCGTGGTCTGCGCTGGGCGGCGGCCTGGGCGGCTCTGGGTGGCGGTGTGGGCTGCGCTGGGCGGCGGCGTGGGCGGTGCTGGACGGCGGCGCGGCCGGCAGGCGGGGAAAGGCGGCGGCGTGAGCGGCATGAAGACGGGAGCAAAGGAGTTGAGAACGGGGGGAAATGAGGGGAGGGGCTGGCAGGCCGGAAGCGTTGGGCGGCGGTGGGCCCCACGCGTGGGATGAATTTTTGGATGAGTTCGGCAGGGCAGAGTAGAGAAGCTCGAATCGAGCTTCCCAACCGGGCAGGGCTGAGGTATGTTTTTCGTATGAGGTGGGCATGGCCCAGAGGAGCAAACCGGGCTACCAAACAGCTGAAAGTTGGGTGGGGGGAGATTTTCTGAGGCCGGCCGGGCTACCAAACATGCCCATAGTTGTAACAGCCTCAGTTGGTACCCTAAAATATGGGCCAAATTTTTACTTTTTGCTTTGCAACATTGCATCATGGCATCCATTTAACTTGCTAATCTTAAATAAAGCAACACTTGGAAATTAAAAACAAAGGAAGCAAAATCCTTCCCAAAATCTTCAAACCCAATACATTACTCAATTTGGTAAAACCAACTGTTCTTGAGTCTCCAATTTGTCTAGGAAGCTCAAGGATATATTTTATAAATAATTGTTAAAAGCAAAGTATTAACAAGCAAAGAAATAAATTTGAGAATTCAAAATTGGTTCAATTCAATTCCTATTTTTGCAACCCAATTAAACTTTCCAAAAATTCAAAATAAAATTATGGGGAGCTTCATTAATATGTTGGGAGCCTCCATGATTAATTTCATTATTTTTGGAATTGCTTACGTGCACCAAATAAATATATTTGGAAATTATTAAAATTTGCCTTATTCAAATCCTATGAACAAATGTTGTGCCAAACATTTTATTTTGGAGCACAAATTTTAGTGGAGCTTCTAAATGGTATGGGAAGCCTAATTGATTTTTTGCAGAATTTATAAAATTGATTAAGAGCCTCAAAATTAAATCCCTAATATGTGGCTGGATCTGTTTGCAATAAACCTTAAAGAGGCCAGTGGGTTTTTCGCAAAACCGGTCTTCTTCCTTACTGTGGCCACAGTGCCGCTCGCACCCATGCCGCCGAGCTCCACTGCTCCACGACGCCGGGCCCTCCCCTGCCGCACGTGGTTAAGCCCCCATGACGCCCTGCTCTCCTCTCTTCCTCCCCTGCCCCTCTCTCCTCTCACCACGTGCGGAAACCCTAACCCTAACTCGACAAAGGGCAGCCGCAATCGCGGTCGCCGTCCTTTCTCCTCCGCTCTGGCCGCCGCCGTCCGAGCACCATCGCATCGCCGTCCGGCCACCCCGCCCCTCGCCGTCCGCTCCAGCACCACACGGGTGAGCTCCGTGTCCATTTTGACTTCCTCCCGCTTCCCCCCTCTTCTCCGCTTGTCGCCCCACCAGCGGTCACCGCCGCACGACGCCCGCGTCGTCGCCGTGTGCCGGCCTGGTCTCGGCCTGGGCCGGCCAGGAGGCCGGCCGGTTCGGGTAGTGGCCCGGCCTAGGTGCCAGCCTGGGCCGGCCAGTGGGCCGATTGTCTCGGGTCGGTGCCCGGCCTTGAGGCCGGCCTGGCCGACCTGGAGGCCGGCCCGACTGTGTCTTTGATTTTCCTTTTTGGAAATAAAAATCAAATAAAAGAAATCATAACTAATTAAATATTGCTCCAATTTTAGCAAATCAAATATCAAATTGGTCAGAAAAACAAACTCTACATGTTAGAATAATTGTAATGGTCTTTTGAATTTATATTTTTGTTGTTTATTAAGAAACCCTAAAATGGCATAAATAAAACCTAATTCGGGAAAATTCATAACTTGTCAAATAATTAACCAAAATTTGTGAATACCATATCAAAGTGATCAGCATGGCAAATGCTATCAAACCATGCTAGTATCACATCATGATCACAAATTTTCTTTTGAAGTTATTCTTTATTTGATTAAAAGAATTAAATTCAAATAATCATTTAATTCACAATTTATTCATCGGTACTCGGAAAATTCCAAACGAGGTACCAAAACGATCAGAAGAATAACACCTATCATTTCATGTCATGTTCATGCATATTGAGCCACTTCTTAGTAATGAAATAAATTATGAACAATGTGGTCAATAAGTTAAATATGGGGTTGTTTCCAAATAATTGCACTAATTATTTGGCACTCCATTTAATATTGTTAGTTAAATCATATGATGTTATCATTGCATGAAATTGACATACCATCATGATTGTGCATTGCACTTGACTTCGTGTGATTTATTTTGTTCTTCTATTCTTGCTTGGGTATCGATAGATTCCGGAGTCAAGGGTTCCCTCGCCTATTCCGACGAGCAGTACTACACGCCCCGGCAGCAAGGCAAGAGATAACCTAACCTTCTTGGCATCTAGCATCCTATTGTTTTATAAACTTATTTTATCCACCATAATATTGCATTCGATTCTATGTCAATTTTGGTCAATACTAGAGTATCCTATGAATGCATGTTTTCCCCGAACCATCACATGCTTCCCCTCCTACGAACCATAGGCTTGATGTGTTGGCCGGTGACAAAATTATAATAGTTGTTTACATATGCTTAGCTATGCTTAGCCATGCTTAGTCAAATGCTATTTATGTCCGTTGTTTAAATTCCATAATTGTGATGTTGATGGAATGTTCGGACATGGTGGTTGCTGTTGGTACTTAATTAAATTGCTTAAAAGGCTTGGATGAGTTGCCATCGGGGATGGTGGGTTGCCTCATTCTTGCCCCTAGGTGCGAGTTCCTGTCTTCGGAACCAAGGTTTGAGCGTGCTGCCATTGGTGGGGGTATGGGCTCCTTACTAACTGAATAACTTGTGCGGGCGTATCCAAGGATCCTCTAGATTTGCGCTTTCCATTTGCGTGTGAGTTGCAGGTGGACGAAGGCGCGAAGAAGAGGGTGTGTGTGTGGTGTTAGGGCGTGGCGATGGGGGCAGGGGCTGAAATAGGCTGGGTAAACTTGCCCTGTCGCCACAGATGATTCTTGGATAGTCTCACGCGAGGTAAAGGTTTAACCGCGCCCACTTGCCAGCTTTCCCCGGAAGAGAGCTAACTAGGCGAGCCGGACGGTACCAATGGGTAAAGTAGTACACCCCTGCAGGGTTTAATCTTTTCGAAAAGTCATGTCCGCGGTTATGGATGCCTTGGGAATGGATTTACGGGATCATAGAGAACCTTAACCTAATTAATTTGGCATCTAGAGGTTGCATTTCAACGTGTGATAAAAGGTTCATTTCCTCGAGGGGGATTCGAGGGAGTGCCTTTGGTTGAGATGAGTGGTTCTGGCTACAAGTTGGTTCGATGAGAACCAAAGATGAAAGTTTACTTCCTTATCCCTTTTATGAAAAATACTCTGAGTAGTCGATGCCATGGGTCATTTATATCTTGGTTTATGAAAACTAGCTTTATGCAAAATAACTACTATACAGCTTTAGAGCCTCCGTCATCATTGGGCCTATATCGCCCTACTAAACTTGCGAGTACGTCGTACTCAGTCTCTCTTTGCTACTTTTATTAATTGTTTCAGAGGAGGACGACACCGAGCAGACAGGTGGTTTCTTCTTGGACATCGACGAGTAGTTCGGGGTTCCCAGGTGGCAGCTTGGGACGTTGGAACAAGCTGGCTGGGTTTATGTTTATGTGTAGGCCTCTTAGGCCATATATTTGGATCTTGTTGTATTAGACAACTACTTCACTTCCGCATGATGTACTGATGGGTCTGTGACCCTTTTTGTGTGTAATTTGTATCTTTCTCATATAAGAGTTGCTATATGATCTCTTTGTGTCGTACAGTCTGTGATGTGCCAGTTGTTCCGCAGTCTTGATCTCTCTACTATACATGATATCTATGTCTGAACTTATGACATGATCGAAGTGTTGCGTTGCCGATGATCCATTCCGAGCACACCTGCCAAATGTTTTGGCCTGGGATTAGTAACCCAGTAACCTTCGATTGTGTAGCATGACCGGTTGCACAAACACTACACCATGGGTCAAATGTAAGGGCACATTTTCTGCCGAGAAAAGTCACGTAACAGGGCAAAAAATCTGCCGGCAAAGGTTTTTTCCCGGCAGTTTTGCCTGCCCGCTATAACCCTGCCGGCAAAACTCTTTGCCGGCTATTTTTTCTTTGCCGGCTGTTTGTTTGCCCTGGTAGCTCAAGTTTGCCGGCAGTTCAGTTTCTTTCCTGGCAGACAGGCTCAACTGCCGACAAAGATGTTTCCCGGCTGTTCCAACTTTTGCCGGCTGTTAAATTGCCCTGAAAAGTTAATAGTCGTGCTGGCAGTTTTCTTACTACTCCTAGCAGTTTAATTGACCTCAAATTTTGTTGATGCTTTTACAGCAGTTCACTACACATTTAAATTTCACAATAGAATACTTAGACCTTTCGGGCAAGTCATAACACAAGATACCATAGTTCTTTTACAAGTCAACATTGAAACGATTCATTCTAAAATACATTGTTCATATCCATAATACAAAGATCAAGTCAAATTCAAAATCTAGTTTCTAAAAATGCACTTCATAAAAAATAGCGCACATGAGCATAAATATGTTTCTAAATAGTAATCTTCATTGACATGAAGAAAAGGATCCGGCACATTCTGAATCAGATCAGCAGGAAATATTGACCTCGTGTAACAAGTCCTGGAAAAAATAAAGTGGCAAATGGAAATGGGATCAGAAGCTCATGTTTGCCATCACCTTGGGTAAAAAATGCTAACATTTACAATCATACGTAACATAAAAGAGAAAACAAGTCTCGACATCAAGATTCATCATCCATATACACAAATGTACTTCAGCATGAAGGGGTCGTGGTCTATTATTGTTACATTCAGAATATAAGTATCTTACTAATCGAGCTTGGTCACGAACAAGGCATGCAGACTTTGTGCAATACAAAAACAATTCTACTATAGCTAGCCTATATGGACTGAGCTGGCGAAAGAATACAGAAAATAATCAAGAACCCAGGCATGCCTTACTTCAAGCTTATTTTGCGGCAACAAAGAAAATTAGAAGTCACAAGCAGAGTGTGCATGTATCCTGGACTGATGCATGCATGATCTTGGCCAGCAACAAAGGAAATAATCAAGTCACAAACTATTCTACTAACTACTATTAGCCAACTGGACTATGCATGCATGATCTTAGCCAGCATATATAATATATGTATGCAGGTTATACTATGATGTCGATTTGTTGTGAAGGCAATAGTCCAAACTGGTCGGAAAAACACCAGCTAGATACTAGATGGTGATAATCTCAAGTAGGCAGACAAAAGGTGTGCACCAATTAAGATCACTAATCCTAGATGCTGACCTATCCATATATAATGAAAAATAACTATTTTGCTAGAGCCAAAACTGACTTACCATAGAACTGTATCATTCTGAAAGAATTTCAAAAGGAACCTAGGACTGGTGTAGCTCAATGAATGAACAGTTACATTTTATGGGACCATGAGAATTAAGTATCTAGCCTAGAATTTTCAAAACTAAACAAACACAAAAAGGTAACCAATAGCACGATTTAAAAGGAGGAAAGCATATGAGCAGAAACAAAATGCCAAGACTGGAAGGAATTTAGAACGTCAGACTGAGATTTATAATTACAAATTTACCTATTCTACAAATAGGTTGAGCACCAAGAACAGATTCTACATAAGGATGCAAAACTAAAATTTTCTTGGCACGTCTAATTTTTTGAACAGATTCTACCAAGACACATCAATCTGCACATTTTGGAATAGAAGTGCATATAAGCAAGCAACCGAATAGCTAGCATTGGAAGTCACTTACTTATCTCAGCAGAAGATCATACCAATAGTGTTCAGTCCAGTTCTACCGCCACACCCTCAAGTGCCCTCAGTCTTCAACAATTAACCTATGGGGCAAATAATTAGCACGGTGATATTCTGAATATGCAGATACAAGCTAACAGTAAACCATAGGTGAAGCCCCTCATGTTAGCAATTTATATGTGAGAGTTACTGAGGCAGCCATCACAACAACCGGTTAAACGCACACACACTATATGATGAATGGTCCCTTGCTCTATCAAATACATATATTAAGCCAAATAGCACAAGGAATACTCTATTAAATACACTAAAATCAATCTAGCCGTGAACTATAATGCATTCTGCTTAAATCTCATGCCTCACAAGCAGCCACATACACAATGAAAAGCTATAAGAAACAGCAGTATATATAATATCATGCAGGCTATACTACATTGTGATAATGTACAGTAGGCAGTCAAAAGCTGTGCACTAATTAAGGTCACTAATCCTATAGCAGCCAGCAGACCTATATTCTGTCCCACTGTATTTTTCATAACAATTGAATTCAATCATGCTATTAAGCCACAGGGAATCTGCAGTGATTATGTAGAATTGATACTTAAGTTCACAACAAATAAACTCATCTCTATTTGCAACCCATACACAATCATCAGTGGCCTACAAGGACTAAGTTAAAGCATCTAGAACAACATCAAAATTATTCACATTGCAGCAGATGCACTGGCAGATCAAGAACAGTTCAAGGCGATCTCTATTTGATAGCATATCCTATGAGTACAATGAGATTATAGGACTGGAAAGAGTCCATTAATCATACAATACAGGTGAACCATACAACCATACCAGTAGAAAGATGTGTCATCGAAATAATACGACCACCAATCCATGGTACAACCTTAATTAAGCTGTCTCTGCTCTTCAAACCAACACAAACCAATGGTTCATCTATATCACATATAGGCTGAATCATCTCTGTACAACCATCACAAGATAGCAATGTAAGCCAACTTCAGAGAATTTACACTACAATGCTAGTAATATATTTTAGATATAAAAATTTAGAGTCATCCAAAAAGGAGGATCAATAGTTCAGTACCCAAACATTCCTGAGCTCAAGTTCACTTGTTGCGACTAAGATGGACACTTCAGAGTTCAGACTCAGAAGACATTGTAAGATGTAGTTCTTCCCCATCAACACTATGTGAACTTATCTAAATTCAAAAAACATTAAATCCCTGCAGCCAACCATTTGATTATTTCCTAGTGTGATAATATCAAAATAAACCAACAGACATATTATAACACCTCCACCAAGTAATACTTAACTAGATGGACTACATATTCCATGATTTTTTCTTAAAAAAGTATACAGTTTCTGCATATTACTATCAGTAACTAGATTACAGTATTAAGCATAACCAGCTGTCGATGAGCCACAAACAACAAACACAGGTTACTCTAAACAATAAGTGGAAGGAATGGGGGTACAAAAGGTGTATAGTGCATACCATTTTCATCCAGCAAAACAATTAGTCATAAATCATCCTCTAAACTTGCTTCACCAACATGCTTAGCCACCAAGTACTGCTCCACCTTGTAAATACATTATAGACATATACTTTATTATGTACAATGCTGCCAAAATACCAGAACAGTTGAAGTCACACCAAAGGATAGAAAATTTTACATTTGGCTAAATTTAATCATTATATTTTACATTATATTTAATCATCAGGTCTTCCAAGATAAGAAGGAAAATATATATGTTGTATAAGTGCAATGATGTGAAACCATTACCTTGCACAGATTAAAAGCTTTCCTAGGAGAAATGAAGTCTCTATTTTCCTAAATTATGGGTCTTGCGAGTCCATAAATAAAACAAGGGATATGATTTAGTATTAGGCTAACAAGACTATGTCTATCAAGAAACACGAAGGGTAGCCTGCTTGTCTGCGCGGAGATGCGTCCGGCAGAAATCGAACATATTATTTTACCTTTCTACTCTGGCACACAAGGAATCGAGAGAGATGTCTCCAGCTCGCAAAGGTCCTTGCCTTGCTGCTCCTTGAGGCCTGAGCGACACTGTCGGTGACAGTCTGGACTCCCTGGCCCTGGCCGCCACAGTAGATGGAGACCAAGCACGCAAGCACGCCAGATCCACGGAGAGGGCCCCCGGCTTCTCACGCCGCCGCGGGACTGGGCGCTGGAGCAGCAGCCGGCGACCCGTCCACCGCCTCCAGATCCAGCTGCAGCAACCCACCCCAAACTCGTCCAGCTGTACGAGAAGCTCAGAGGTGGCGCGGGCGTCCATGCGCAGGGAACAGACCGAGATGAGACGGGCAGGTAGCGGGTGGTAGTGAGGGAGAGGGCAGCGGCGCGGTGACAACGGGACAACAAAATGTGACGGTGGCGGAGGGGCTTGCGCGCGAGAAGCGCAGTGCCGCGGAGCGGGAGTTCAGCTGTAGTGCGGCGGCGCAGAGCGGTAGGTGAGGTGGAGTGGGGCGGCGGGAGTGCTGACCGGAGACGGGTAGGGAGAAGTGCGGCGGCGCATTGGGGAAATTTTTCTCTGGATTCGTCTAGGGATTTGGTGTAGGGCCGAGTCTTGGACAACCCTGGCCCGAGTATAGCTGGCCAAACGGGCCGGCCCGGCACGCCACGGCCCGGCACGGTCCGTGAAAGGCACGGCCCGTTAGGCACATTAGCCAATCGTGCCGTGCCGGGCCGGCCCACGGGCCTTGAATCAATTCGTAGCACGGCACGGCGGCCCGTCAACGGCCCGTCAGGCATGGCCCATTTAGCGTAAATGTGACCCAAAAATTGAAAAAAAATAAAAATAGGTAAAAAAATAAAATAAAAAAAAGCTAAACGGGCCGTGCCGTGCCGGCCCGCGTGCCTCAAACGGGAGCTGGCACGGCACGGACGGCCGTGCCGGGCACGGCCCGTTAAGATCCGTGCCAGGCCGTGCCCGTGCCGTGCTTCGGGCCGGCCCGCGAAGCACGGCCCGTTTGGCCAGCTATAGGCCCGAGGCACGCGCGCCAAGTCCGGAAAAAAATTCGCTCCACGCGCGCTTAACATTAGACAACCGCGAAAGAAATTTGGCTGCACATGTGCCGGCTGTTGGTTCTACCGGGAGAGACTTGTGCCGGCAGTTTTCCTCTTGACCTCTGCTCACTGCTGCCAATGCTGTGCGTAGATTATTGCCGGCACTTCACAGCCAGGGATGTGAAATTTTTGCCGGCTGCGAACTAGCCCTTCAAAACATACGCCGGCAGTTTATTTGTACCGGCAGTTTATTTGCCTCCATATGTGGATATTTGTCGGCTGTTCTTTGCCTCCCTAATTGGCCCATGGTGTAGTGAAAGCTTTATTGTATAGTTCTGGGGTCGGGACGCTACAAGTTGGTATTAGAGCAGGACTGCCTGTAGGAAACCCGTTCTATTGGTCGATGTCGAGTCTAGTGTTCGAGAAAATTATTTTTAACCTAAAAATGAGTTGTGAAAACCCTCTTAGGATTCTTTTTACTCCTTATCCAACTCGCTCTACTCTGAGTTATCTTACCTCTATTTGATTTAACGGTTCTTCTGCTTGTCTGGCGATTCAACAAATTAGGTTCACGGGGTTGGCTTCTACCTTTAGTTGACAGGTTAGCTCTTCTCGTCTGCCAATTCTAAAACCCGAAGAGAGGAAGTATTGCGGATCGTCAAGACAGTCCTTTGCTTTAGCCCTAGATCTTGAACCGAAGGTCCCGGATTGTGCTAGGGCTCCGGTGTAATGATTCATGAGGGTTGTCACCCTTGTGAGCATTATGCTATTGTGAGTCCCAGTACATGAAGCTGATCTTTAACCCAAGATCTTTTCCGTTGAACCCTGATGTTAATTGACAAACCCGACATCAGGTTGGCAAAATTTGAAGTTAGTCTTCAAACTCGAGTTTGCAGCCGTAATTGATTTGCTCAGCAATGCTCTTCTCTATCACTAGCTCTAGCTGGACTCTCTGTTATGGAACTATCTGGATCACGACAAGATTGCTCTTAGCGAGTGGCCCACCAATATTTGTGATTTCCTCCAATAACACTCGTTCGCGAAACCCTTTCGGCACTAGTTGTCGGAAGAGTGTGAACCAGGGCTTCTGCCATATCTTGGAATTGTGGTTAGCCCGTTCCTTACTCTAGATCTGTCGCCCGACCTCTATCTGTCTGTTGACAGTCAAGTTTTATCGTGCATTGGGGTGTTCTGATGCATGATATTCTTGTGGTTTGTCAATGCCATCCCACTTCGGGGTGTCAGGAGAAACAAACTCCGGTACCTTGTCCATTTCTCGGACCCGGTCAAAGTATTGTAACTCGCGGAGTAAGAGCTTGTCTAGCTTTTTGTTCCGTTCCGCCTTGGAGTGTCACACTCTTTATATCAAGAGGTCGTGCTTCGTCTCATGACGTACTTGATGAAGTGATGCTTATACCCTTCCTTATCCATCTACCTCCGAGCTACTCGGGCTCGAGAATGTTGAGGATGAATATCGTTGTGGTAATCGGATATTCTTAGCAATTGTTATTGTTTTGAAATCCAAAGACTTTGGTGGCACTCTTAGGGCCCTTTTGTTTGGGCTTATTTTGGCTTTTTGGCTTTGGCTTTAAGCCAGAAAAGCACCTAAATAGGTGCTTTTTTGGCTTTTGGATTTTGGAAGCCAAAAGATTTGGATCATTGTTTTTGGATTCCAAAATCCAAAAGCCAAAAAAGCACCTATTTAGGTGCTTTTCTGGCTTAAAGCCAAAGCCAAAAAGCCAAAATAAGCCCAAACAAAAGGGCCCTTAGCATGACTGGTAATCATATCATCGAGCTGAGTTGCCTGTGTTGCCAAGTCCATTCGTTCAGGTTCACACCTTCGGTCAACGAGTTAGATTTATGTCGAAACTCTCAAGACCACATCCTTTCCTTGAAAAGCATGTTTTCCTCTCGCAACAGTGATATGCGGTGGTTTGTGATATCCTAGATGTCTTTCCAGAAGTACTACCGGGTTATCCCCTGACCGTGTTGTCGAGTAATATTGGAAACTTGTCCGAACCATCTTCGTGTCATCACGTAGTATGTGTTCTGACCCATAATAGAAAAATGGTGGGTGCAAAATAACTTATTTTGCACCCATAATTTTTTTACGTTGTTACATCAATAAATTATGTTACATATGTAAATATTTACATCATGTTGACCCATAATAGAAAAAATCGACATAAAAAAATGAGTTAAAATAACGTAAAAGTCATAACAACAACATAAATAAGTGTATTTTTGTCGTATTTTTGCAACGTCACGTAAATAAATTTTTTTGTCATTTATATTTTTCTTACGTTCTCCTTGACTCAATACATAAGGCAAAATTTACGTGACATAAAAATCATATGCGGTTGTGAAGATATAGGGTGGGTGTAGAATAACTATTCTACTCCCTGTGAGTCAAATAGCGCATCCCTATATATATATATACAAAAATAATTTGCTATCATGGGGGTACATGCACACGCCCCCGTAGACTTACACGTGTCCTCGGTTATCCAAAAACATGCCTCACGCAGGTTCTTACGGAAAGGCCCATTACGTAGACGGCCCAACCAGGAAATATATAAAGATATGCATGATAGGCTATAGCCATGCAGACATAGGTCCTGTAATTGGTCAGGAATCGTAGCTAGCACGATAGGGTGAAGAGGGGTTAGAGGAATGCATCACAGCAAAGCACGTACGATGCGACGGGGGCGGGCTGTCAAGCAAGGACGATCGGACGGCCACCCCAAGGAATCCTACGGCAGGGAGGGTGTGCACAGCTACCACCATGCATACATATTCGGCTCTCAGCCCATATATATATATATGTATCATATAGAACTCATTAAACTGATATCCCATTCGTTAGATTGCACATAGATGCAAGGTTAGGCCTCAGCCCATATCCCGAGTGGACTACTCACACATTGCAATCATATCAGCAATAGAGAACATTGTGTAAATGTACTTGATATGAAAGATTGATAGTTCTTCAATGATGCCAATCACGACGATGAAATAACAAACGATGTCCCGGATGTCGCCTAGAGGGGGGTGAATAGGCGATTAACACCTTTTCTATCTAGGGGCTTAATAATTGCGGAATAAAACTATGAGTTTAAATTAACAAGTCAACCACCTAATTACTAGGCTCACCTATGTGCACCAACAACTTAAGCTAAGCAAGGCAAGCAACAAGGTGATAGCAAGAAGTAACTTCAAGCACGAAGGCTATCACAATGTAAATTGCATAAGTAAAGAGCTCGGGTATAGAAATAACCGAGGCACGCGGAGACGAGGATGTATTCCCGAGTTCCTCCTTGTTAAGGGAGTACGTCTCGTTGGAGGGGTGTGAGCTCGCCACAAGAGGCCTACTCAAGATGCCACAAAGGCCTCACCCTATTCTCCGATGAACCGCACCCAAGGGTTTGGTTCACCTTCCACTATCGGAATCCTTCAAGGCGGAATCCGGAGCCTTTACAACGATCTTGGGGCACACACCCACAACCAAATTGGGGGCTCCCAAATCTTTCCGAAGCTTCACAACTCGAAGTCTTCGTGAATCCTCCAACCGTCTAGGGTACACAATGCACCCAAGAGGCACAAAGCTCTTGGGAACACAATGCACCCAAGAGTAACAAGCTTCTCAACTTTAATCTTCCACGAGTCCTCGTGGAGAGCACAAACCTATGCAACAAATGCAATGGCAAGAACACAAGAAGTGCTCAAATCCTTCACTCCCAAATCCCACCAAAAGCAACTAATGCTTATGGGGGAGAAGAGAGGAAGAACAAAGAAGAACTCAACAAATGAATCTCCAAGATCTAGATCCAAAGGAGAGATGGATTGGTGGAAATGTAGATCTAGATCTCCTCTCTCTTTTCCCTCTAATTTGAGGCAAGAATCATGGAGGAATAGAGAGAAAACCAAGCTTCAAGAGGTCAACAATGGGGGGTAAAGACGTGATAAGAAGCTCTGGTCACTTTGGGGAAGAAGGGGGCCTTTTATAGGTCCCCACGAAAAAGAGCCGTTGCAGGAAACTTACCCCGGAGACTCCGGTCTGCCCAGGCCGGAGACTCCGGCCCAAACCGGAGACTCCGGGGTCATTCCGGGGTGTCTCCGGCAGGGCAACAGAGCCGCGCCACCCGTTTGACGAAAAAACAAAGTTTCAGACCGGAGACTCCGGTCTAGGGCCGGAGACTCCGGCCTACAGAAAAACTGCAAAAACAGCAAAAGAAAACAGCAATAACTTTTTCACCCGGACTCCGATTTTGATGATCTTGGGCTTGTTGGAACCGTAACGAAGAGGTCTACAAGATTATGTAGAGAAACATCATAGTCCTACAATGGAGAATAAAACCAAATGTAGAAAGTTAAACCTTCTCTAAAAAGGAACAACCGGTAAATTCTCCAACATCAAAAATCAACAAGTTTTTCATCAAGACTCTGTTTTCTATGATATTGGGCTTGTTTCAAAGATAATCACAAGCCCTACAAGATCATGCATATACACATCATAGTACATCATGTGAGGAGGAAATCATAAGGAGAGAGTTTGACCTCTCTTAGAAGAGACAAACCGGTAAAACCTCCAATATAAAAAACGCAAGAAGATATTCATGAAATCCGTTTTTGATGAACTAGAGCTTGGTATGGAGATGAACACAAGCTCTAAATTCTCATACGGATAAAAGCCAAATAACAACCAAGAAAGATGATTGCAAAGATGCAAAGGTTTGTGATCTCTACTACGATACGATCAAGATATTCGGTTGAGAGCCCCTCTTGATAGTACGGTTAACTATCCTATAATCCGGTCTCTCACTAACATCATGAGACCGGTAAAATAGAAACCCTATCAAGATCATACCTTTGCCTTGCGCATAAATCCACTTGAGGTCGAAGAAGACGATCTTCATCTCCTCAAGACGCACCACCTTTCTTGATTGCGCTTTGCTTGGTGAAGATTTACATGTTGCTCCCCCATACACCAATATGGGAGAAGCACTCTTCGGCATATCTTCACTTGGACATGAGTGTTGATCAACCCGCACTTAGCCTTGATCAACACAAACTCTTCTTCTTTTTCTTCCCTTAGCCTTGATTCCAACATATGGAGATCAAGCAACGCAAATGGACACACCTACAAATATAGCTCAATGCAAACATTAGTCCATAGATATTGTCATTAATTATCAAAACCACACATGGGGCAACCATGCACTTTCAATCTCCCCCATTTTGGTAATTGATGACAATCCCTTTTTAAGAGGGTTTTATATAATGAATAAAGCATCCTTGCAAGACAAACAAGAAAGGATGCAAAGCGCATTAAAAGCAAATGCAAAAAAAGCATAAAACCCAAATTCCCTTAAACCCTCTAAACTTCTCCCCCATTGGCATCGATTGCCGAAATGGGAAGAAAATTTTAGAAGGCCAATATAATAAGAGTTCCTCCAAAAGGTGTGCATTGCTCAAGATATGAGTGTGTAAATAAATGCACATATCCATTGACGAATAATTAGAGGAAATCAAACTATATTGAGGATCCAAAGATTGCAAAAGGATGAAATAATTCTAAACATCTCCACAAAGGAGAAAAGCAATCGAGAGATCCAAAACGAGAGTTCTAAATAAAAATGGAGAAGCTCCCCAATGTTCATGCACTATTGAGGAGTGCACAAATATGGCATCCTCGCTCCCCTAAAATCATCTAGAACACGCAACAAGTGCAAGAGTGCATAAAGCAAAAGCAAATCATAGCACTTGCACCAAAGATGTGGTTGAGCCATAAGGAGATACCAATTAACAAAGATTCAACATAAGATAGGCCCAACCGAGATAGAGGAAGATCTTTTAAAGAAATATGTTCACACGCTTAGGGATACCAATTGGAAACTAAAACCAATTGAAAATGCCAAAAGCTAGTGAGATCATTTAGCCAATAAAATTCAACATTCTCACCATGGTAAGCATGAAGTCAAAGATCTTCAACAAATACGTGAGTGCAAAGATACCAAAAAAATAAGACAAGCACTCCTGAGACAAATTTGGAGCCACCAAAGAATTATAGAAGAAAACAAGGTAGCTCAAAAGAATTAGGATACCAACTAAAAGGTGACCTCCCTCATATGTATAGGTTTCTAATTGGACAAACCATTGAAGATATACATCCTCAAAGAAACATATACATACGAAATGGTTCGGGAAAAAGAGAACAAGGTATCCAAAAGGAAGTCATAAATATACAAACGAGATTGTTGCTTAAAAGCATAGCACATAGCTCAAATTTATCTCATTGTATATGAATGAACTTCAAATATATCAAATGCATCACACATATCACTAAGGGAACAAGAGGTAGTGAAGATGCTTTGAGATAGGCAACAAGTATCACAAACAAATAATATCAATTGAAGAAAAGGTTTTGCAAATTCATCACAAATATCACAAAGATATACCAAGTGAAGAAAATAAGCCAAAACCACAACAATTGCACATAAAGGATTGCATGCCAAGAGGCAACCTACACAAGGTTGAATACTAGAAAATTATGCATGGGATAGATACTTGTTACCGAGATGCATTGACGATGAAGATGATGAGAGTTGGTTTGTCATCAAAGCTTGACTCCGACAATCACACGGTGAGAACACCTTCCTTATGAATGAGGCAAGCATCCAATGCATCTCCATTGTACCTAAAACAAAATTAGAGTACAAAATGGTTCCCAAACTCATTGGGTCCCATAGTAGTTAGATAAACTACAATATATAGGACATACTCCACATAAATATGTGCATATAGATATGAAATTGAATTTCATGCACATCTTAGCCGATTTAGGATTCGATGGAGTATACCCTATATATTGGATCAAGAAAGATAAGCATGATAAAATAATATAAATTTGTAACCGAGCATGCAAAGGCTTTCTAGAACCGAACGAGACATAACTTGGACGAAAACACCAAGTAAACCAAGAAGGGAGCACACCAAAGTGTGACACAAAAAGGTTGTCCAAATTATATCAAAATCCAAATCAACACATGATTGAGGAAAAATCAAATCAACAAATGATTGATTCCAAAACACATCAACACATGAAGTGTGATATCAAAAGGAATCGAATCAACACAACAAATGATCGTAAGACACCAATTGAAAATAAGATACCACTAGGAGAAAAGATACCAAGAAAAGGATAATACTTGACCGGAATCAAGAAAGTAAGATAAAACAATAAGGTATCAAAACTCCCACAATAAATATCAATTGAAACAAATATCTATTGAGGAGATATTAAATTCCAATTAATACCAATTGAAGGTACCAAAACATATGATAAAGAATCAAATGCCAATTGAAATCAAATATTGATAGATAGGATAGTGTTCTAAATAAAAAGGAATGCTCCCCCAATATTCATGCATTATCTTTGATACTTGCATTTGAATACAAAATGCATGCACAAGGGATCATTACTCTCCATATTTTATTTACAACACTAAACACTACCAATTGAAAAATAGGATCCATCCAAAAGGCAAGGAAGACAATGGGAGTCAAACAACGCAAGAGCCAAGGTGAAGATGGTCTACAAAATCCACCACAATTACTAGTATCACTTGTCATGGACAAGGAGTATATAGAGATATTTCTCGGTGGTATATAGGAATGATGTTCAAGACCAACTTCACAACAAATAAGCATATGGCAAGAGATAAGAAATAAACGCCATATTTTGAAAAAGGTTTGTTGGTAGTTTCAACTATTCGAACCAACCGGCAAAGCCATGGTTAGAATAAAATGAAACAAATGGTTTCTCAAATAATATATGGAAATGCATATTAGAGAAAAACCACTCCAAGCAAACTTACACAAACAAGAGCCAAAGGATAACCAAAGGAAAAATGGAAATTGTTCGAGCAAACATGCCACATAGGAATAAGATTATTTACAATATCAAATCTAAGTGGCAAACCTCAAATGTTCACATTTTTATGGGATTGTAATATGCACATATCTTATTACTCCCCCATAATGTGATAATTCATTTTATTTTTAAAGAAGAGGCAAATGAAAACCAACTACAGAAATTAATGGACATTATAGAATTTGAATTTCTCATGATTATGACATACCACATAGTAACTAGATAATATTGAAATATCAATACTAGGTGGTGTGCCTCATGTACACACATTTTTGGGTTTGTGAAATGCACAAAGAACATCACTCCCCCAAAATGGGATAGTCCATTAATATCTCAAAAGAGCCAATTGAAAACAACACAAGATCCAAATAGCTCAACACAAAGTTACACATACATGATACACAACTAACATACACAACCTTGAATAACAAGACAAGTAAGAAAGTAGCATATCATATACAAGCACATGCTAGGAACAAAACTAACACATGCAAGGGAGCAAGCAACTTTTAATGTATATATGAATTACATGTTACCGCAAGGAGGAAGCATTGGATATGAGATAGATATGTGCCGGCCCGCGTGCGTCAAACGGGAGCTGGGCACGGCACGGACCGGGCCCGTGCTGGGGCACGGCCCGTTAAGATCCGTGCCAGGCCGTGCCCGTGCCGTGCTTCGGGCCAGCCCGCGAAGCACGACCCGTTTGGCCAGCTATAGGCCCGAGGCACGCGCGCCAAGTCCGGAAAAAAATTCGCTCCACGCGCGCTTAACATTAGACAACCGCGAAAGAAATTTGGCTGCACATGTGCCGGCTGTTGGTTCTACCGGGAGAGACTTGTGCCGGCAGTTTTCCTCTTGACCTCTGCTCACTGCTGCCAATGCTGTGCGTAGATTATTGCCGGCACTTCACAGCCAGGGATGTGAAATTTTTGCCGGCTGCGAACTAGCCCTTCAAAACATACGCCGGCAGTTTATTTGTACCGGCAGTTTATTTGCCTCCATATGTGGATATTTGTCGGCTGTTCTTTGCCTCCCTAATTGGCCCATGGTGTAGTGAAAGCTTTATTGTATAGTTCTGGGGTCGGGACGCTACAAGTTGGTATCAGAGCAGGACTGCCTGTATGAAACCCGTTCTATTGGTCGATGTCGAGTCTAGTGTTCGAGAAAATTATTTTTAACCTAAAAATGAGTTGTGAAAACCCTCTTAGGATTCTTTTTACTCCTTATCCAACTCGCTCTACTCTGAGTTATCTTACCTCTATTTGATTTAACGGTTCTTCTGCTTGTCTGGCGATTCAACAAATTAGGTTCACGGGGTTGGCTTCTACCTTTAGTTGACAGGTTAGCTCTTCTCGTCTGCCAATTCTAAAACCCGAAGAGAGGAAGTATTGCGGATCGTCAAGACAGTCCTTTGCTTTAGCCCTAGATCTTGAACCGAAGGTCCCGGATTGTGCTAGGGCTCCGGTGTAATGATTCATGAGGGTTGTCACCCTTGTGAGCATTATGCTATTGTGAGTCCCAGTACATGAAGCTGATCTTTAACCCAAGATCTTTTCCGTTGAACCCTGATGTTAATTGACAAACCCGACATCAGGTTGGCCAAAATTGAAGTTAGTCTTCAAACTCGAGTTTGCAGCCGTAATTGATTTGCTCAGCAATGCTCTTCTCTATCACTAGCTCTAGCTGGACTCTCTGTTATGGAACTATCTGGATCACGACAAGATTGCTCTTAGCGAGTGGCCCACCAATATTTGTGATTTCCTCCAATAACACTCGTTCGCGAAACCCTTTCGGCACTAGTTGTCGGAAGAGTGTGAACCAGGGCTTCTGCCATATCTTGGAATTGTGGTTAGCCCGTTCCTTACTCTAGATCTGTCGCCCGACCTCTATCTGTCTGTTGACAGTCAAGTTTTATCGTGCATTGGGGTGTTCTGATGCATGATATTCTTGTGGTTTGTCAATGCCATCCCACTTCGGGGTGTCAGGAGAAACAAACTCCGGTACCTTGTCCATTTCTCGGACCCGGTCAAAGTATTGTAACTCGCGGAGTAAGAGCTTGTCTAGCTTTTTGTTCCGTTCCGCCTTGGAGTGTCACACTCTTTTATATCAAGAGGTCGTGCTTCGTCTCATGACGTACTTGATGAAGTGATGCTCATACCCTTCCTTATCCATCTACCTCCGAGCTACTCGGGCTCGAGAATGTTGAGGATGAATATCATTGTGGTAATCGGATATTCTTAGCAATTGTTATTGTTTTGAAATCCAAAGACTTTGGTGGCACTCTTAGGGCCCTTTTGTTTGGGCTTATTTTGGCTTTTTGGCTTTGGCTTTAAGCCAGAAAAGCACCTAAATAGGTGCTTTTTTGGCTTTTGGATTTTGGAAGCCAAAAGATTTGGATCATTGTTTTTTGATTCCAAAATCCAAAAGCCAAAAAAGCACCTATTTAGGTGCTTTTCTGGCTTAAAGCCAAAGCCAAAAAGCCAAAATAAGCCCAAACAAAAGGGCCCTTAGCATGACTGGTAATCATATCATCGAGCTGAGTTGCCTGTGTTGCCAAGTCCATTCGTTCAGGTTCACACCTTCGGTCAACGAGTTAGATTTATGTCGAAACTCTCAAGACCACATCCTTTCCTTGAAAAGCATGTTTTCCTCTCGCAACAGTGATATGCGGTGGTTCGTGATATCCTAGATGTCTTTCCAGAAGTACTACCGGGTTATCCCCTGACCGTGTTGTCGAGTAATATTGGAAACTTGTCCGAACCATCTTCGTGTCATCACGTAGTATGTGTTCTGACCCATAATAGAAAAATGGTGGGTGCAAAATAACTTATTTTGCACCCATAATTTTTTTACGTTGTTACATCAATAAATTATGTTACATATGTAAATATTTACATCATGTTGACCCATAATAGAAAAAATCGACATAAAAAAATGAGTTAAAATAACGTAAAAGTCATAACAACAACATAAATAAGTGTATTTTTGTCGTATTTTTGCAACGTCACGTAAATAAATTTTTTTGTCATTTATATTTTTCTTACGTTCTCCTTGACTCAATACATAAGGCAAAATTTACGTGACATAAAAATCATATGCGGTTGTGAAGATATAGGGTGGGTGTAGAATAACTATTCTACTCCCTGTGAGTCAAATAGCGCATCCCTATATATATATATACAAAAATAATTTGCTATCATGGGGGTACATGCACACGCCCCCGTAGACTTACACGTGTCCTCGGTTATCCAAAAACATGCCTCACGCAGGTTCTTACGGAAAGGCCCATTACGTAGACGGCCCAACCAGGAAATATATAAAGATATGCATGATAGGCTATAGCCATGCAGACGTAGGTCCTGTAACTGGTCAGGAATCGTAGCTAGCACGATAGGGTGAAGAGGGGTTAGAGGAATGCATCACAGCAAAGCACGTACGATGCGACGGGGGCGGGCTGTCAAGCAAGGACGATCGGACGGCCACCCCAAGGAATCCTACGGCAGGGAGGGTGTGCACAGCTACCACCATGCATACATATTCGGCTCTCAGCCCATATATATATATGTATCATATAGAACTCATTAAACTGATATCCCATTCGTTAGATTGCACATAGATGCAAGGTTAGGCCTCAGCCCATATCCCGAGTGGACTACTCACACATTGCAATCATATCAGCAATAGAGAACATTGTGTAAATGTACTTGATATGAAAGATTGATAGTTCTTCAATGATGCCAATCACGACGATGAAATAACAAACGATGTCCCGGATGTCGCCTAGAGGGGGGTGAATAGGCGATTAACACCTTTTCTATCTAGGGGCTTAATAATTGCGGAATAAAACTATGAGTTTAAATTAACAAGTCAACCACCTAATTACTAGGCTCACCTATGTGCACCAACAACTTAAGCTAAGCAAGGCAAGCAACAAGGTGATAGCAAGAAGTAACTTCAAGCACGAAGGCTATCACAATGTAAATTGCATAAGTAAAGAGCTCGGGTATAGAAATAACCGAGGCACGCGGAGACGAGGATGTATTCCCGAGTTCCTCCTTGTTAAGGGAGTACGTCTCGTTGGAGGGGTGTGAGCTCGCCACAAGAGGCCTACTCAAGATGCCACAAAGGCCTCACCCTATTCTCCGATGAACCGCACCCAAGGGTTTGGTTCACCTTCCACTATCGGAATCCTTCTAGGCGGAATCCGGAGCCTTTACAACGATCTTGGGGCACACACCCACAACCAAATTGGGGGCTCCCAAATCTTCTCGAAGCTTCACAACTCGAAGTCTTCGTGAATCCTCCAACCGTCTAGGGTACACAATGCACCCAAGAGGCACAAAGCTCTTGGGAACACAATGCACCCAAGAGTAACAAGCTTCTCAACTTTAATCTTCCACGAGTCCTCGTGGAGAGCACAAACCTATGCAACAAATGCAATGGCAAGAACACAAGAAGTGCTCAAATCCTTCACTCCCAAATCCCACCAAAAGCAACTAATGCTTATGGGGGAGAAGAGAGGAAGAACAAAGAAGAACTCAACAAATGAATCTCCAAGATCTAGATCCAAAGGTAGAGATGGATTGGTGGAAATGTAGATCTAGATCTCCTCTCTCTTTTCCCTCTAATTTGAGGCAAGAATCATGGAGGAATAGAGAGAAAACCAAGCTTCAAGAGGTCAACAATGGGGGGTAAAGACGTGATAAGAAGCTCTGGTCACTTTGGGGAAGAAGGGGGCCTTTTATAGGTCCCCACGAAAAAGAGCCGTTGCAGGAAACTTACCCCGGAGACTCCGGTCTGCCCAGGCCGGAGACTCCGGCCCAAACCGGAGACTCCGGGGTCATTCCGGGGTGTCTCCGGCAGGGCAACAGAGCCGCGCCACCCGTTTGACGAAAAAACAAAGTTTCAGACCGGAGACTCCGGTCTAGGGCCGGAGACTCCGGCCTACAGAAAAACTGCAAAAACAGCAAAAGAAAACAGCAATAACTTTTTCACCCGGACTCCGATTTTGATGATCTTGGGCTTGTTGGAACCGTAACGAAGAGGTCTACAAGATTATGTAGAGAAACATCATAGTCCTACAATGGAGAATAAAACCAAATGTAGAAAGTTAAACCTTCTCTAAAAAGGAACAACCGGTAAATTCTCCAACATAAAAAATCAACAAGTTTTTCATCAAGACTCTGTTTTCTATGATATTGGGCTTGTTTCAAAGATAATCACAAGCCCTACAAGATCATGCATATACACATCATAGTACATCATGTGAGGAGGAAATCATAAGGAGAGAGTTTGACCTCTCTTAGAAGAGACAAACCGGTAAAACCTCCAATATAAAAAACGCAAGAAGATATTCATGAAATCCGTTTTTGATGAACTAGAGCTTGGTATGGAGATGAACACAAGCTCTAAATTCTCATACGGATAAAAGCCAAATAACAACCAAGAAAGATGATTGCAAAGATGCAAAGGTTTGTGCTCTCTACTACGATACGATCAAGATATTCGGTCGAGAGCCCCTCTTGATAGTACGGTTAACTATCCTATAATCCGGTCTCTCACTAACATCATGAGACCGGTAAAATAGAAACCCTATCAAGATCATACCTTTGCCTTGCGCATAAATCCACTTGAGGTCGAAGAAGACGATCTTCATCTCCTCAAGACGCACCACCTTTCTTGATTGCGCTTTGCTTGGTGAAGATTTACATGTTGCTCCCCCATACACCAATATGGGAGAAGCACTCTTCGGCATATCTTCACTTGGACATGAGTGTTGATCAACCCGCACTTAGCCTTGATCAACACAAACTCTTCTTCTTTTTCTTCCCTTAGCCTTGATTCCAACATATGGAGATCAAGCAACGCAAATGGACACACCTACAAATATAGCTCAATGCAAACATTAGTCCATAGATATTGTCATTAATTACCAAAACCACACATGGGGGCAACCATGCACTTTCAATCTCCTCCATTTTGGTAATTGATGACAATCCCTTTTTAAGAGGGTTTTATATAATGAATAAAGCATCCTTGCAAGACAAACAAGAAAGGATGCAAAGCGCATTAAAAGCAAATGCAAAAAAAGCATAAAACCCAAATTCCCTTAAACCCTCTAAACTTCTCCCCCATTGGCATCGATTGCCGAAATGGGAAGAAAATTTTAGAAGGCCAATATAATAAGAGTTCCTCCAAAAGGTGTGCATTGCTCAAGATATGAGTGTGTAAATAAATGCACATATCCATTGACGAATAATTAGAGGAAATCAAACTATATTGAGGATCCAAAGATTGCAAAAGGATGAAATAATTCTAAACATCTCCACAAAGGAGAAAAGCAATCGAGAGATCCAAAACGAGAGTTCTAAATAAAAATGGAGAAGCTCCCCAATGTTCATGCACTATTGAGGAGTGCACAAATATGGCATCCTCGCTCCCCTAAAATCATCTAGAACACGCAACAAGTGCAAGAGTGCATAAAGCAAAAGCAAATCATAGCACTTGCACCAAAGATGTGGTTGAGCCATAAGGAGATACCAATTAACAAAGATTCAACATAAGATAGGCCCAACCGAGATAGAGGAAGATCTTTTAAAGAAATATGTTCACACGCTTAGGGATACCAATTGGAAACTAAAACCAATTGAAAATGCCAAAAGCTAGTGAGATCATTTAGCCAATAAAATTCAACATGCTCACCATGGTAAGCATGAAGTCAAAGATCTTCAACAAATACATGAGTGCAAAGATACCAATAAAAATAAGACAAGCACTCATGA
Organism: Puccinellia tenuiflora; assembly: GCA_012064385.1. NCBI lineage: Eukaryota > Viridiplantae > Streptophyta > Magnoliopsida > Poales > Poaceae > Puccinellia > Puccinellia tenuiflora. Next base: position 84,782 of record QRDG01002045.1, read on the forward strand.
GACAAATTTGGAGCCACCAAAGAATTATAGATGAAAACAAGGTAGCTCAAAAGAATTAGGATACCAACTAAAAGGTGACCTCCCTCATATGTATAGGTTTCTAATTGGACAAACCATTTAAGATATACATCCTCAAAGAAACATATACATACGAAATGGTTCGGGAAAAAGAGAACAAGGTATCCAAAAGGAAGTCATAAATATACAAACGAGATTGTTGCTTAAAAGCATAGCACATAGCTCAAATTTATCTCATTGTATATGAATGAACTTCAAATATATCAAATGCATCACACATATCACTAAGGGAACAAGAGGTAGTGAAGATGCTTTGAGATAGGCAACAAGTATCACAAACAAATAATATCAATTGAAGAAAAGGTTTTTGCAAATTCATCACAAATATCACAAAGATATACCAAGTGAAGAAAATAAGCCAAAACCACAACAATTGCACATAAAGGATTTCATGCCAAGAGGCAACCTACACAAGGTTGAATACTAGAAAATTATGCATGGGATAGATACTTGTTACCGAGATGCATTGACGATGAAGATGATGAGAGTTGGTTTGTCATCAAAGCTTGACTCCGACAATCACACGGTGAGAACACCTTCCTTATGAATGAGGCAAGCATCCAATGCATCTCCATTGTACCTAAAACAAAATTAGAGTACAAAATGGTTCCCAAACTCATTGGGTCCCATAGTAGTTAGATAAACTACAATATATAGGACATACTCCACATAAATATGTGCATATAGATATGAAATTGAATTTCATGCACATCTTAGCCGATTTAGGATTCGATGGAGTATACCCTATATATTGGATCAAGAAAGATAAGCATGATAAAATAATATAAATTAGTAACCGAGCATGCAAAGGCTTTCTAGAACCGAACGAGACATAACTTGGACGAAAACACCAAGTAAACCAAGAAGGGAGCACACCAAAGTGTGACACAAAAAGGTTGTCCAAATTATATCAAAATCCAAATCAACACATGATTGAGGAAAAATCAAATCAACAAATGATTGATTCCAAAACACATCAACACATGAAGTGTGATATCAAAAGGAATCGAATCAACACAACAAATGATCGATAAGACACCAATTGAAAATAAGATACCACTAGGAGAAAAGATACCAAGAAAAGGATAATACTTGACCGGAATCAAGTAAAGTAAGATAAAGCAATAAGGTATCAAAACTCCCACAATAAATATCAATTGAAACAAATATCTATTGAGGAGATATTAAATTCCAATTAATACCAATTGAAGGTACCAAAACATATGATAAAGAATCAAATGCCAATTGAAATCAAATATTGATAGATAGGATAGTGTTCTAAATAAAAAGGAATGCTCCCCCAAGATTCATGTATTATCTTTGATATTTGCATTTGAATACAAAATGCATGCACAAGGGATCATTACTCTCCATATTTTATTTACAACACTAAACACTACCAATTGAAAAATAGGATCCATCCAAAAGGCAAGGAAGACAATGGGAGTCAAACAACGCAAGAGCCAAGGTGAAGATGGTCTACAAAATCCACCACAATTACTAGTATCACTTGTCATGGACAAGGAGTATATAGAGATATTTCTCGGTGGTATATAGGAATGATGTTCAAGACCAACTTCACAACAAATAAGCATATGGCAAGAGATAAGAAATAAACGCCATATTTTGAAAAAGGTTTGTTGGTAGTTTCAACTATTCGAACCAACCAGCAAAGCCATGGTTAGAATAAAATGAAACAAATGGTTTCTCAAATAATATATGGAAATGCATATTAGAGAAAAACCACTCCAAGCAAACTTACACAAACAAGAGCCAAAGGATAACCAAAGGAAAAATGGAAATTGTTTGAGCAAACATGCCACATAGGAATAAGATTATTTACAATATCAAATCTAAGTGGCAAACCTCAAATGTTCACATTTTTATGGGATTGTAATATGCACATAGCTTATTACTCCCCCATAATGTGATAGTTCATTTTATTTTTAAAGAAGAGGCAAATGAAAACCAACTACAGAAATTAATGGACATTATAGATTTTGAATTTCTCATGATTATGACATACCACATAGTAACTAGATAATGTTGAAATATCAATACTAGGTGGTGTGCCTCATGTACACACATTTTTGGGTTTGTGAAATGCACAAAGCACATCACTCCCCCAAAATGGGACATTCCATTAATATCTCAAAAGAGCCAATTGAAATCAACACAAGATCCAAATAGCTCAACACAAAGTTACACATACATGATACACAACTAACATACACAACCTTGAATAACAAGACAAGTAAGAAAGTAGCATATCATATACAAGCACATGCTAGGAACAAAACTAACACATGCAAGGGAGCAAGCAACTTTTAATGTATATATGAATTACATGTTACCGCAAGGAGGAAGCATTGGATATGAGATAGATATGTGATCCTCCAATTGACTTGGCTTGGGAAATAAAACCATGAAGATCCCTTAATTCTTCAAAAATAGCCAAGTCACCAATGTCCTCCACTAACACCTATTGATCAAGTTGAAGCTTGTTGGTCCCCAACCAAGTTGGGTCCTAAGAGGTTAGTCACAATAGGCTTGGGAACCCAAATGGTGCTTTTCTTGACACCACTTTGAGTCCCCACATATTTGGCAAACACATTGCCAATTCTATCATTCCCAAGAGAATAAACATCATCAATTATGATAGGGTTGGATGAGGTACCGTTAGTGCATGAGGAAGCAAAGTGACCCTTGCCACGGCAAAGGTAGTAACATCGACTCTTCTATTTCTTCTTAATAGGCTCCTCAACTTGAGGAGCATTGACTTGAGTCTTCTTAGGAGGTGGCCGTTGTTCAACTCGTGGAGGACCATGAGATTGAACAAGAGGCCGCTTCCCTAGTTACTTCTCACTAAGAGGCTTCTTCTTCATTGGGCAATCCCTAACATGGTGCCCTTCTAGTTTGCACTTGAAGCAAATGATCTTGGCCGGATTCTTGACTTGTGCTTGGCCCTTCTTCTTCTTTTCAACCTTGGACTTGTTCTTGTTGTTGGAGTTGAATCCAAGTCCACTCTTGTCATTAGGGGATTGTTGCACACTCAACATGTTGTTAAGTGCACTCTTCCCTTCATGACACTTTTCCAAGTCTTTCTTCAAAGAAGTGACTTGAGCCTTGAGGTCTTTTATTTCCTCTACATGGTTAGTGGCAACAAAAGCACTAGAGGAAGTAGAAGCTTTATTGATAGAGCAACAAGGCAATGAAAGTAATTCATCACAAGATGTACCAACATTTTGAGTGGATGAACTACTAGGACTAGCACATGGCAATATAGCATTTTTAGTTAGAATTGTGCTATTATCCACATGAGGCTCAGAAGATGTTACCTTGGTAGTGATAACCTCATCAGCTAACTTTAGACTAGCATAGGATGCTAGAAGATCATCATTAGAGCTAGAAAGCTTTTCATGACTTTCTTCCAACTTCCCATACTTGCTAGTTAGCAACTCAAGTTGAGCCCTTAGCTCAACATTCTCCTTCAAAATAGATGCTTCACAAGAAATGGAGTTAGTAGAACAAGCATCATTAACATTAGGAATAGAAGAAGCAAATTTAGCAAGCTCTTCATATAATCTAGAATTTTCCTTTTTCGTAACTTTATATTTAGCATGAGCATGGTCACATTCTTTAATAATTTTAGCAACAATTTCATTATGAGACTCCTCAATAGATTCAAGTTTCTCCTCAAGAGAAGCCCGAGTCTCTTGCTCTTCCTCAAGAGCATCTTCTAACGATGCCTTCTCCATAGCATCATCTCTTTCAATCTTACCCTTTTCTTCAAGGCTTGCTTCCAAAGCCTCAATAGTTTCCCTGCGCTCCACAAGGGAGCTCATGATTTCATAAAGGTTATCACAAGCAATTTTATTCTTTGAAAGAGACTTAAGAATCATTAAACCTTTATCATGAAGGAGAGCATCATTATTTTCCTCATCATCTTTTTCATCATTATTATCATTATCATTACCATTGCTACAAGAAGATTTAGCCATAAGGCAATGAGAGGTGGATGAAGAGGAACAATTAATTTGTGAACTACTCAAGTTCACATCTTGTTGCATAGCAAATTGGGTTTCCTCTACATTATTATTCATGCAAGAGTTAGAGGGAACACAATCATTTTTATCATGGCAACAAGATAAAGCAAGCATATCATAAAGAGATTTATCCAAGCAATTTTTTGATGATATATATGCAAGGACTATCAACACTAGAATGTAAATCATTTATAGTGCTATGTGTGTTTAGGTCCAAAGATGAAGCATTGCAACAAGATAGAGATAAATGATCATCAATAATGAGCTCACTATCAATGTTGCAAAACCTATCACTACTCACCATCACATTGGTTTGTGGCTTACCACATTTTGGTGAAGTAGACAAAGACGAGAGCTCGTCACGGCCGGAGGTGGAGGGAGAGCAATCCTCCTCAATAGCGTTGGACACTCCATATTTATCTTGAACCTTGGTCCAAAGCTCATGAGCATTCCGTAGAGGCAAGATTGACTCAAAAACTACAACACTCACAAATTTGCAAAACTCATTATAAGCTAGAGCATCTAGATATAAGTTTTTCTCATCCTCTAAAGTCGTACTTTCGTAATCCTTTGGAGGAGAAAAACCTATATCTAAGATACGCTCAATATTGGGGTCCAAGACCCGTAAGTGACTAAGCATATGAGTTTTCCAAACATTAAAATTTGTGCCATTGAATATAAACATGTGATCGTGCACTAATCCTCTAAACGACATCTTTACTCTCTAGGCGGTAAAGCCAAACAAGAGAGACGAGGCTCTGATGTACCCGGATGTCGCCTAGAGGGGGGGGGGGGGTGAATAGGCGATTAACACCTTTTCTATTTAGGGGCTTGATAATTGCGGAATAAAACAATGTGTTTAAATTAACAAGCCAACCACCTAATTACTAGGCTCACCTATATGCACCAACAACTTAAGCTAAGCAAGGCAAGCAACAAGGTGATAGCAAGAAGTAAACTTCAAGCACGAAGGCTATCACAATGTAAATTGCATAAGTAAAGAGCTCGGGTATAGAAATAACCGAGGCACGCGGAGACGAGGATGTATTCCCGAGTTCCTCCTTATTAAGGGAGTACGTCTCGTTGGAGGGGTGTGAGCTCGCCACAAGAGCCCTACTCAAGATGCCACAAAGGCCTCACCCTATTCTCCGATGAACCGCACCCAAGGATTTGGTTCACATTCCACTATCGGAATCCTTCTAGGCGGAATCCGGAGCCTTTACAACGATCTTGGGGCACACACCCACAACCAAATTGGGGGCTCCCAAATCTTCCCGAAGCTTCACAACTCGAAGTCTTCGTGAATCCTCCAACCGTCTAGGGTACACAATGCACCCAAGAGGCACAAAGCTCTTGGGAACACAATGCACCCAAGAGTAACAAGCTTCTCAACTTTAATCTTCCACAAGTCCTCATGGAGAGCACAAACATATGCAACAAATGCAATGGCAAGAACACAAGAAGTGCTCAAATCCTTCACTCCCAAATCCCACCAAAAGCAACTAATGCTTATGGGGGGAGAAGAGAGGAAGAACAAAGAAGAACTCAACAAATGAATCTCCAAGATCTAGATCCAAAGGGTTCCCCTCACTTAGAGGAGAGATGGATTGGTGGAAATGTAGATCTAGATCTGCTCTCTCTTTTCCCTCTAATTTGAGGCAAGAATCATGGAGGAATAGAGAGAAAACCAAGCTTCAAGAGGTCAACAATGGGGGGTAAAGACGTGATAAGAAGCTCTGGTCACTTTGGGGAAGAAGGGGGACTTTTATAGGTCCCCACGAAAAAGAGCCGTTACAGGAAACTTACCCCGGAGACAGGCCGGAGACTCCGGCCCAAACCGGAGACTCCGGGGTCATTCCGGAGTGTCTCCGGAAGGACAACAGAGCCGCGCCACCCGTTTGACGAAAAAACAAAGTTTCAGACCGGAGACTCCGGTCTAGGGCCGGAGACTCCGGCCTACAGAAAAACTGCAAAAACAGCAAAACGAAAACTGCAATAACTTTTTCACCCGGACTCCGATTTTGATGATCTTGGGCTCGTTGGAACTGCAACGAAGAGGTCTACAAGATTATGCAGAGAAAAATCATAGTCCTACAATGGAGAATAAAACCAAATGTAGAAAGGTAAACCTTCTCTAAAAAGGAACAATCGGTAAATTCTCCAACATAAAAAATCAACAAGTTTTTCATCAAGACTCCGTTTTCTATGATATTGGGCTTGTTTCAAAGATAATCACAAGCCCTACAAGATCATGCATATACACATCATAGTACATCATGTGAGGAGGAAATCATAAGGAGAGAGTTTGACCTCTCTTAGAAGAGACAAACCGGTAAAACCTCCAACGGAAAAGACTTGCTACCCCCATGGGTAGCTACACACCCTAAGTTTGACCGAAACGTATATGCAACGATAAAATGAGATTACTCAAGTAGACAAGGGGGATGTCACTAGTAGAGTTGATAGAAATATTAAAAAGTATTTTGAAATTTTTTCGAAATTTTTTCCATCCGCTGTGATTTTTTTAGTAAAGTTTGACCCAAAAGTCAACAAAAAAGTCAACTATGCAAAAAGCTAAAAATGACGACCAAAAAATATTTTTTTGAAAATTCCGAAACCAGTTTTGTACACCAAATATCCGTGTTTTACTAGGAAAACAAGCTAAAACTGATACATACGGTTTGCATCTCAGTATAATCCATGGGTGCGTAGCTACCCATGCGGGTAGCAAATTGTCTCTCAAACCTCCAATATAAAAAACGCAAGAAGATATTCATGAAATCCGTTTTTGATGAACTAGAGCTTGGTATGGAGATGAACACAAGCTCTAAATTCTCATATGGATAAAAGCCAAATAACAACCAAGAAAGATGATTGCAAAGATGCAAAGGTTTGTGCTCTCTACTACGATACGATCAAGATATTCGGTCGAGAGCCCCTCTTGATAGTGCGGTTAACTATCCTATAATACGGTATCTCACTAACAACATGAGACCGGTAAAATAGAAACCCTATCAAGATCATACCTTTGCCTTGCGCATAAATCCACTTGAGGTCGAAGAAGACGATCTTCATCTCCTCAAGACGCACCACCTTTCTTGATTGCGCTTTGCTTGGTGAAGATTCACATGTTTCTCCCCCATACACCAATATGGGAGAAGCACTCTTCGGCATATCTTCACTTGGACATGAGTGTTGATCAACCCGCACTTAGCCTTGATCAACACAAACTGTTCTTCTTTTTCTTCCCTTAGCCTTGATTCCAACATATGGAGATCAAGCAACGCAAATGGACACACCTACAAATATAGCTAAATGCAAACATTAGTCCATAGAGATTGTCATTAATTACCAAAACCACACATGGGGGCAACCATGCACTTTCAGACGAGATCAAGATTACAAGTATAATGGCTATGGAGATTGACTACGGTGATGGAAATGGTGGTGGAGCGATGACGGTGACGGCAGTTCATGGAGGATGATGGTTGATAGCTCTCTTTTGGTGGATGTCCCCTCTCCTTCTTATAGGCGGTCGATGGGATTAAGTTTTCGGAGGCCTTCTGTTGCGAATTGGACCTAGGTACTTTTGCAAAAGTTGTTTGGATTGACGACGCCAATCGAACCAACATCTATACGGTCACCATTACGGTCGGGCTGGACCATACCGCTGGTCGTTAGATCATGTTTCGGCCAGAATCATATCTTCTGTATTTTTGGAACTCCCAATCAGATAATTCTTCTATTAAATACTTGATATTCGCCATAATTTTGTCTTTAACAGTGAGAAATAGTTCACAAGAGTTTTGCAATATAAATTGCACATTAGTCATTAGTGGCATGTACAGGCATAGAGTGATATATTATCATTTTCGTGACAAATATACGGTTTATACATATATAAAGATGAGTATATTTTGAACGTATCAATACATTGCATCTCATACACAACCACATATCATCACAAATGGGCTTATACCACGTCACAACCACCCTGCAAAGCCAGGTTAGACAACTCTAACATTTTGCTACAATATGTGGCTCTATGCCTCCGTTGCAAAATGTTCGCTGGCCATCAGAACGATTGCCTCTGTTGTTACTAACAGTCGCGTTGAATGGAATTGGTGACTTGAAAATCTCCAAAACCATACTAAACTTCACCATACACATGACCCCTTTAGATCACATGTACTGGCTAGCCCTCCCATCCAATCATGCACGGAGGAGCCAACAACGATGGCGATAGAGGATGTAACATCGATGACGCCGGTGAAACCAACCTTTTCCACTTGAGTTATATGCGTTTGATGATATAATATGTGATGGTCACACATGATGTCGTTTTTAGTGATCAAAGCTTTAAATTTAGACCATAGATTTGTAAAAAATACATCAAAAACTATTGGAGGGCCGAATAGGGGTCGCCGCAAGGTGCAACCAGCCCCATAATATGGCAATGTGTGTTGGTCTAGCTCACTTGGTTAGGAAAGTTGTTGTACAACTTAGCCGCGCAGATTATCAAGTCTTTACGAACGCAAAATTAAATTCTTATTATTTAATAATATCACTTTAGGGGCTTCTCTCACCGTATTCCTATCATAAACCGGTGTGAGATGGTCTTGAATGTGAAGAATGGACTACATTTGCAGGTGGAGTCACATGGAGTCTGGGAGTAGCAGCGGAGATCATTAAGACAGCCAAGTTCGGAGTACATGAAAGTTCGACGCTTGGACGAACTCAAGGTGGTGGAGAATATTCTCCAAGGTGAAGTTTGTTGTGTTTGTGTCGAATATTGTGTACGAGTTGGATTACGTTTAGACTGGGAGTTGCCATATGTGTGGATAGGGTACGAATAGTGTTGGAGTCGAATTTTTGTAGTCGGGGCCTCCTATATAATGAGGGGGGTGCCACACGATGTAACCATGGCGACTTGATAGCAACATGTACGCAGGGGGAGCCAGCGGCTTGTGCTGGCGCCTAGGACGGCCAGGAGTTGCGGCATCAACAGTGAAGAGGAACGTCCGTAGTCATGCCCCGGCTAAATTGTAGTTAATATCATACTATGATTGATTGGTCCTTGATAGATCAACTAGCAAACATGCCCGTGCGTTGCAACGAGATGAAAAAAAACTTTTGTTCGATAAACATTGACGAAACCCAAATTTTGCTCCAAAGTGAATTGACCCGCATATAGTATTTTTTCTATCCAGATGGATATCAAGTTGCACCACAGGAAAAATGGCTCGACGGATAGGAATTATGGCATTGAAATTTAATTTTGCCCGAGGTGCGGCTTAGCGGTGTATCGTGGGTGCCAAGGCCGGGGCCCGAGAGCGTAAACTTATCTATGAGTTAATTGCTTGATACTTTTTACCATGCTAAAACATTGTCTTATTATTTTCAGATGACTAAATATTTCTACATCACCGATCCAATAGGATTTTGTGTAGATATAATCTTGATCTAGCAACTATCATTACTTGACTGAGAATTGCTATTTTTAATCGACTTAGTTAGGCTAGAATAAATGAACTCTTCAATTAAAAGTACACCCATAAAATAGACATGTCAAGCTAGTGCAATTCATTAAGGACGGCTCCAATACCTCCTTAAGTTCACTTTAAAAATGCTTTTTTTTGCAAGTAAACATTGAGATGCGGCCCACGCCAATTGTTTTTGTCAATCTTAAGGCGTGTGAGTGGCCAGGGCTATGTAGCCCGGCCTCCAGTTGGAGTTTTTGCAACGTTGAGGACAACATTGGACCATAAAGTTGGATCCCATTTGTCAGATCACTTTTCCAACTTCTCGTTCACTTGAGAAAAAAAACATACCGACATACCGCATCGAGCGAAATCTCCAATTGCAAGTTCCTCTTCCCGTAAAGATACGGCAAGCCATCTCATTCTTCATTCTGCTAACACCGTTCTGCAGTTCCAGCAGCTGAGCAAGGGTCTGGTTTCAGTAAAAGCAATCACAGCCAGCAACCTCAAGTCCTCAACAGGACGTGCTAAACAAAGTGTCGTTAGTGTGTGCAACCAGTCAGCAGGTACAATGATGTTGGGCTAGGGCATCAGCGACCGGGTGTGTCAAATCAAGTTCAGAGAATTCAGTGTAGTGCTAATCACCTACAACTTGGTGTCGTGGACGACCCCGACCTCTCCACGCTTGCATCGCCTCGCACGCACTGGTCGTCTTGTCCGCTCCTGCTCGTTCCCGTGTTGCCGCCACTGCGTCCTGCTTCTCGCCGGCGACAAACCGCCCGTCAGGTAATTAGCCTACCTGCTAATCCCCTCCCCTCGTTGCCTCTACTCAGGGCGAGAAATACGAGACGCAGAGTGGCTGCTGCAGATCGGGGACACCAATCAGTCTATCTGTCCATGCTCTTCCAGGAGGACGACGGGAGGGCGGCTTCCTCGCCCGATGAGGCGGAGGATAGAACGGCAGCCTTTTGCGGGAGGGAGCGAGTGCACGAGTTTTCTTCAGGCCGGCTTAGATTGAACGTTGGACAAAGTGAAAGTGCATGGTTGATCCCATGCATGGTTTTGGTAATTAATGACAATCTCTATGGACTAATGTTTGTATTGAGCTATATTTGTAGGTGTGTCCATTTGAGTTGCTTGATCTCCATTTGTTGGAATCAAGGTTAGGTGTGTGTTGATCAAGGCTTTGTGCGAGTTGATCATCACTCAAGGCCAAGTGAAGATATGCCGAAGAGGTGCTTCTCCCATCTTGGTGTATGGGGGAGCCATGTGTGAATCTTCACCAAGCAAGGCGCAATCAAGAAAGGTGGTTTGTCTTGAGGAGATGAAGATCGTCTTCATCGACCTCAAGTGGATTAATGCGCAAGGCAAAGGTATGATCTTGATAGGGCTTTTATTTTACCGGTCTCATGATGTTAGTTGAGAGACCGGGTTATAGGATAGATAGCCGTTCTATCAAGAGGGGCTCTCGACCGAGTATCGTGATCGTATCGTTCGTGGAGAGCTCAAACCTTTGCATCCATGCAATCATCTTTATTGGTTCTTATTTGGATCTTATCGTGGTGTGGTCTTGGTGCTTGTCATGCTTGTCATGACAAAGCCAAGGTCACCGAAAACGGTTTGCATTTGCGTCTTCTTTTGTGTTTTCGGTATTGGAGATTTTGCTGGTTCATTCGTGCGGAAGATTTATATCTTCCATCTCGTTGCAACATCTCCATTGCTTGTTTGCCTTTTACAAAGGTTGCTTTTGTTGTCCTCTTTCCAACAAATTTGGTTTTACCTCTTTCGGACTTCAATTGCAAAAGATACGGCATTTCCGGTTTTCAAAAAGGGAGGTTTTCCCGGCGTGTCCTTTTTAGAGAGGTCAAACTCTCTCCCTATGATTTCCTCCTCAAATGATGGGCAATGATGTTTCTCTGCATGATCTTGTAGAACTCTTCGTTGCGATTCCAACGAGCCCAAGATTATCGAAAACAGAGTCCGGATGATTAAGTTATGTTTTTCTCGTACCGGCTTCTGCAGTTTTTCTCTGTCTGGCGGTAGTACCGGTGTGGCAGCGGTAGTACCGCTCCTCCTGGAGTGGGTCTACTAATGCTCAACGGCTACTACCCCTGGCGGTAGTACCGCGGCAGTACCGTTGTCTTCAGGCAGCGGTACTACCGCTGGTGGTACCGCCAGAGGTACCGCTAGACCCTTTTTGTGTACTGTCTATCCCTCCGGTACCCTGGCGGTAGCAGCCATGTTCTACCGCTGTGACTCTTAGAATTGATTCGAAGGGGTCCGGCGGTAGTACCGGTCGCCCTCCGGTTGTACCGCTCGCCTGGAGTGCAGCGGTACCTCTCTGAGGTACCGTAGCAGCTGGGTGTTGTGGTGCCCGGGGTACCGCCCGGATATCATCGGCGGTAGTACCGCTACATCAGCGGTAGTACCGCTATGTGCGATTTCTGCACATAACGGCTAGTTTTTGGGGGAGGCTATAAATAGCCCCCTTCTTCCCCCAAGTGAGGGCTGCTCGTTTTTCCTGCTCACTTGCTCTTCTCTCTCCTCCATTGTTGCTAATCTTGTGAGCTTGATTCCTCTCCATCCCTCCAATGATTCTTGCCCAAACTTAGGGATTCAAGAGAGGAGATCTAGATCTACCATTCCACCAATCAAAATCCCCTCTAAGTGAGGGAAACTTGTGGATCTAGATTTTGGGGTTGCTTTGTGTTCATCCCCTTTGTTCTTCCTCTCTTATTCCCTCCATAGCATTAGTTGCTTTGGTTGGAATTTGGGAGTGAATGATTTGAGCACTTTGTGTGCTCTTGCCTTTTGCATTTGTTGCATCGGGTTGCTCCCTCCACGGTGATACGTGAAGATCAACGTTGAAGAGCTTGTTACTCTTGGGTGCATTGTGTTCCCAAGAGCTTGTTGCCTCTTGGGTGCATTGTGTACCCTAGACGGTTGGAGGTGCCGCGAAGACTTCGAGTTGTGAAGCTTCGGCACGAGTTTGGGAGCCCCCAATTGAGTTGTGGGTGTGTGCCCCAAGAAGAAGTTGTAAAGGGCTCCGGAATCCGCCCCGAAGGATTCCGATAGTGGAAGGTGAACCAAACCTTTGGGTGCGGTTCATCGGAGAATAGGGTGAGGCCTTTGTGGCATCTTGAGTAGGCCTCTTGTGGCGAGCTTACACCCCTCCAACGAGACGTACTCCCTTAACAAGGAGGAACTCGGGAATACATCCTCGTCTCCGCGTGCCTCGGTTATTTCTATACCCGAGCTTTACTTATTCAATTTACATTGTGATAGCCTTCGTGCTTGAAGTTCATATCTTGCTATCACCTTGTTGCTTTAATTGCTTAGCATAAGTTGTTGGTGCACATAGGTAACCCTAGCATATTAGGTTGTTGGCTTGTTAATTTAAACACATAGTTTTATTCCGCAATTATCAAGCCCCTAATTAGAAAAAGCTTTAATCGCCTATTCACCCCCCCCCTCTAGGCGACATCCGGGCATCGTTTGTTCTTTCACAAAGGAGGCGGTGGTGCCGAACCTTTTTTTTTAACTAAAGCGGTGGCAGTGGTTGTAATTTGTTTGCAAAATAAGGGTAGAAATAAAGTTGGACGAAAATTTTGGGAGAAGCAACTCTTTCTTTATTATTAGGTAAAGATTGTGCTACGACGGTAACAACGGGCATTAGGCACAATTGTCGGAATGGTAGAGATGGTCATAGGAACGGATTATGGCTTAGTCCAGGACTACGTATGCAGCGCTGGCCCTAAATTTTACAGGACCCTTGGCAAAGTTAATGAGATGGCCCCTATGGCTAAAAATGCAGGAAGATTAATGACAGCAGGTATGCAGCAAGAACACCATGGCAATGCTAGTAGATGAGTGTCTAGGAGCGCTGCGAGCAATGGGACGGGCGGGCGGGCGAGGTGAGCTGACCTCAGGGAAGCTCCAGAGGATGTCCCAGGTGACGAAGAGCCTGGACCCGATCTGCAGGAGCGTCGCGGACACCGGCGACCTAACGAGGCCAATGAGGGCGTAGAGGATCTGATGGGGACACGGATGCGGAGGTCAGAACAGATCGGGAGAAAGCGGGAAGCGAGATCTGGCGGGCTGGGGTTACCTCGAGGACGGCGGCGGTCTGCGCGAGCTGGAGCGGCCACTGGACGGCGGCGTATATGTCCTGGTGGCCGGAGACGTACCGGCTGGGTCGAAGACGAAAAGACGAACCGAGGAATAAGATCGATCGATCGCCTTTTTTTGGAGCTACGATCGATCGATCGCCTTTTTTTTTGAGAAACTGCATAAATTTATCGGATAAAACATAGTACAAAGCAGAATACATACAGCAACACGATAACAAGCTGGGGAAGAACACGACCTAACACAACAGCGTCGCCTTCACCGACGCCGGAGAAGACAAGGCCGCACCACCCACAAACCACCACCGGAAAGGATCTCCAGGCTTTGAAGTGAAGAGTCGTCCGCCGCATCGCGACGAAGCCTAAGCCGATGAACGAGCAACGCCAAACCTTTCCCGGACAAAGAACCGACCACCAACGCCACCGGAACGGAGCGCCGCCGACGGATCCGTCCACCATCAACCATCCAACCTGCGCAGGCCGCGAAACCGCCCGAGCACCTCCAACATACCTCAGAGCTCCGCGCTGTCGCTGGAGGAGGCGACACCACGTCGACGAAGCAGCTCGAGGACGGAATCCCCACTTGACGAAGACCGTGCCGTCGCCACACCATCCTCGCGGGGGAACTCCCACAGATCCGTCGCCGCCGCAGCAAGCACCGGCGAGAAAGGGCCGGATCCGAGGAGACAAAAGGGCTGAACACGTCGGCGCCACCCCAACCCAAACGCCGCCGCCAGCCACCTCCGACCACACCCTATTCACAAGCCGGTCACCAGATCCGCGGTTCCCCCCCTCATCCACCGCCGCAGCGGACGGAGGAGAGGAGGAGACCCGACGGCGGCGCCGGAGAAACGGGGAGGGACGACGGACGACTCTCAAAATCGCCTCTCTCGACTGTAGCACGGGAGAGGATAAGAGAGCGTTCTGTGGGTCAACTGGGGTTGTCGATCGATCGATCGCCTGTACGTTGCTGGTGCCTGGTGGATTCCGATCCGGCCTGCTATGGTTAAAAAGAAAAATCATGGGCCCCCTCCAAACCTGGGCCCTTGGCGCCGGCCCACCTCGCCATACATTAGAACCGGGCCTGCACGTATGCCATACGTGCATGCCAACTAACTCGATATGACGCGTGCGCTTGTCGTGAATTTAAGTACTATCCCGTTGTCTTGTTGTTATTATGACATTAACTACAATCTACGCTGAGGTTTGCTTCCTCTTCCTTTAACTATGTTTATTCGTGTGGTGGAGACGAGTGTGAAAGATGCCGGGAGGAGGGCATAGAGTGAGACAGGATGTGTATGTCTCATAAGTCGCCGTGCGTCGCTTTCGCTTGGGTTTTGTCAGTCTTCGCTGCTAACTGGACATGTATACGTGCATGCATTTTCCACGAGTGACACTTTTGTTGCTACGCTTGGACTAGTTTGTCTCTTGGAGCCTCTGCTTTAGTGGTTCCTACGCACTTGCTCTGTTACATAGTAGATGACTCTTAAGTAGATACATCTAGATGTATTTTATACTTAGATATATCTATTTGAGAGTCATCTAAAATGCAATGGAGGGAGTACCACGGTTTTTTTTTTATGATAGAGTCCTTTTGAGTTTTGTGTGCTTCAATTTTGTGTGGACGGCCATCTTTATATTTATATTTGCACCTGCGCGATTCACATGTTTAGATTTTAATCCTTGTAGTACTAGTACAGATCGGGCTATTTATGGCCCACCTATCGCACACTGAACATATGAACTGTGTGTGATGCCATGAATCTCTAAAATGTGCAGATGTTTCATTACGAATTCTGATATATAGCATAGTTTTTCTTGATAAATCGTGGGCATAATTAAGGTGTGATACGCTTGGCTGGAAACTAGCGTGTGTGACCCTGAGCGCATATGAGCGGGAAATAGTACTCGTGTGTTGTATCTTCGTCAAGTTGCCTCCTCCGCTTCCCACTTTCTTGTGAAATTGCATAGCTGTCGTGGTATTGTTAAATCTAGCGGAGACAGGGGTGCCATCCGGCTAGCTATACGCCAACGGTAGAGAAGACGTGGAGGAGGAACGTAGCGAGATTCCGGTGACGGGATTACACACAGTTTATCCAGCTTCAGATCACACGACGATGGCGTAATACTACGTGCTGCTATAAATCACTATAAAGCAATATGAGCCAATTACAATGATGTTGTGTGTATAGCCTGAAAGGCTGGGTTGTCAGGGTCGGCCCTAAGGCGTCCCGTAGGCCGGCTTATAAAGGCGGCTGGACCTAGGGCTTACAAGGAAAATCTACCGACTAAGGTAATAGGAGTCCTAGACTAACACGGCTTCGTTGTCTTCGTCTTGTGCACCAAGTCGGATGGTTACTGGGCCTTCGTTTTGGGTCCTCCTTAGCCGGCTTTGCCTTGTCCTTGTGCTTCAGCATACTGGGCCACCCGGTAAGCTTGCCGGCATTACCACCAGTGGGCCACCCTGATATACTGGAATATGTACATGTTGATGATACCCCTATTTGGTATATCCCGACAATAGCCTACCCGCCATGATGGTCCCACTGAGTTCTGTGTACCGTCATCGACTTCGCGCCGTCGGGGTTGGTGGAGGAGAACTCCCCAACGCACCAGCTCGGGGCACTATCATGGACCTGACGCCGACAACGTCGGAGGAGCTAGGAGCAATTCCAACGAACTGAGCACACGATTGTGAGCTCCCTGTCCTCGCGCCGCTGGCTCACGGTGTATGGGCCTCCGGGACATCGTAGAAGTCGTTGGATCTCAACTACTGGGTCGAGCTCAATCAAAAGGAGGATGAGCAGCTCGAGAAGCATAAGTCGGCTGGATAGGCTTGCAGCCTTTGTAGGAGTATAAAGTGAAGTAATGGTCTTGGACAAAACCAATCTGGTTTTGAGTTCTCAGCCCTGTGTTAGGCTGGGGTGCCAACGTGGGCTTGGTAGCCTGCTCGCACTATGCTAGGCTTGCTAAACTACGGAAAGACCTTTACTGGGTCGTATTTTCTTGCGTCGAGCCACTAGTGGCCTAACCGAATCAGTCCGCGATTGTCAGAAAAACCCGAATCGCTCCGTCGTGGCGTCGTTTCTTGTTCTCCTTGCGCTCTTCCGAACTTTTTGCAGTCCGTTTCGCTTACCGGGGGTGAGACCACGACCGCAGCGACGTCATGCGCGTGTACGGTGTACCGCCGAGGCGAAGGTGTTTGCTTATGGCCCGCGGGAGAGGCGACGGGGGAGAATGATGAGAAGCGGCGGTCCGTGCGGAGGTGGGCGTTGGCTGGTGCGAGCGCCGACCTCCGCGCCAGGTTCGAGGCCTTCACGGGAAGCGCCGCGATTGGCCAAAGCCCACGCTCCTCTTCTGGAAGGACCTCTGTAGCACCCCGACCCCAGAACTATACAGTGAAGCGTTGTGCAACCGGTCATGCTACACAATCGAAGGTTACTGGGTTTACCAATCCCAGGCCAAAACCCATTGGCAGGTGTGCTCAGAATGGATCATCGGCACAGAACACCTCGATCATGCCATAAGCTCAGACATCGCTATCACGTATAGTAGAGAGATCAAGACTTGTGGAACAACTGGCACATTGCAGACTCTACGACACAAAAACTCATATAGCAACTCATATATGAGAAAGATACAAATATTACACACAAAAGGTCACAAACCCAACAATTCATCAAGCGGAAGCGAAGTAGTGTTATCTAATACAACAAGATCCAAATATGGCCTAAGAGGCCTACATATAAGCGAATCCCAGCCAGCGTGTTCCACGGTCCCAAGCTGCCACCTGGGAACCCCGGACTACTAGTCGACGTCCACGAAGAACCCACCTAGCTGCTCGGTGTCGTCCTCCTCCGAAATACAAATATAAAGACAGCAAAGAGAGACTGAGTACGACGTACTCGCAAGTTTAGTAGGGCGATATAGGCCCAATGATTGACGGAGGCTCTAAAGCTATATATGTAGTTATTTTTGCATAAAGCTAATTTTCATAAACAAGACATAAATGACACATGGCACCGTCTACTCAGAATATTTTTCATAAAAGGGGTAAGAGAGTAAACTTTCATATTCGGTTCTCATAGAACCTACTTGTAGCCATAACCATCTCTCATCTCCACCAAAGGCACTCCCTCGAATCACCCTCGAGGAAATGAACCTTTATCACAAGTTGATTATGCAACCTTTAGCTGCCATATCAATTAGGTTAAGGTTCTCTATGATCTCGTACATCCGTTCCCAAGTCGTCCATAACCGCGGACACGGCTTTTCGAAAAGATTAAACCCTGCAGGGGTGTACTATTTTACCCATTGGTACCGTCCGGCTCACCTAATTGGCCCTCTTCCGGGGAAGGCCGGCGAGCGGGCGCGGTTAGACCTTTACAATGCATGAGGCTTACTCAAGGGCCATCAGTGTGCGGAAGGACAGGTTCAGCACCTCCAACGCCCTGCCCCGCGGCCACATCCTAAACACCACAGTCCTCCTCGTTTCTTTTCCACCCACACAACTCACACGCAAATGGAAATAGCAAACTAGAGGACACTTGACAAGCCACTCACAAATTATTTGGTCAGTAAGGCGCCCATACACCCATCAATGGCAGCACGCTCGATCTTGAGTCTAGAGACAAGAACTCGCACCTAGGGGCAAGAGTGAGGCAAAACACCATCCCCAATGGCAACTCACCCAAGCCTTTTTAAGCAAATTAATTAAGTAACCCCGAGCAACCACCATGTCCGACATTCCATCAACATCATCATCATGGAATTAAATCAACGGACAATAAAGCATTTTAACTAAGCATGGCTAAGCATTTCTAAGCATATAATACAACAATTATATTCTTGTCTCCGGCCAACACATCAAACCTAGGTTTCATAGGTAGGGATACATGTATTGGTTCGGGGATAAACATGCATTCATAGGATCTTCTACATCTTGATCAAAAGAGACATTTGAAACGCATGCAATAGTATGGTGGATAAAATAACTTTATAAACGATGGGATTCTAGATGCCAAGAAGGTTAGGTTATCTCTTGCCTTGCTGCCGGGGCGTGTAGTACGGCTCGTCGGGGTAGGTAGTGTTAACCTCGACTCCGGAATCTATCGATACCCAAAAGTAACACAAAGAACAAATAAATCACACGAGGACAAGTGCAATGCTCATCCACATGATGACATGTCAATTTTATGCAAGGATATCATTATATAAATTAGATAGCAAAATTAAATGGAGAGCCAAATAGTTAGTGCAATTATTTGGAAAACACCCCATATTTAACTTAATGTCCAATTGTTCATAAATGATCACATTATTAATAATTTTCTCAAATATGCATGAACATGACATGATTAAAAAGGTTTTGTTCTTCCGATCATTTTGGTACCTCATTTGTACTTTTCTGAGTACCGAAGAATAAATAGCGAATTAAATAATTAATTGGATTTAAATCTTTTAATCAAATTATGAATAACATCAAATAAATATTTGTGATCATGATGCGATATTAGCATGGTTTGATTGCATTTGAAGTGTTGATCACATTGATATCTTATTCATAATTTTTGGATAAACATTTAATAAGTTATGATTTTTCCCAATTTAGTATTATTTAATCCATTTTAGGAATTCATATATGAACCGCAAGAAAATATACTCAAAAGATGATTTCAGTTTCTCTAACAGTTAGAGTTTGTTTTCCTGAGCATTTTGGTATTTAATTTGCTATTTTTGAATCATTATTTGAAGAGATATTAAATATTCAAATTGATCTTATTTCTAAAAAGGGAAAAACATTTTCCCTGACAGGCCGGCCTCAAGCCGGCCAGGCCGGGCTGTAGGCCGGGCACCATCCCGAAGCCTCCGGCCTTTGGCCGGCCCAGACCGGGCTGGCAGGCCGGGAGGGTGGCGGAAGGATCCGGCCTTGTGCCGGCCCAGGCCGAGCAACCGGGCCGGGCACTGACCCGAACCTACCGGCCTTCGGCCGGACTGGCCGGTGTCTAGGCCGGGTGTGCTGCGCCGGCGACCGACGGTGACCGCGGTGGTCAACGGCAGCGAGGAGGGAAAAGGGTGCGCGGGAGAGGGCCAAGAAGGAAAGGAAACTCACCCCGGCTGATTGTGGGGTTTAGACGACGGAGGGGTGGTCGAGGACGCCGGAAATCGGCCGGCAGCGACGCGGCCGAGGCGAGGAGGTCGAGGACGCGGCCGTCGGCTGCGGGCTTCCCCGGCTCGATTCTTCCGGTGGAGAGGGAGAAAGGGATGCGACGGAGCGGTTGACGGCGTCGGCTGGTCCCGGGGACGTCCAGAGCGCGGCGAATCGACAGCGACGGCATCGGCACCGAGCAGGACGGCTAGGGGAACGAAAGTCGCTCTCGATCCGAAATTTTGGGGGAGGAAAGAGAGGTGAGGGAGGTGCGGAGCAGGTGAGCGACGGCGGGGGGGCCTCCTAGCCCTCCAGGGCCACGGCAGCAAGCGGCATGGGCGTCGGCCAGCACAGCGGCATGGCGCCAGTGCGCCATGGCGCCACAGTGGCGATGAGATTTTTCTGAAAACCCCCCGACAGCTTTTAAATAAATTACAAAATGGTCCAGCAGCAGGCTTTAACAATTTAATTGAGGCACCAGGACATTTTAGAAAAATGTGCAAAAATTCATATGGGCCCCACTTGACCTTTTGGTGCTCCAAAAAAATTGGTGAGGCAAAATAAAATGTTTTGGCCAACATTTATTCACAGCTTTTAATTAAAAGTACTTTTAACAATTTCCAAATTGTATTTAATTGAAGCACTTAAACATTTCCAAAAATACTGAAAATATTCATGGAGGCTCTAACAATAACATTGAAGCTCCCCATGATTTTAGTTTGAATTTTTGTAATGTTTAACTTGGTTTCAAAAATAGAAATTGAATTAAGCCAGTTTGAATTATTAAATTTATTTCCTTGCTTAATAAGGAGTTGCTTCATCAAATGAATTTAACATGCACACTTGGAACTTCCTGAACAATTTGGAAGTTCAAGTTTATTGGTTTGCTAAGTTGAGCAAAAACATTTGGTGGAGGGTGGTGGAAGGTTGGCTTCCCCATTTCAATTTGTGTCCAAGTGAAAGTTAGAAATAGCAATTGCATATGGATGCTATGATGCAAAACAAGAATGCAAAAGTGGAAAAATTCTTCGTATTTTTCATTACAAAGCTGGGGCTGTTACAACCTCGTCCTCCGCGTAGCCCGCCGTTTCCGTCTTTGCTCTGCCCCAGCCCACCTTGTAAGTGACCTCTACGGCTCTACCTCACCTGCGAGGGTTCGTTTGCTTTCTCTTTAGACACCATTGCGACGACAATGGCATGTGACGAGCATTTGGTTTGCCCGTCCCGAAGGCATCACGCCGCTATATGCTTGCCGCAAGTTCTGGTCAGTTTCCGCAAAGAAGCGAGTCGTCAGCATGAAACCACCACATTGCTTCTCAAACAGTGAAAATCAGCATTTTAGGTCTGCGGGGCAAAATCCCACCATATTTTGCTCGGTTTTTTGCAACGTGGGCTAAACTAGTGTTGATATCGGCGAAACTGACAGTGGGACCCACCCATGAAGTCGCACTATTTGACCTTTCAACCCAATACAAAAATCAAAACATGCCCAAACCGTCTTCTTCCTCCGGCCGCGTGAACGACATGGTGGGCGAGCTCGACAATGGCCGCCCCTATCCGCCTCGAGCCGCGGGGCTCGATGGCCACGACAGACTCGCGCGACCAGCCCACCGCAGAGGCGACACCATTGAGTTCAAGGACGCACGTCGTGCTCTAGGCCGCACAAGAGCATGGGGCACGACGTGGAGGTGCTCGACTGCGAGGTCATGGGCGTGACAGTGGCGCGCGGCCGCGAGCTGGGGACGCGAGGGCGGCGCTCTGATGCTTGTACGACATAGACATGGATAATGCTTGCAGGTTTCTCTGGTCGCTGGTATGGACGTCATCGTCGAGTAGTCCAATTTCATCTTCTCGCCCCTTTCCCTGCGGGCCGTGCTTGCTTTGCTCGCCTCCGGCACGAACGGTGAGATGATGTGTGAGTTGTTGACCTTCTTGGGCTCCCAGGACCTCGACCTCCTTGACGCGGCCAGTGCCGGTCTAATGGCTGAGATGCGCGTGTGGCCACAGCTCTTGTTCGCCGCCGACATCTCTATGCAGTGGCGAAGGACGAAAAAAAATTAAGGTCGGCCAAACTCTAAAAGAAAGAAAAAAATGATACAACAAAAGTAAATTTGTATAGACAAATTGATAATTTATATGATATTAAGCATAATCATTTGGTACAATAGTAGCAACAACATATAAATCAAAATAGAGTCAACAAACGTACCAATAATGAAGATTTAATGACGTCTAGATGTCCCAGGCAATGGCAAAGCTCTACCTTCTGAAAATCTTTCTTAATATCACCAAGATCAAGAATCTTGAATATCTCTCGCTCGATGTAGATCACCATCAAATCATTAAGCCAATCATCGGACATCTTATTGTGCAACTCGGTCTAAATAATCTTCATAACTGAGAATGCCCTTTCAAAAGTTGCCGTCGCCACCGATAAAAACAATTCCAACTCAATAAGACGGTAAACCATAGGAAACATGATATGACTTTCAAGTTCAACCATATCTTTGACTAGGCTTACAATATCAAGGCAAACTCTAAAATCTTCAATTCTTCTCATTTGAATAATGAATAGATCAAGAGTATCCCGCATGTGCTCACGCTCTTAATCAGAAAAATCCTCATGATAAATCTCTGTAAGCCTAGCAAGATTATTTACATTGAACCTAGCAAATGAGTTTCTTGCATCAAGACAAGAGAAGCTCTGAAATCTTCAATTCTTCTCATTTGAATAATGAATAGATCAAGAGTATCCCGCATGTGCTCACGCTCTTAATCAGAAAAATCCTCATGATAAATCTCTGTAAGCCTAGCAAGATTATTTACATTGAACCTAGCAAATGAGTTTCTTGCATCAAGACAAGAGAAGCTCTGGAGAATCTCTAAAGATGCCTCATTAAAGCAATGATCAAACTCAGTGATAATAGAATATAGCAGTATAGAAGGTGTCAACGCGATAAAAATGATCATGGGTAACCTTGTGTTTGCCCCTTTTTCTTGTTTTCCCCCATTTTGTTACCCTATCATCCATACTTGGGATTGCAATGTCATTTTCGGTGCAAAATGACTTGACATCTTCCAAGAATACCAAAGATATTGCCTGAAATGAGTTTAGAAATTTTGATAAACAACTAGACATAGCAAAAAGTAAATTAGTAAAAGCATACAATATTATCCATGGCATACATGAACAGTATTTTGATCCTTCTTTTACAAAAGTTGTGATACATCATTTGTCTCGCTTGCTGCTGCCTGCTGGCCTGCTGCTGCTGCCCGTCGCAGCCTCGCAGGGAGAAATGAGGCGAGGGACGAGGCGAGCTAGGAACAACCACGGAGGGAATTGTCTAGCGGAACCAAGCGGACGAACAGGTCATTCATCGACCGGCCAGAAGGAGCGAGAACAAACAGCCTCCGACCGCGTGGCCCATCAAACAGGCAGAAATTAGACAAACTTGAATATACAAATGAAAATTCCTATATATATGTAATTTTTTGCCAAAAATCAAGGTAGGGAGGCCGCCCTACCTTGCCCTATGGGGAGCTTCGCCCCTGTCTCTGTGGATAGATCCCACGCGGAGTCGACGATTAAGATGTGGTTCCATGGGTCGCCGTTGTCTCTGCCTTTGAACATCCCTAGGTACTGCGCTCCAGCTCTACGATTAAGATTTGGTTCCGTGGGTCGCCGTTGTCGCTGCCTTTGAACATCCCTATGTACTGCGCCACCGTCGCCCTGGACAGGCTCCTGCTGCTCGGCGCGACCAGGAACGCTAAGCCGTTCATGCTCAGGTCGACGAGCTCCGACACGATAGCGAACAAAAATGTAGTTGAGAACAAGGACATCACGGGCACGCCACCACCCAACGCCGACAATGGACGGTGGAACCACACTGGATCAGGGTGGAAGGCGTGGGTCATGAGCACGACGACGCTCGGCTAGCAGTATTTTTTATATATTTTATTTTTTGGGTATATTTTGATTTTATTTATTGGGTTGAAAAGTAAAATAGTGCCACATCATCCTGATTGGTGGGTCCCGCTATCAGTTTCATCATCAATTTGAGTTAAAAACCAATTTAGCACACATTGCAAAAAACCGAGCAAATTGTGGTGGGATTTTGTCGAAAACAAAAATTGGTGGTTTTTCACAATTAAAGCAGCAAAGTGGTGGTTTTATGCTAACAACTCGCAATAAGCACACTACATTGGTGTTATGCAGTGAGATAGCACGTGACCAAAATAAGAACTGGACATTTCAGTAAGAGATGCATGCCGATGGGGAGATCCTGCTGAAATCCGAGCGATTGACCAGTGTTTTAAATAGCGTGCTATAGCGTCGCTAATAGCACGCTATAGCGTTATGACCAATGTGTTGCTAAACAAATCCATGTATAATCATTGGCTAATATCAAATTATAGCGCGATATAGCTCGGAAAGTCCAAATGGAGGCCGAGCTCCATGGAGCTCGGTTTCCAAAAAAAATTGAATCCGCAAATTTTTGTATCGAAAAATTCTGCAAAAAATCAGAGTTGTAGACAACACATTGATCCACCACTATGAAAATTTTCAAGTACAATTTCCTATTATTATGAGCTACACAAAAAAGACAAATCTGGCAAAATTTCAAAAATTTAAGACTTTGCACTGTTCACCGATTCAGATCTGCCGATTTGTCTTTTTTCAGATCAGAATACAAGGTATTTGGTCATGAAAATTTTCACAATGGTATATCAATGTATTATCTAGAACTATGATTTTTTTCAGAATTTTTCGTAACAAAAATTTGCGGATTTAATTTTTTTTTTGGAAAAACCGAGCTCCATGGAGCTCGGCGTCCATATCGCCGCACTCGATATAGCTTCGCTATAGCTTATTATAAGGAATGCACTATTTTTTCATAACACACTATTTAAACAATGTAATTGATCGACCGCACGGAGCTTGTATCAGCTTCTCTGGAAGACATCCGATTGTGCAGTAAGACATCCTGGTGTTTAGATCTTTGGTCGAAGGTACGCAATTTTTGTTTGTTTGTTCTCGAACTCTGATGTGTTATAGTGCTAGTATGCTTATTGATGTCCCGCTAGCCAATTGCAGGAACGGTTTGAGGACATTGCGACGCAGCTGAGTGGTTCCCATTGGACGTTGATGAAAACGTGTATGGTAGAGTAGGGTAGTGCACGACACCAACGTGGTCCGGCCTGATGTGTTTTTATATTAGTATACAGAGGTTACAAGAGAGTCGGTTTGGGTAACCAAACCGTGAACAACTACAATCAGAATCCTACTGAGACTACAATTAGAATCCTAGTGAATTACATAGTTTATCACCCTCCCTCAATCTTATTCGATCGAAGGTTGAGATTGCGAATACAAGCTTGAAACAGTGGTAATGGTAGAGGCTTGGTGAAGACATCAGCAAGCTGATCCTTAGAGGAAATGAACCTGATCTGCAGTAGTTTCTGAGCAACCCTTTCATGAACGAAGTGAAAATCAACTTCAATGTGCTTAGTGCAAGCATGAAAAACTGGGTTCGATGAGAGGTATGTTGCTCCAATACTGTCAGACCGTAGTATAGGTGGACTTTCATGAGTAACTCCAAGTTCACCAAGGATAGCTTGTACCCAGATTAGCTCTGCAGTAGCATTAGCAAGTGCCTTGTACTCAGACTCAGTACTGGAACGAGACACTGTAGCCTGTTTTCTTCCACTCCAAGCGATCAGATTTCCACCATAGAAGATAGCATATCCCCCCGTTGATCGCTGATCATCAGCATTCCCAGCCCAACCCGCATCAGAAAAGGCAGATAATAGACCAGGTGATGTGCTAGGAGGCTTCAATAGCAGCCCATGTGTGAGAGTACCTTTCACATATCGTAGAATACATTTAACAGCTGCCCAATGAGTACACCAAGGATCATGTAAGTACTGGCAGACCATGTTCACAGCAAATGATTGATCAGGACGTGTCATGGTCAGTTATTGTAAGCCTCTAATGATACTACGATACCGAGTCAAGTCATCAGAAGAGAGAGAGAGAGGTACCATCAACAGCTGTTAGTTTGTCCACGGAGGACATTGGTGTGGACATTGGGGCGAACTGAAGGAGACCAACACGTCTGAGTAATTCAGACGCATACTTGCACTGAGTAAGGAGCAGACCTCCAGAAGACGGACGTGTAAACTCAATACCAAGGAAATAACTGAGAGGACCAAGGTCTGTGAGAGCAAATGCAGACCGGAGCTGATGAACAAGACGATTAGTAGCAGAAGGTGACGAACTCACCACAATAATATCATCGACGTAAACTACCAGGTATAGAGTCATATCAGGACGCCGCAGGATAAATAATGAAGTATCAGCAGTAGACGCTGTGAAACCCAACCAAGTGAGCACAGAACTAAGTCGGCATGCCAGGCATGAGGAGCTTGTTTCAGTCCATAAAGCGCTTTATCCAGATGACAAAGATAACCATGATGTTGTGGGTCTTTGAAACCAGGAGGCTGACGCATAAAAACCTCCTCTTCAAGGACCCCATGTAAGAATGCATTCTGGACGTCAAGCCGATGGAGATGCCACCCTTGTGTAACAGCCATAGATAATAACAGACGAATAGTGGTTGGTTTGACAACTGGACTAAACGTATCCTCATAATCAAGTCCGTACCTTTGTTTGAAACCTTTTGTGACGAGACGAGCTTTGTATCTCTCAATAGACCCATCAGACTTCTGTTTGATTTTAAAAACCCATTTAGAGCCAATAACATTAACCCCAGAAACAGGTGGAACAAGCCTCCATGTCTTGTTTGCTTGTAGCGCAGAGAACTCCTTTTCCATAGCCTCATGCCAGTGAGCGCAGGTTAGAGCTTCACGATGATCTCGTGGTTCAGAAGTAACAAGAGCAGTAGTCAAAAAAGTGTTCCAGGCAACAGTCCCATCAGTGCGCTTTTTAGGGTTTTTGATCCCCTTCTGTAGGCGAGTAGTCACACCTCGCTGCTCAGGTGCAGGCGGGAGCACAGGAGGCAGCCCAGGCGACAAAGCAGTGGACGGCCCAGGCAAGGAGGCCCGTTCGGTGGTCGAGGAAGCAGAACCAGCGTTTGCCGGTACGGGAGGTGGCAGGCCATAGAGCAGAGACGGCCCACTGGAACCGGTGACCGACCCAGGCGAGCGTGGTGGAGACCGCAGGGGAGGCTGGGCCGTCGGAGGAGGCCGACTCTGCATGGGCGCATGGATCAAGGCCATGCACCGGTTCATTGTGATCGACGTGATCGTCGTGAGCGCCTGTTCCTGGCGAGCGATCATCATCAGGTACTAACTCGCCCAATACCTGCACCATGGTTAGTCAACAACAAAGTAGTATGTGCAGCATCATCAAATTGGTCAGAGAGTAATGGAGATGAAGGAGGTGGTGGTTGTCGAGAGTTGGAGGACATATGTGAAAACGGGAAGACATTCTCGTCGAAAACTACATCACGAGAAATATAGACTCGGTTTGTTGGAATATGGAGACATTTGTGACCTTTATGGACATCACTATAACCAAGAAAGACACACTTTTTGGATCAGAACTCAAGTTTACGCTTGTTGTAAGGACGGAGATGCGGCCAACATGCACAACCAAACACTCTAAAGAAGGTGTAGTCAGATGTTTCTCCTAGTAGACGTTCGAGTGGAGTTTTCATCTCGATGACACGACTAGGAAGGCGATTAATAAGAAAACAAGCGGTGGAAAAAGCATCACTCCAAAAACGATAAGGAAGAGAGGCATGAGCAAGAAGTGTGGGCCGTGTTTCAACTATAAGATGATGCTTACGCTCGGCTGTACCATTCTATTGATTTGTATGGGGACATGAGACACGATGAGAGATACCAATGTCATCAAAGAATTTGTTTAGCCTATGATACTCGCCACCCCAATCTGTCTGAACATGAAGTATTTTCTTGTTTAGTAGGCGTTCAACATGTTGCTGAAACTAAAGAAAGATTTCGAAGACATCAGATTTATGTTTGAGAAGATAAAGCCATGTAAAGCGACTATAGGCATCAACAAAACTCACATAATATTCATGTCCACTAACAGAGACTTGGGCCGGACCCCAAATATCAGAGTAAATTATCTCAAGAGGTGCTATAGTAACACGAGTAGACAAGGAAAAAGGTAATTGATGGCTCTTGCCTTGCTGACATGGATCACAAATTACAGATTTATTATCAACTGACATAGACGGGAGTTCTGGACGATGTAAAATATGCTGGACTATGGGTATAGCTGGATGAACTAAGTGTGAGTGCCACTGTTCACGCGACACTTTAATACTGCTGAAGACTTGCTTGATAGACAAGACATCGACGTTATGGAGACCTCCATGACACCCTCCTGTAACAAGAACCGCCCGAGAATTGCGATCCTTAACAAGAAAATACCAAGGGTGAAACTCAAAAAACACATTGTTATCATATGCAAGTTTTCTAACAGAAAGAAGATTACGTGTGACTGAGGGAACGTGGAGAATGTTGTTTAGGTGT
This sequence comes from Puccinellia tenuiflora, assembly GCA_012064385.1. Lineage (NCBI taxonomy): Eukaryota > Viridiplantae > Streptophyta > Magnoliopsida > Poales > Poaceae > Puccinellia > Puccinellia tenuiflora. The sequence goes on from QRDG01002045.1 coordinate 113,184, forward strand.
AATGGATGTGGAGAAGTAGGAAGTGTGGAATGAGCAATATGAGTAATGCGCATACCTCCTCCATTTGCTGTTTGAACTTGATCCTTTCCCTGGTTCGGCTGCATCATGGTGATGTTGTTGAGATCATTGGTGAGATGATCTGTCGCGGGTGTGTCGGTGTACCAGTTTGGATCAACTGGATATGACGAAGTAGCTCCTCCATGCGTGGACGTGGTAGCTGCGAAGTTGGTGATCTGACGGTCCATGTATCTGCCGTCGTTACCAGCACCAAGGAAATTGCGTTGAAACATTTTGAAGTAGAAGGAAGCAACATGCCTGACTTTGCTGCAAATCTGACAGGTTGGCCGATTTCCACTGCCAGACGTAGGAGGACCATGTTGTTGCGCTGATCATTGTGGCGATTGTTGTTATGCGACGGAGGAGGCTGATCATGGTGTTGTGGCATCAGGTACCGAGGGCGCCCTCCACCTAGACGTGCTGAGTAGTTGGCTATGTGCTGAACATCTGAGCAGATCTCGGCGCACCGGTAGCGCTGCTCGGTGGCGAGGATTTGGGCATAGATGTTCTGGATGGGCATGGGATCGGTAAGTGCCTGAGCCCCAACAAGACCAGCCAGGGAGTCGTAGTCTTGGTCGAGGCCCTTGAGGAGATAGGCGTTGAACTCCTCTGGATGGAGAGGCTGTCCGATCGACAACATCGTATCAGACAGAGCCTTCACCTTGTTGAAATAGACGGGGATCACTGTGTCGAGCTTCTTGACCCGGGAGAGTGCGTCGTGGATGTGCATGGCACGAGTGGTAGACTGTGAAGCAAAGCTCGAGGAAAGGATCTCCCACGCCTCGCGAGAAGTATTCGCGAGCATCACCATCCCGATCACGGATTCGAAGAGGGAGAAAACGATTGCAGACAGGATTGCCTGATCCTGCTGATGCCACGCCAGGTACAGCTGGTTAGGTATGGTAGGGGTTTCCCCTGTCTTGTCCTTCTCCGGATTGTCGATCTCTTCCGGTGGGCAGGGGAGGGAGTGATGCATGTAAAATGCATACATGAACTTTGCACTATAATACTTGTATTCCATTCATATTTGCATCATATAAGGGGTATATTACTGTTATTTAATGATTTTTGGTAATTAATAATGATTTCCCATTTTTATGGAATTAATCCTGCGCAGGCAGAAAACCCCTATTTCTTTCCTTATTTGTTTCAGGGCCTTAACGACGTCATAATGAGCTATAAATTTACGGGGATCATTATTTTGGAAGGAGGAAGACCTAGGAGCGAAAGAAGCAAGCGAACGGAGGCCGGAGGGGCAAAAGGGAGTGCCCCACGCAGCCAGGTATAGGGGCCGCATGGGCCCACCTCTTTTGGCCCTCGTGGCCCCATTTGCGTCGATCCTTCACCCTGAAGCATCCTCGTGACCTAAAAACACCTATATAAAGAGCCCCCCGACGACCCAAGAAACAGAGACTAGGAGGCTGTAGATTGGAGGGGGGGGGGGGGGGGACTCCGGCGGAGCGCTGCCGGAGAGGTCTCCTTCTTCTCCATCGACATCTCCACCGTCTCCATGATGAAGAGGGAGTAGTCCACCTCTGGACTATGGGTTTGTGGCAGTAGCATATGTATCTCTCTCTCTCTTGAGCTTCCCTAATTAGCACCGTATGAGCTGCTGAACATGATTACGGTCATCGTTGTATTACCTTTGTGGTGGATCTTTTTATGAGTTAATATATGTTGAGATTGCAATGCTTATTTCAATTATGAAAGTAGATGCATATTATGTACCCCGTTCTTGTATCCTTGTTTTGATCAAGCATGTTTATGAGCGTGTGTGAGGGGGAACATGTGCATTAGTTGGAGTAACGGGGGTGGTGATGCGATAAGCTGACAACTTAATATCGCGATCCATTGGGTGTTTACCTTACTTTGTTGCGTCACTGGGGATAAACCAAAATACCATGTTGCAAGGTATGAGGAGTGACAAGCCTCTACCTATGACTAGATCCAGCATGTTCTTATTTTCACTTCATGTCATTAATCTTAAGGCTATACTCTGAGTCATCTTAATTACTGAGGTGTTATGATTTAGTTCGCATCTTGGTGGAGTATAAGTGAGACTAATAATCAAAAGGTCTCTATGTTAGGACGTGATGCCCATATTATTAGTAACATGTCATTAAACTTGTTTGCAATCTCATATGTTAATCCTATGTCTACTTATTTGCCACACTATATTAAAGAGAGAGTGCATGTGTGAAACCATGAACCCCGGTCCATTTTTAATCATAAGAAACAACTTTCCAACCACTTTTAAGCATTTTCTACATTCAGCCATTTTAAAATCAGAAAATACAAAAACACTTTTATTCATTGCATACGCATATAAAACCCCCAAAAATATCATCCATCATCATTACTATCATCCTTGCATTACTACTTACCACCATTGCATATTTATTTACTGTTTTGCATTCATTATTATCTTAATATCATTCTCACACCTTGTGCTTGACAACCACTTGGTGAGGTTGAGGGCACAAAGCAATCTACTTTGTTTGCAGGAAATCTAGAGAAGGACAAGGAGATAAAATCCCCACTACTGATTCCCCGAGAGTTCGATATTGAACCCTCGAGTCACCCTCGTGGGGAAAAAACTTCCACTTCTACATACTCTGCACTTGGAGGCTCAACCTATCCCATATATTATTTTCCTTTTAGGGTATCAAGAGTGCTTGGTTGCGTAGTTGAGGGAGAAACACTCTCATCAATTCCGTCATCACGTGTTTTTTCTGGCGCCGTTGCCGGGGAATCATAGCTGGAAGGTTTTATCCAAGGATATCACAACAAATTCAACTTCATCATCAACTTGTGCTAACACCTAAGCTTGGGGAGGTTGCACCTACGTGAGCATCATCTTGTCCATCTTTACCTTCAAGCATTTTATTTTGTTTTGTTATTGTCTTGCATATCATTTTTAGATTTCGGTTTGCATTTTTTATTTTCAGTTTTGCATTTTGTTTTGCATTAGCTAATTCGGTTTGCATTATTTAGTGTCATTTTATTTTTCAGTTTTGCATAAAAAATTAAAAACACATAAAAACTTGCTAAAATGGGTGATAGGACTAAGTTGTGTGACTACACAAATACTCCAAATGATCAATTTATTGCTAAACCTATTACCACACCTGAGATACAAGCTGATAGCTATGAAGTAAGTCCTAGTTTGTTGAACTTGATAACTAGGGAGCAATTTCGTGGTAGTGCTGTGGAGGATGCCTCTATGCATCTTCATGATTTTGTTGAAATCTGTGACATGCAAAAATTTAAGAATGTTGAAATTGATGTTCTAAAACTGAAATTATTTCCTTTCTCACTTAGAGGAAAAGCTAAGGAGTGGCTGCATTCATTACCTACTGATAGCATTAAAACTTGGAATGATATGAAAGTAGCTTTCATTAAGAAATATTATCCTCCTGTTAAAATTTTGCAAAATAGAAACAATATTCTATCTTTTAGGCAAAATGAAAATGAACATGTTGCTATGGCTTGGGATAGGATAAAACTTATGCTTAGAACTTGACCATCACATGGAGTTAATGAATGGACCATACTACACTCTTTTTATAATGGTCTGAATTACATGTCTAGAAATATACTTGATTCTGCTGCTGGAGGTGCTTTTATGGGAAAAACTATAGTAGAGGCTAAGAATATATTGGAAAGCATTTTGCAAAACTATAGTCAATGGCATACTGATAGAGCACCTAGTTCATCTAAGAAACTAAACTCCATAGAAGAAACTCATGATTTGTCATCTAAGATGGATACTATTTTTGCTTTGCTTAATAAACCTAGTGTTGAAAATATTCCTTTACAAGAACTAGTTGGTAATAATTCTGAAAATATTGATGTCAACTTCATTAGGAATTATGGAAACAATGGGTATGGTAACAACAATTATAATTCTTATAATAAACCTCCATATGTTCCCAACAATCGGCCTTTTGTTCCATATCCTAATGCTAATGATAAATGGAAGCCCGTGTCATCAAGTAATGATAATTTTGAGGCTAATAAAATTCTTATGGAACAAGTTGTTAGTCATAATACCATGATACAAGAGTTGAATAAGTCTGTTGCTTCTATTAGTTCTGATATTTAAAACTTACAACTCCAAGCCGCAGGACTAGACAAAGCCCTTTCAAAACTTCCTGATAATCAAGCCACTTTATTGAGTATGTCTGCTGGAAAACCACAAGAACCACCTGTGGTTGGATTGAATTCTATTAATATTGCTGAAAATGTTCCCCTTACTTTGGAGGAAACTCTGAATGAATTGCTAAATTATCCTGAATATCTGTTGCTTTTTATGTCTCATCTTATGGCTTTAAAAGAAGAAGTTAGGAAAACTGAACATGATGAAAGAAAAGTTTGAAGAAGTTAAGATGCTTAGTAAAGTTAAAGATCCTTTGCTTGATTTAGAGAATTGTACCTTGCATGAATTAATATCTATCTTACAAAAATTTGCAAGTGGTCCTTCTATTGATGTTAACCAATCTGGTTTTGGTTCCTATATTGCTAATCATGTCTTGAAAGAAAAAATTGCTAGATACAATCAAGAAGCTATGATACCACCTAAGCTTGGGGATATATGGATCCCCATGGTGCTAGTAACTATTGGAAAAGAGACACACCATGCCATACTTGATCTACGATCTAGTGTCTCTATTCTATCTAAAGAATTATATGAAGTACTGGAATTAAAGAATCTTGAAAAATGCTCTGTTGAACTTGCACTTGCTGATAATACCATTAAACATGAATTAGGAAAAGTAAGTGATGTTATGATAGAGTTACATATGACTTTTGTACCTGTGAATTTTATAATCATGGATATGGAGAATAAAACCTCTAGTCCTATTATTCTTGGAAGACCTTTTCTTCGTACCACAGGGGCTATTATTGATTCAAAGGAAGGGAATGTGAAGTTTCAGTTTCCACATAAGAAATTCATGGAACACTTCCCAAGGAAGAAGGGCACGACTTTTAAGCTCCCTCATGAGCTTCATCTTCGGTAAATAACAAGTAAGTAAGCCTAGCTATATGACTATAAAGAAAGCGCTTTACGGGAGGCAACCCGGTTGTTTTTATTTGGATTTTCTTTGTGTCCTCTTGCTGTAACAAGAGATTGTTTTCTTATCTTAGTTTCTGGAATTTTTAATAAAGTGCCAAGTTTTACCTATTTTGGTTTGAAAAAATTGTTACTTCTATTCGGAGATTTTATTCCTGCACGAGTCTGTGCAAGGTTTGATTTTTCATTGCTATTCTGTAACTCCGATTGAGCTGATATTTTAACTGTAACTTCAAATTTTCATATTCTGTATGCCTAATGTTTTTTAGTATTTCTAGATGAGTTTAAGTAGGACAAAAAAATACGTTTTGCTGCTGCTGTTTTTCTGGACATATTCTGTCCCATATTGTTTTATCCATAGTTTGAACTTTTGAGTTGAATATTTTTGATCCAATTGAGTTTATGAGTAGGCATACAACACTATACACTCTCTGATCATTCATATGAATTTTAGTTCATGGATTATATGCAGCAAGAAGCCTATTTGTTAATCTCTACTAATATCACCCCACAGAAAAGAAATGGGAGAAACAGTGTTTTGAAGTTTTTTCACAGGGATTGGAGGAGATGCACCATGAGTTATCCATGGATGGTGAAAACCATAAGCTTGGGGATGTGGAGAACATCCCCACTGAACCAACATACTCTCGGTTTGCACACGTCTAACTTCTGTTTTTCATTTGAAACACTTTATCGCATAAACTTGGAGCGTCTTTTTGTTTGTTTTTGTTTTGATTTTTATTTTGTGAGACCACCACACTATCTTTTATATATGAGAAATCTACTGGAAATATGGATTGAAATATCTTGCATGCTTTTATTATATTGGGAAAAGGGATGTCTAAGTTGATTTTTAATGACACATATAGTTGCATGATTCATGAGCTTCTTTATGAGTAATAATTTGCAAATGCTTTATCATGAGCTATCTTTTATTCATGTTTTGATGCTGTATGTTATTTCACCTTGTTTTACATGAATTAGTTAGTTCTATGGACACTCATGCATGCATCTAGATGGTCATCTTTCTCCCTTTTGCTAGCCCAAAAATTCCAACAAGTAAAAACTTGTTTCCAACACCTTCAACCAAAGTTTTTCCAGTGAGTCCACCATATCTACCTATTAGCTTTATGCTATTCCAAGTATGTTTATCATGTTATTTGTGTTATCTATACCTCTAAATGAAAATGATTATGTTATTTATTGTAATGGGAAAAGTTGGTTAAAAAAGCTCTCGCGAACTTGATGCACACTTTATTTTTATTGCATTTAATAAACATGAACCATTGTGATTAATATTATGATGATAGTGGCTTGATAAATGTTTAAGGTTGGGAGTTAGCCCATATGTGCTGTCACATGCAAAGCTTTCAACATGTTCCATCATTTATTTAGTTGATATCATGTACTTTTGTTTATGGATGCCTATCATGGTGAAATAATGTGGAAATAGAGTAAGTTTAAATGAGTTTGTATAAATGGTTAGAGAGAAACCTGGGCCGCCAATCTAAGTCATGCATCATTCATGGTGGAAATTTACTTACATGCTATTTTGAACTTTCTATGATACACCCTACAATAAAAAGCTATATCAAGTGGTAAATAAAAAGGGTGTTGAGGTTGTTCATTATGATTGTTTGTCTTGTTGTTTTGATGTGGCTTGATCCATATCATGGGACAAGAGGTACCCCAGTTGAGGCTCTTGATGATACCATTATTACTTACAATGATAGATAACTTAAACTTACTTTGTTTGCCAAGTTGAGTAATCATGGTGTAGGTACTTGTATTCAAGGGGCATGGGACATCTAACCTTTACTTTATCAAGGCCACTACTCATATTTGCTTTCACATTTAACTCTAATCATTCAAGATGCTATGATAGGGGAATGAGAGCTTGACACCAAGTATTACCATTGCAATCAATAAATCAAGTAGAATAGTTTGGAGGATAGATGAAACTTATGCATGTTTTACCTCTACTCATTTATACATCTTTTCCAAAGTGTCCACCTTTTATATTCAGATTTTCATCTACACTCTATGGACCACAAGTATGCAAAAGTAAGAACGTCCATATTACTATCTTTTATGTTACACTTTGTGAACTATCATTGAACATCCGTGCATTGAATACTTGATATCACTTTATAAACTGTTTGCATATTGCTACTTCTTTGAATTAATGAATCATTTGACTTTATGTAGCAGTAGCAATCATCTTTTATATCCATGTTGTTATTATATTGCAAAGTTCATGTTAGTTTTATCACTTTCATACTCGAGGACGAGCATGAGTTAAGCTTGGGGATGTTGATGCATGTAAAATGCATACATGAACTTTGCACTATAATACTTGTATTCCATTCATATTTGCATCATATAAGGGGTATATTACTTGTTATTTAATGATTTTTGGTAATTAATAGTGATTTCCCCTTTTTATGGAATTAATCCTGCGCAGGCAGAAAACCCCTATTTCTTTCCTTATTTGTTTCAGGGCCTTAACGACGTCATAATGAGCTATAAATTTACGGGGATCATTATTTTGGAAGGAGGAAGACCTAGGAGCGAAAGAAGCAAGCGAACGAAGGCCGGAGGGGCAAAAGGGAGTGCCCCACGCGGCTAGGTACAGGGGCCGCGTGGGCCCACCTCTTTTGGCCCTCGTGGCCCCGTTTGCGTCGATCCTTCGCCCTGAAGCATCCTCGTGACCTAAAAATGCCTATATAAAGAGCCCCCCGACGTTCTTCGAAGGGAGAGCCGCCACACGAGAGAAACAAGAAACAGAGACCAGGAGACTGCAGATTGGAGGGGGGGGGGGGGGAACTCCGGCGGAGCGCTGCCGGAGAGGTCTCCTTCTTCTCCATCGACATCTCCACCGTCTCCATGATGAAGAGGGAGTAGTCCACCTCTGGACTATGGGTTTGTGGCAGTAGCATATGTATCTCTCTCTCTCTCTTGAGCTTCACTAATTAGCACCGTATGAGCTGCTGAACATGATTACGGTCATCGTTGTATTACCTTTGTGGTCGATCTTTTTATGAGTTAATATATGTTGAGATTGCAATGTTTATTTCAGTTATGAAAGTAGATGCATATTATGTACCCCGTTCTTGTATCCTTGTTTTGATCAAGCATGTTTATGAGAGCATGTGAGGGGGAACGTGTGCATTAGTTGGAGTAACGGGGGTGGTGATGTGATAAGCTGACAACTTAATATCGCGATCCATTGGGTGTTTACCTTACTTTGTTGCCTCACTAGGGATAAACCAAAATACCATGTTGCAAGGTATGAGGAGTGACAAGCCTCTACCTATGACTAGATCCAGAATGTTCTTATTTTCACTTCATGTCATTAATCTTAAGGCTATACTCTGAGTCATCTTAATTACTGAGGTGTTATGACTTAGTTCGCATCTTGGTGGAGTATAAGTGAGGCTAATCATCAAAAGTTATCTATGTTAGGATGTGATGCCCATATAATTAGTAACATGTCATTAAACTTGTTTGCAATCTCATATGTCAATCCTATGTCTACTTATTTGCCACACTATATTAAAGAGAGAGTGCATGTGTGAAACCATAAACCCCGGTCCATTTTTAATCATAAGAAACCACTTTCCAACCACTTTTAAGCATTTTCTACATTCAGCCATTTTAAAATCGGAAAATACAAAAACACTTTTATTCATTGCATACACATATAAAAACGCCAAAAATATCATCCATCATCATTACTATCATCCTTGCATTGCTACTTACCACCATTGCATATTTATTTACTGTTTTGCATTCATTATTATCTTAATATCATTCTCACACCTTGTGCTTGACAACCACTTGGTGAGGTTGAGGGCACAAAGAAATCTACTTTGTTTGCAGGAAATCTAGAGATGGACAAGGAGATAAAATCCCCACTACTGATTCCCCGAGAGTTCGATATTGAACCCTCGAGTCACCCTTGTGGGGAAAAAAACTTCCACTTCTACATACTCTGCACTTGGAGGCTCAACCTATCCCATATATTATTTTCCTTTCAGGGTATCAAGAGTGCTTGGTGGCGTAGTTGAGGGAGAAACACTCTCATCAATTCCGTCATCAGGGAGCCGTCGACGAAGCCATGCAGGCGATTACTGCTAAGAATCGGAACAACCTGCGCACGCCAGTAGAGGAAGTTGTCGGCATTGAGCTTGATGGAGATCTTGTTGTCCAGGCTCACCGGCGTCGCTGGTATTGTGGATGCCATGACCGCAGCGCTTGAGGTTACACCGCTGATGAGCGAGGAGAACGAGAAGGAATGATGACCCACAAGTATAGGGGATCTATCGCAGTACTTTCGATAAATAAGAGTGTCAAACCCAATGAGGAGCAGAAGGTATTTTCTTGTAGATTCGTGCAAGGTTTCACTTCAAACACTAAGATAAGTATTTTTATGGGTTTTTATAATAAAAATAAATAAAGTGCGAGTAAATAAAAGAGAGCAATAATTATTGCACCAAGTGGTCCAATCCTTTTTAGCACAAAGGACAAGCCGGTGATTCTACTTATGATGGCTAAACGCTCCTGAGGACACATGGGAGTTATGTCAAGTCACTTTCGGTTCATACTGCTGCTTAATGTTTATTGTTTTGCTAAGTGTTGTGTGGGTGAACCTATGCTAATGAACAACCCTTACTTGGACTAGAACACACTTGTGATTACACTTCACTACAAGCATCCGCAAATACAAGGAAGTATTTAAGAATTAACAAACCACAGCATTAAACTCTGAGATCCCACACTCTCTCATGCACTAGTTTACCGGTGGGGGTTTAGGTTTTTGTCATTCCTGCAACCATCTCACAAACAAACTAAATACACGATGCATTCCCCTAGGCCCATAAAGGTGAAGTGTCATGTAGTCGACGTTCACACAACACCACTAGAAGAATAACACCACAACTTAAATATCAAACCATTAAATATTACGCAGCATAATTCCACTACTTGCAACGAGACTTCTCCATGTCCTCAAGAACTAAACGAACTACTCACAAGACATCATATGGATCATAATCAGAGGTGATGAATGAATGAATAACAATCTGGTCATAAAAGTATTTCACCGATAAAACTCAATAGCATCAACTACACAAGTCAATCAACATCGGAAAAGTGATCCCAATGAACTATGATAAGTATAACCCTAGATGCAACAGCGGAACGGAGTGGAGCTGTGGAGATGATGGTGCTGTCGGTGAGGATGATGTTGATGATGATCTCTATGAAGCCCGTGACGATGACGATGACGATGGCGATGATCTCCCCTCTCCGGGAAGGAATTTCCCCGGGTGATTTCTCCCTGCCAGAGAGCTTTTTCTCTATCTGTAGTTTCTGCCCCCGAGGTGGCGGCGCAATATTTTCTCGAAGCGTCCCCCGTGAATTTTAGGTCAAAGAGGTCATATACGCGAAAGGGGGCAGCCGGAGGCGGCACAGGGCTGCCAGGTGGGCCCCAGGCGCGGCCAAGGGTGGGGTCGCGCCTGGGCGGCGTCTGGGAACCCTGTGGCCCCCCTCTGGTCTCCCTTCTAGATCCCCTCATCTTCTGGCGAAATATTAATCTCTGAATTTTTGCGGAATTTCTGGAGTTGCAGAAGTTCAGTATCTTGACGGTGCTTTTTCCAGCTGATTCCGGGCTCTGGCAGTCAAATCACCAACGATCATCAAACATGCAAAATAAGATAAAATAACATAAGTATTGCATTCTAATATGAAATATACCCATAAATAACAGCAAATTATGATATAAAATAGTGATGCAAAATGGATGTATCAAGGAACTCTTGGCACTGGACGCAGCGCTGGAGGTTGCACTGGTAGTCATGGAGACGAAGCGGAACGGAGCTAGGTGGAGGTTTCGATCTAGGGTTTTAGGAGCCGCCGGGCTCTGATACCATGAAAACGTGTATGGTAGAGTAGGGTAGTGCACGGTACCAACGTGGTCCGCCCTGATGTGTATTTATATTAGTATACAATGGTTACAAGAGAGTCGGTTTGGGTAACCAAACCGTGCAATTAGAATCTTACTGAATTACATAGTTTATCAGTCGACGTGTGTTGTTACTATTAGCAAATTTAATAGTAGCTTCTTTGACAGACGAGAGGATGCTCATGCAACGTTATGTTACTTGACACAATGTGGGAAAGCACGGTATATATATTGTGGTCAGGAAGGCAGACTCTGTTGAGGTTCACGATTTTTACTGGTACAATTATCTTAATTTACACATAATTCTTACCTAATAAGCAGTTGTGAAATACCCATAGTTAATAGAGTTTAACCATTCCGGGTTCTTTGTGGAGCAGATACCACCGTTTGCTCGATGATGCATAATGGAGCTCCACCTTCCCATTTTCGTTTTGTTCTAATCGCCATTCATATTTATAAGTGATATGCATATACTATAGCTTTCGTATATATCCCTCCGTTCCTAAATATAATATGTTTTAGGCTTTGTCTAGATTCACATGTATCTACATGTATCTAGATACATGTTAGTGTGTATGTTCACTCACTTTACTTTGCATCTAGTCAACATATGGAGTACCTAAAACATTTTATATTTAGGAACGGAGGGAGTACATCAGTAGTGTTGAGCTTCATGATCTGGATGTCTCCAAAGAATACATGGAATTTGTGTCGGCATATCTTGCAGGATGCAACATTCAGAGCTCAAGGTGGTCATGTTCATTTGGAAAACTCCAAATTTTTAGAGGTGAAACATATGTGTCTTTTCATGAAGTTGGCGTATTGTTTTCTTGTCATTGAGTATGTATGATGTGCCTCCCTACACGTTACGTAGTTTACTACTTCGTCATGGCCAGTGATTCTTTTGATACATTATTAACTTAGTTGACCGTCTTCTTATACATCGATCAAGAAAGCTTACCCCTTAGCATAATAGTTGGTAATCCCTCTCAACCTGTTATGCCTTTTGACAGATCAGCTTAGCAGTAATTTTCCTTGTGTCTTATGATCATAACACCAATTTAAAGAAGAATTGGATCTAATTTTCTGACCCATATTAGTATCTCACTGAGGCAACTTATGTAGAGTAGATGTATTTGATATTTCATTTTTTTGCTCTGCTTCTTGGCCATGGATTGACTGAGGAACCCACATCAATTCTGTCTGGAGGTATATTCTATTTGGTTTTCATGTTCTGTCCAATGATTGTATGTGCCTTTCTATATTATGATATCAGTAAATGCATTTGAACATACATCTCTTGAAATTTGAAGGAAGTCACTGCAGTTTAGAATCACCCAAATGATCGTTTAATTTTCTCTTGATATCGAAACGGAATGCTCCTTTTACCCTTACTGATTCATAGTTAATTTACTGAACCGTTCAAAAAAATACTGCCATTTTGTAGGAAAATTGTGGTAGTATGTCAAACTTGTTGTAGCACTTTGTCACAAAAAGGAATAATATGTCCAACTCCCTCTTATAACAGCAGAGCTCTCGATAAAATACACACCACCAGTAAATTTTCCCTCACTTGGATTGTCATTTTCTATTGTGTACTTGGTGATCAATTACCATATAAGAGCGATGTATTAACAAGTTAATTTATATGTCTGGCTGAATGGCGATGAAACAATAACAATTAATATGCCCTACAACATGCATGCAAGATCAAGTACACGAACATGAGCAGGCTCCGCTTAGCTCGGCTGAAGCTTGCCTTCACTATTTGCGTACTCGTCGGGACAATCAATGATATCTTCTTTGTCCTGAAGAATTATATCCTCCTTCAGCTGCTCTGTACGATTCAAGGCTTGTTATCAGCACAATATACCTTTACAAGAAACCTTTTCTCATGTCGTGGCATTTTTGTTGTTGGTGTAATTTGGTTTCTTTGTCCAGTCAGTTTGGCTTGTAAGCACAATAATGTTGCCCTTCCATTGTGCAATATTTTTAGATGATTTGTGTCATCTGATGTTGTCAATGTGTGTTCTTACTGATTTTGGTCAATGCAATGTACTTTGTTATCTCTCCTTGTATGCAATAATGCAAGAGCAAAACGTAGACTATGTTTTGCTGTTCACATTGTTTGACGCACATTTTTAATTGGTCAGTTGACATGTGTAACGCCCCCCCGAATCGGTACTATGTAGACTTGAGCGTTCCCGCCAAATCCGCATAATAACGATCCTATGACGCCCACCAGGCATAATGTGCATGTCGCAACACACACGTTATGCGGGTGGAATTGTGATAACATTACAACAGTTCTCGACGGAACCCACAAAACAACATATATACAACATCGACTCACCGAGTCAAGAACAAAAGATAAAATACAAAGATCCAAAATAACAACGGAAGCGAATAGCGTCCGACTATGGACAAGATACAAATTGGATTAAGAGTCCTTAAGATAAATGAAGGCACCATATCCCTACCCAGGCTAAGCCGGAGGGATTCCCAAGCTAACGTCGTCAGACTTCAAACCTGTCGGCTGCATTGGAATAGCAGCCCCGAAGGGGTCAGTACTATAAACAGTACTGGCAAGTAATACTCACAAGATATCAAAGCTGGAATTCCGGGAGAAGAGGGTTAGCGATTGAAGCGGTGGCAAGCAGCACTAACAACTTATAGAGACATGCTACAACTTTCGTCTAAAATAGACAAGGTAAGAGAGCGCATAAGGAACCAACTATTCTAACACCAAACATAACCCAGCCAATTCCTTACCAGCCCGTTTATAACCACGAGCAGTAAGCCCAAAGGCACTCACATAGTTGACAAATTTTATGAGTTATTATTCATGTATTCTCTCTTACTAGTCAAGTTATAATCAGCAAGTTGTCTATGATTTTTTAGCCAGCGCATTTCGCCAAGTCGTCCATAACCGTGGACACGGCTTTTCGAAAAGATTTCACCCCCCAGGGATGAACCATTGAACCCACACGCATCGAAACACTCACTTATAGGTGTACCGGTGGAGCGTTCGATGCAATACTTCCCTTCTCTACAAACAAGTCCAGGGAGCCACCTAGCTAGGTCTGATCCACCTTGAGAGTCCGGCCGAAACTTCGAGGTGGGCCTAACCGTTTGCGACTACATGCTAGGTGACCCAGACTGCCATGAGAATGGTCACTTTGCATCATACCGCAAGCCATACATATGTAACCACGTATCCATCTTACCATATCATCCGCGCTTGTAACCGTAGAAACACCCAAACTAAGTTGTGGCTCCTGTACAGGTTTGAGGATCCGGTAATAGATTGTGGGAAGGCCCATAGAACTCCCACATGTGGTTAGTGCGCTCAGTCTTGGATCAGCGGAAAAGAACTCGGGTCCTAGGCGACACTAGCAGAACAAAACACCACGATTGGCCTTCCGCCAGTGCCTTATCTTTATTATATTATTCCCATCGCAATAGAAAATAAAGATTAACATTTTAGTTGAGCCTAGCTATCATATTAACAACAAGACTAGATAAAGAGATAAAAGGACTCAAGCAAGGCACCTAAGCATGCACTACGACTCGCAAGGCTAACAAGGTAAACAAGCAACAGGTTAATAGGATGTGGGGGTATGGCTATATCATGGCTGCCAGGTAAACATGCAAATAGGATCGGTACACAAGCATCGCAAAATAAGGCTAGCAAGGAACAAAAGATAGGTAGAGTAAGAGACAGAAAACAAGCAAAGATAGGAAGGGACTATCACTTGCCTGCAATCCGGTAGAGTTAGCAGAACCTGTCGTTGCTCACATCAACTCATCGTCCTATTACCGAAGAAGCAACGAACACTGGGTAACGAAAAAGATGCATCTTACTACTACGGCAAAAGAATCGGCATGTTGATGACATGAATGCATGACAAATTAAATGTGATCCAATTTTATTCCCTAACACATAGCAAATCATTTTAAATGAGATTGGTGCATAATATAGATGCATTGGACAAACCCCATAATTAAATTTAGTTGATTTAATTTGACTAAATGGATAAAGGTTCGATGTTAATTAAGCATGTATGATTTTATATAAGATACGCATATATGGTATAAGGGATAGGGTTGGGGTCACACATCGGTTCGGGGAATCTTCGGATTCGGAGCGGAAGTAGTCGATGTCGTCGAAGTAGTCGACGTCATGGAAGTAGTCGTCGCCGTGGAGGTAGTCGTACTCGGGTCATCGTGGTTGCGGACCTTGGTGTTCCGGTCTTCGGGGTCGACGGGTTCCACGGTGTCGGGGTACTCGGTCTCCGGGGTTCACGGCATCGGAGCACTTGGCGGGTCCGGGGTTGGGGAAGATCTTGTCGTATCCAGGGAGGCGTAGAGGAGCTCGACATCGGGGCGGCCAGGCGCGGCCGAGCGACGAGGAGCATGGGGCGAGGCGGCGGGCTCCGGGAGGAGAGAGAGGAGAGGAAGGGAGTGGCGCAGGAGAAGGTGGAGTCGGCCGGCGGAGGATGGGCGGCTGCGCGCGGGCAGGGGAGAGACGTGAGGTTGGGGACGTGCCCGTGCACGGAGGAGGGACACGACAACCGTGTGCTGGAGGGAGAGGAGGCGGAGACGGGCTCGTGGTCGAGGTGGAGGCGCGGGGAGCGGGGATGTTGGAGCAAAGGGGATCGGGGCAGAAGGACGAAGGAGAAGAGGATGTGCGGGATGGGAGAGGAAAAAGAAAAAGGGAAAAGAAAGAAAAGAAAAGAAAGAAAAGAGAGAGGAGGGAAAAAAAAGGAAAAGACGAGGGTGGAAGGGCATTTTTGTGAAACAGAAAAAGATGGGGAGGGTGGCTGCAAAAAGGCTGGGGTGGGAAAGGAAGAAGCCAGGGGGAAACCCTAGGGTTTGGAGGTTAGGTGGGCTTGGGCTGGTTTTGGGCTACTCTCTCTCAATTCTCAAAACAGTTTTTTTTGCATATTAATTTGGCAATTAATTTTAGAAAAGGAGACGACTGTCTCGGTAAAAGTTTCGCGACAATTTTTTGCAAAATAAAAATAGGGTTTAATAAAAATAGTTTTTGTTGCTAAAATATGCGATGCGCATGATGCTGATGTCACGATGATGCAAAAAGCAAAACAAACAAAATCTAATTTGGGGAAAAACCCCGGGATATTACAAACGACACCACTAACAAGGGATCTTGCCCCGAGATCCACGCTACCGTCGGGGAGAAGAAGAGCAAGGCAAACTATCAAATCTTTTCGCTCCATGTTGATCTTCTCGACACCACTAACAAGAGGTTCTTGCTCACGTCGATGGCGATGACCGTTGTCGAGATTCTTCTGAAGATCGAACCTATTAGGTAAAAGGCAAGGGATCGTCCACCCACGAAGATACTATGACTCGGAAGATAGATAAGAGAGAATATTTAAATCTTACTCCCTCGGTTCCATAATGTAAGCCTTTTTAGCATTTCTTTTTCCATCCGTATCTAGACATGTTTTAGTGCAAGATTCATTTGAACCTTACACTAAAACATGTCTAGATACGGATGGAAAGAGAAATGCTAAAAAGACTTACATTATGGAACGGAGGTAGTATAAGGTAAGAGGAGGAATAGAATAGAGGCAAGGAATAAACAAGAGTCCTATTGAGATCTTTCCGAATAATTTTTAGTAAAAATTGTTTGGACACTCTGCAAACAACGACCATTAGCTGGGGAATCCTACAGGCAGACTGGACCCACGGGGTATCAAAGAACCAGAGCTCTGATACCACTTTGTAACGCCCACCAAATCGGTACTATGTAGATTGAGCGTTCCCGCCAAATCCGCATAATAACGATCCAAGGACGCCCACCAGGCATAACGTGCACATCGCAACACACACGTTATGCGGGTGGAATTGTGATAACATTACAACAGTTCTCGACGGAACCCACAGAACAACATATATACAATATCGACTCACCGAGTCAAAAACAAAAGATACAATACAAAGATCCAAAATAACAACGGAAGCGAATAGCGTCCGACTACGGACAAGATACAACTTGGACTAAGAGTCCTGAAGATAAACGAAGGTACCATATCCCTGCCCAGGCCAAGCCGGAGGGATTCCCAAGCTAACGTCATCAGACTTCAAACCAGTCGGCTGCATTAGAATAGCAGCCCCGAAGGGGTCTCTACTATAAACAGCACTGGCAAGTAATACTCACAAGATATCAAAGCTGGAATTCTGGGAGAAGAGGGCTAGCGATTGAAGCGACGGCAAGCAGCACAGAGACACGCTACAACTTTCATCTAAAAGAGACAAGGTAAGAGAGCGCATAAGGAACCAATTATTCTAACACCAAACATAACCCAGCCAATTCCTTACCAGCCCGTTTATAACCACGAGCAGTAAGCCCAAAGGCACTCACATAGTTGACAAATTTTATGAGTTATTATTCATGTATTCTATCTTACTAGTCAAGTTATAATCATTAGGTGCAAGTTGTCTATGATCATTTTAGCCATCGCATTTCACCAAGTCGTCCATAACCGCGGACATGGCTTTTCGAAAAGATTTCACCCTGAAGGGATGCACCAATGAACCCACACGCATCGAAACACTCGCTTAGAGGTGGAGCGTTCGACGCAATACTTCCCTTCTCTAAAACAAGTCCAGGGAGCCACCTAGTTAGGTCTGATCCACCTTGAGAGTCCGGCCGAAACTTCGAGATGGGCCTAACCTTTTGCGACTACGTGCTAGGTGACCCAGACTGCCATGAGAATGGTCACTTCGCAGCATACAGCAAGCCCTATGTAAGTAACCACGTATCCATCTTACCATATCATCCGCGCTTGTAACCGTAGAAACACCCGAACTAAGTTGTGGCTCCTGGACAGGTTTGAGGATCCGGTAATAGATTGCGAGGAGGCCCATAGAACTCCCACATGTGGTTAGTGCGCTCAGTCTTGGATCAGCGGAAAAGAACTTGGGTCCTAGGCGACACTAGCAGAACAAAACATTACGATTGGCCTTCCGCCGGTGCCTTATCTTTATTATATTATTCCCATCGCAACAGAAAATAAAGATTACCATTTTAGTTGAGCCTAGCTAGCATATTAACAACAAGACTAGATAAAGAGATAACATGGCTCAAGCAAGGCACCTAAGCATGCACTACGACTCGCAAGGCTAACATGGTAAACAAGAAACATGTTAATAGGAAGTAGGGGGTATGGCTATATCATGGCTGCCAGGTAAACATACAAATATGATCGGTACACAAGCATCGCAACATAAGGCTAGCAAGGATCAAAAGATAGGTTGAGTAAGAGACAGAAAACAAGCAAAGATAGCAAGGGAGTATCACTTGCCTGCAATCCGGTAGAGGTAGCAGAACCTGTCGTTGCTCACATCAACTCATCGTCCTATTACCGAAGAAGCAACGAACACTGGGCAACAAAAAAGATGCATCTTACTACTACGGCAAAAGAATCGGCATGTTGATGACATGAATGCATGACAAATTAAATGTGATCCAATTTTATTCCCCAACACATAGCAAATCATTTTAAGTGGGACACTAGTAGGAAAATGCTTATAGGTGAAAAAATAGTCGTGGCGCACCGTCATTTTGGTGCGCCACGGGTATATAGACGTGGCGCACGAAAAACGGTGCGCCACAGGTAAGGCCTTACCCATGGCACACCAAAAATTAGGTGCGCCACGGCTATGTGGTGGCTGGGCTAGCTGGTGTGCCCCCTCCTTACCCATGGCGCACAGCATTTTGGTGCGCCACGGGTAACAACTGACCCGTGGCGCACCGTGACGAGGTGCGGGCTATTTTTGGTTCAGATCCAACTCTTTGCATTTTTTTCTCAGATCCTTATTCCTGGCGCACGAAAAAGTGATGTGCCACGGTGCTAATTAGAAGTGGAGCACTCTAATATTATGTGCCACGGCTACCGCCACTAGCCCATGTGCTGAGAGGGACCACGTGCACTATACTGCCAGGCTGGATCACGTGTGCACCGGGGGGGGGGGGGGCTTTGTTTTCTTCGCGCAGTACTGCCAGGGACCACTAGCCCAGGATCGATTCGTGTGCCGCACATCTGACGGCCACGGGGCTTCATGGCCAACATCTGACGGTACCCATATGCTGGAGAAAGCACAGGATCCGTGCCTCCACTTGCACAGCCAATTAGAGATCTCCACCGTGCATGCTACCTGCTCTTGGCGTAGCGAAGCCTCATTTGGCGTACGAAGCAAGTACCGAGGCATCAAACGAAGGAAAATTTTGTTACGGGTCCCGCCGCGGCGGGGCCGTCTGCTCTCCGTGTGCTCACCAGCTGAAGGATGCCAGGCGCGGTGGCGCGAAGCACCCTCGAGGCCTCGATGCTGCTCGACGACGCATGCAGGGGACCCTCGGCGGCGTCCACTAGCGGGCTCGACCAGAGGCCAAAGGAGGAACCGGAGCCGCCAGCCCCCGCGAAGACGAGGCCGCCCGTGTAGAGCTCCTCCGTGAGCGCGAAGCTCCCAGTGGCGAGCGGTCCTGCCCGCCGTTGCCGCCGGCCCGTCGGCATCGACTTCCGGGGATGAGCCCTCCTGCTACAAGGACGACAGAGCGAACGGGCGGACGTGAGCGAGCCCCGCTGCGATGACGATGGAAGCTCCGCCCCCGCGTGCGTCCTTGGTGGAGGAGCACGAAGCCCCCCGCGCTCGTCCGCGATGGGGAACGGCGGCCAGAGGAAGAAGGCGTGAGGCCCCTGTGTAGAGCTCCTTCGTGCTGGCGACCATGGAGGTGACGCGACGGCGACTGACGATGGAGACCCATCTGTGGCGGCCCCAGCATCGACGGCGGAACGGCGCAGCGAGACCGAAGCCCCCCGTGACCCGCGCGGGGGTGATTTTTTTAATTCCTAAAATGGATAGCCGTGGCGCACATAGTGGCCTACCAGTGGCGCATGTTAGCCTTGGCGCAGGGTGTAGAGGTGCGCCACGGCCAATTTTTTACCCGTGGCTCACCGAGACACCTGCGCCACGGCTAATGTGTTACCCGTGGCGTGGTAGTCGGTGGCGCAGGGCCCTGCGCCACGGGTAACCAAAAATGGTGCGCCACGGGTAACTGTTTTTCTACTAATGGGATTGGTGCATAATATAGATGCATCGGACAAACCCCATAATTAAATTAATTTGATTTAATTCGACTAAATGGATAAATGTTCAATGTTAATTAAGCATGCATGATTTTATATAAGATACACATATATGGTATAAGGGATAGGGTTGGGGTCACACATCGATTCGGGGAATCTTCGGATTCGGAGCGGAAGTAGTCGACGTCATGGAAGTAGTAGTCGTCATGGAGGTAGTCGTACTCGGGTCATCGTGGTTGCGGACCTTGGCGTTCCGGTCTTTGGGGTCGACGGGTTCCACGGTGTCGGGGTACTCGGTCTTCGGGGTTCACGGCATCGGAGCACTTGGCGGGTCCGGGGTCGGGGAAGATCTTGTCGTATCCACACGGATGTCGACCTTGTCGTTGCACGGCACCGGGCTTCACGGACGGAGAACTCATCGGTCCACGGAGACCTTGGCGTCAGGAAATAGCTTCATGATGGAAAGGGGGTCGGCTTCACGACAGGGACGTACGCGGGTCGTCGGGAACGGGAAACGTCCGGGAAACGACATCGGGACGGAAGAAGCCATGCATGGGCAACACGGAGACGTCGAGAAACGGAGGCAGCACAACAGCACGTCACGAGACGGACACGAACATAGGCACGGCCGCGGGGCGCACGGAACTCGCGAAGCAGCAGCCACTGCACAACACGGGGACGAGCTCGAGGGAGAGAGCCGAGGCGGGGAGGAGGAGCAGCGGCGACCACTCCGGCCAGAGCAGAGGAGGAAGGAGCCGATGGGAGGAAAGAGTCGTGCTGGGCTCGTGGGGAGGAG
This sequence comes from Puccinellia tenuiflora, assembly GCA_012064385.1. Taxonomy (NCBI): domain Eukaryota; kingdom Viridiplantae; phylum Streptophyta; class Magnoliopsida; order Poales; family Poaceae; genus Puccinellia; species Puccinellia tenuiflora. Next base: position 134,192 of record QRDG01002045.1, read on the forward strand.
GGTGCGGCTCGAGGCGAGGCGAGCAAGGAGGAGCAGGCGCGGGCGGCCGAGGCGGAGGGAGGTCTGGGAGGCGCAGAGGAGCTCGGCATCGGGGCGGCTAGGCGCGGCCGAGCGACGAGGAGCACGGGGCGAGGCAGCGGGCTCTGGGAGGAGAGAGAGGAGAGGATGGGAGTGGCACCGGAGAAGGTGGCGTCGACTGATACGTCCATTTTGCATCACTATTTAACATCATAATTCATCTTTATTCATTAATATATTTCATATTATGATGCAATACTTATGTTATTTTATCTCATTTTGCATGTTTGGCAATTATTGGAGATGCATCCACCGGAGCCTGGAATCAGCTGGAAAAGTACCTATCAAGACACCTGACTTCGGAAGCTCCATAAATTCCAGAAAACTTCAGAGATAAATATTATGGGAAATAAGCCATGGAGCCAAAAGGGCGCACGGAGGTGAGCTCCAGGGAGCAGGGGCGGCCCCCTACCGCGGGCCTACCCTAGGCCGCGGGTGGGACCCACCCCTGGCCCCTGTGGCCCTCCTCCGGCTCCCCTTCGGCGTATTACTTCCCTTTGACCTAAAAACGTTGGGGGTATCGAAGAGGAATTTTTCCGCTGCCTCCACGAGGCGGAAACCAGACAGAGAGAAGAAGAGCTCCGGCAGGGAGAAATCTGCCGGGGAATTTCCCTCCCGGAGGGGGGAATCGTCGACATCGTCATCGCCATCACGCCGGGCATCATCGCGATCATCATCAACACCATCTCCATCATCAGCACCATCATCACCGTCACCGTCCCATCTCATCCCGCTGTAGCAATTGTCATTGTTTTGTTATTGGTTCACTGGAATCGTATCCCGGGTGTTGATTACTACTTGTAGTTGATGCTTGAGAGTTTTATCGGTGAATTGTCTTTACAATCAGATTGTTACCCTTATTCATATCATCTCTGATCATGGTCTATATGATGTTTTGTGAGTAGTTTTTTTGGTTCTTGAGGACATGGGGAAAGCCTAGTTGCTAGTAATTGCATAATGTTGAGTAATATTTAATGGTTTGATTTATGTTGTGGTGTTATTCCTCTAGTGGTATCGTGTGAACATCGACTACATGATACTTCACCTTTCAAAGGGCCTAGGGGAATGCATAGTGTATTTATTTTGCTTATGGTAGGGTTGCAAGAGTGACAGAAACCTAAACCCCAATTTGTGAACTAGTGCACTAGGGAGCGTAGGGTCTCGGAGTTTAATGCTGTGGTTAGGTTTTTATCTTAATTACTTTCTTGTACTTGCGGATGCTTGCAAGGGGTTTAATCACAAGTATGTATTTGTCCAAGTAAGGGCGGTGCATTAGCATAGGTCCACCCACACAGCACTTTATCAAAACATTGAAGATTAACCATCGGCGTGCAATGAAACTGGCTAGGCAGAAACTCCCATATGTGCTCGAGAACGTTTTAATCTTCATAAGTAACACAACCGGCCTGTCCTTTGAGCTTAAAAGGATTGGGCTATTTGCTGCAATTATTGTAGCACTCTTTTATTTACTTGTTCTTCATTTGTTCTTTAAATCAAAAATCCAAAAACATTTCTCTTTTAGTGCTTGCAGTGAAACCTAGCTGAAAACTACTTGTCAACACCTTCTGCTCCTTGTTGGGTTCTGCACTCTTACTTATCGAAAGGACTACGATAGATCCCCTATACTTGTGGGTCATCAAGACTCTTTTCTGGCACCGTTACCGGGGAGTGTAGCGCTATTGGTAAGTGGAACTGGTAAGGAACTCTTTTATTGTAAGTGTTGTTTTTATTTTTGCTTGTTACTTTGCTTCATTATGGACATTCTTCACTTAATATGCTGTTTGGGAGTGACTCTGCCACCACACCTGTAGTGGATAAGAGTCCTCCGCTCTCTGAAATTGATCCATTTAAAATACCCATGGGAATTATTGATCATGTCATGTGTAAGCCCCACTTAGCGGAAATAACTTTCCGCCAAGTAGAACCACAATTGTATTACATCACATGCACAAGTACGACACAAAAAGATAAATAAACATAGTTCGAAATACTTTTATTACATCACAGGGGATCATACGTCCCGAATAAAGCAGAAGCAATCACTCGTTTGAGTACAGACTACATCAAAGGCCAAAGGCCGGAAAATAAAAGAGGGGACCCACCCACGGTGGTCTTAGGCTGCCGCCTAGGATCTCGATCTACTCATCATAGTCAGCGTCGAACTCTACGTAGTAGCCACTATCTGGATTCATCGAACTCTGCTGTCGCTCCTGCGTCGGTGAAAACACGGGCACCGGACACTCGATGGTATGAGTACGGGGGTACTCAGCAAGTCTTACGCACAAGGGTAAAAGAAGGTACGATGCATATGCATTTTGGGTTGAAAAGGGACTGTATGTGGACTTGCAGCAGCAGCACCTAACAACTACAGAAGACACGCTACAACTTGCGTCTAATTAGAAAAAGGGAAGAGAGCGCTTGCGGTACTGGGCTAAACTAATCACCAAGCAATACCCGTCCTGAGACAACTCCATCGTATCATAAACCCACGAGGAAGAAGTCCGGACACTCACACGTTATTAAAATTTTAGTAGGTTTATTATTTGAATATGGCTATTTACTAGTCCAATTAACTATTCATGATATATGGTGATGTCTATGATGTTTTTAGCCAGCACATTACCCAAGTCGTCCATAACCGCGGACTCGGCTTTTCGAAAAGATTTAACCCTGCAGGGGTGCCCAAATGTAACCATACACGTTCAATCAACCACATGCCACAGAGGCATTTAGGTATCTCAACATGACCTTACCCTTCACTACTACATTGGATAGAGAGCCACCTATCTGAGACTGATCCACGTGGGGAGCCCGGCCGAAACTCCTTTGCGGGCCCAAAAGTTGCGAGAACGGCTTCGAGAGGATAACACTCATACGATTGCTCCTCCTTCCACACTCGATAAACGAATGCTCCGCACCTATATGCGTCACTCATCCTCATCATGCTTTTTCTGTGATATGCTCCAAATGGTAAACACCCGAACTAATTGTGGCTCCCTAACCAATATAGCAGATCCGGTACTGAGTTGCGGTGGGTTCCATAAGTCTTCCCACGTGTGGGTAGGGCGCTCATTCTTGGATAAGCGGAAAAGAACGGTTTTTCCTAGGCGACACTAGCAGAACAAATCACCATAGCTGGCCTTCCGCCGGTGCCTTATCTTTAATATAATAAAGTGATTCCCACATAGCAAGTCTTCAATTATTAAGATATACTAGCTAAACATGTGATAGACCACAATCAACTCCTAAGCATGCTAGTAGATAGTAACTGGAAACAAGCATAGGATATAGACAGGCATATCAGGATAACTGGACTTCTAGCAGGCTATGCAATTCTAGTAAGAATCGCAAGACACAACAGAATGGAAGTCCTAAAGCATGAAAGATAGGAATTAGGCATCACATGAGAAAGTTGGGGAGGGGCTGCTTGCCTGTTGGCTCAGTAGCCTGGTACTGGGCTAGATCCTCGGAGGTGTCGGGGTACTCGGCAACGTCGTCGTCTACGGATAACCCCAAACATAACAAAAAGCAAATCAATACAAATGCATTCAATCAAGCATGATGACATGACAAATTTATATATGCAGCAATTTAAGTGCTAACCATTTTATTAGGCAAGTTAAAATTAGGGTTTAGCAATTTAATAAACAAACTAGGCATTTCGGGCACTTTATTAATTCAATTAATTACATTTTCCATTAACCCGAAAATTAAATTATTTAATTCATGCATGCAAAAATAGAATTGGATATATTGTAATTTTATCTTTAATTTGATATAAAATTCATAATTTTTGGAATTGTAGAACAAAAGTTATGAATTTTGAAAGATTAAATAATTAGCAAAAGATTTATTTATTTTAGCCATTTAAATTAATTCCAAAATTTAAACAAAAATTATATTTGAACAGATTACAATTTTCTGAGTTGAAAACATATTTTTATTGCAATTTTGTCAAAATAAACAAGTGTTAAATATATTTGCAAAAACATGACAGGTTTATATATGGGCTGGGACTAATTTGCAAAAAGATTTGAAAACTGGGCTTTTCTAGAAAAGTTCCAGATCTGGATCTGGATCTGAAACGAACTGCACCGTGGTGAGATCTACACCTATGTATGACATGTGGGACGCACTGGCCCACATGTCAGTGGCTGTGGAAGAAAGGAAAAAAGTGGGTTTAATTTGCCCAAAGGGGGGCTCGAACCCGTGATCTTTCTACGCGAGCAAGGAACAAGGACCGGTCGGGCTGAGATCGTGTTGGTGATAGGGGTTGGATCTGACGCTAGATGAGGTGAAGTGCGAAGATAACTGAATTTTATCGCCAAAATTCAGACATCAGGGAAATGACGACAACAACAAGTGAAAAGGTTGGCGACGACCAGCAACAGGCGGGGCACTACGGGCTCGTGCGTGTGTGTGCGTGGTGCAGAGGGCGTGCAGGATGTGCGGGAGGTGGCGTGCACGTGCGTGTGCTTGGCTTCGGCTAGCAGGAGCTCGAGCCCGTGCTGCCATGGCCGAGCTTTGGTGGAGCCGCACGACGGCGGTCTCCCAGAGCAAGAGGGGGAATGGAGAAGGGCCGGAACGGCGGCGGTGCTCACCCTGGCGCAGATCGGTGACGGGGAACGGTGGTCGACGACGAGCGTGATGGTGGCAGTGGGTAGACGACGCCGGCGTGCTCAGGAGTTAACCGAAGAAGACCCTGGAGTAGAGGAAGTAGGCCTTGTGTCTGCCGTCAGGGTCCAGCTCCGGCGTGGCGGCGACGTGCTCCTGCTCCTCCTCTGCTAGCCCGGCGCAGACGCATCCATGGCGGCTACTCGGTGGTGGACCTCCTCCGGATGTGGGGTGGTGGCTCGGTAGAGGAAAACGGAGAGAAGGAAGAAGGTGGCGGCGGCGGAGAGGGGAGAGGAAGCTAGGGTTTAGGGAAGGGGGCGCGGCTGGTGGCTTTATAGGCGGAGGAAGCAGGTGGCACCGGTGGTGGCGAGTGGCGTCGGAAGAGGTCGATGGCGCTGGGCGACGTACGTGTGCAGGGGGGTGCGGAGGAGGAGGTAAAAGGAGAAAGGCCGGCTGGGCCGGGCCTTTGGTGGGCTGCCCCGGGGAAGAGAGGAAGAGAGGGAAGGGAGAGGAAGGAGCTGGGTTTCGGCCCAGCTCTGTTTTTCCAGATTTCGTTTTCTGCCTTCTTTTTCTTTTAATAGAATTTGAGAAAAGGAGAAAAGAAAAGAAAAACAGAATAAACTTAGGGTTTTTGTGTTTATTTCTAAAATAGATGATTTGTTAATTTGCAAAAATCAAATAACATTTTTCTTATGCTTTGTCCAAAACAATAATTTTGGTTTTAATTTATTTGTTTTCCAATTTTAGAATTAGGGTTTGCATGTGAAAACACATGAAATAACAATTTAATTTTGTTTACTTTATTTTATTTTTGCACAACCACAAATGCAACAACAAGGATGATGTCATGATGATGCAATATTTAAAACAAACGTGGAAAAGATTTGAGGACTACTTTTGGGATGTTACAACTCGCTCCCCCTCGAAGGAATCGTGCCCCGAGATTCCTAAGGAGTGAAAAGGTCGGGATACTCGGATCGAAGGTGATCTTCGCATTCCCATGTTGCCTCTTTGTCGGAGTGGTGAGACCATTGCACCTTGAAGAACTTGACTGACTTGTTGCGGGTGCAACGTTCAGCCTCGTCAAGAATACAGACAGGATGCTCATGATAGGTGAGGTCTTCTTGAAGATCGATTGTTTCGTGATCAACTGCACGGCCTGGATCTTTGTCGGGGATATGAACCCCGGATATCCCAAGGAGGTCCATTTCCTCAAAGCTCCAAGTGCCGCCTGAAGCCAGCCGCCTGAAGCAGGCCGCCTGGATCTACCCGGATGCAGACATCCGGCTGGGCTGGAGCCGGACGCGAACGACCGACAACTCCGTACGAGTGGGCCCGGATCGCGTAACCGTTTCTGGTGAACAGTACCCATTGTCGGGTATCTCCTGTACCGAATCATGACAACAAGCTCCAGCCGGCTCGAAACCGTAGTGATGTCATAGGGACAAACATGTAACTTCCCTGTAACCCAAAACCCTAGCCCGCTGCCTATATAAAGCGGGCTAGAGCCTCCTGCGCGAGGCAGGCAACCAGAGACACACGGTCACCCGTAGCATCATCTTCAACCTCCAGCCGGCTAGAACCTCCAGCCGGCTGCCACCCGAAATAGCTCTAGGAGCACCCTTGGAGCCCGATTCTGTGATCAAGCAATAAGAACAAGAAGAGCAGGACGTAGGGGTGTTACCTCCACAAGAGGGCCCCGAACCTGGGTAACTAGCGTGTGTTTGCGTGCTTGTTGCCCAATCTCGTGCGAGCATCCATCGTCGCCTGCCCCACAATCTTTTCCATCTCTGATGGATATGCCATGCAACCCACCACGACATTTGGCGCCCACCGTGGGGCTAGCGGCGAGCGGAGTCACGTTCTGCGTGGGATCCCGGACTGTAGATGATCGGCGGATCGTCTCCGGCCTCGTGCTCTCCATCGGCTCCATCGGCTGCGTCCTCGACAACACCGGGAGCTTCGCTGACGTGGACGTCACCAGCGGAGGCGCGGTCGTCACCCTTGGCGATTTCCACGTCTACGTCGCCGTCGCCGCCCAGGAGTACCCGGAGGTGGTCTACTCTAGCTTGGCTCCTTCGATCTTCGACGCCAGCACCTGCAACGACGACTCCGCCTTCGGCTACCTCAACTCCGGCGACGCCGACTGCGACGTCGCCAAGCTCAACGTCTACGCCGAGGTGCACATGGTCGAGCACGCGGCGGCAGGAGGCTCCGTCACCGCTACTGTTCATGAAGCTGGCGAACCTTCTCGTTTCCAGCGCAATCTGGAGGCCGACTTCGAGCTGCTAAGCACCCCCATCGCGCCGGGTGTAGATCCAGCCAAGGCGGCGGCTGAACTCGAGAGGATGCGTCAACAGATATACGACAAGGCTCTTCACCTCGCATCAACGCAGCGCCGACTCAATGCTACGATGCGCGAATACAACACCGTCCACGGCTTCGAGCCGGCAAGAGGCAACACGGAGAACCTAAATGAAGTCCGACGCAAAGGAGGGGATCTCGGAGGTGTCCTGAACCGTGCTGGCCAGCCGCACGAGCATTCGGACATCGTCCTGCCCGAGTACAGCAACCCGGTGCAAAACATGAAGGCTGCGGAGGCGGCCGCAGCAGAACTACCCCATCTCCAAGGCGAGGAGCTACGCCAGCAAGCACGCCGAGTCCAGGAGCTTATCGCTGTGGCCAACCGGCAGCAACGCGAAACCGAGATAACGGCGAGCCGGGAGCATCATGAGCCGCCTCCAGGCTACGATGCAGCCGGCAAGTCCAAGCAAGGCGCTGAGGCGTCATCCACGAGCCGCGGAAGGGCGAAGGACAAGCAACCACGAGTTCATCGCGAGGGGAGCGCGAGCTCGCATCCTCGCGATCATGGCCGTGACCCGGCTGGACGACGCGAAGACGGCAACCGGAACGGGCCGCAAACCGGCCGCAGCGTCAAGGAGCGAGTCGGCCACAAGGTCACCATCGACGAACGCCTAGGGCCGCTGGGACCCGAGACTAGCGACGACGCACGCCACCGCATCGACGTGCTCAAGCTGTCAAGCATCATCGAGGAAGAAGACATCGCCGCCCATCGTTGTTTCGGACCCCGCATCCGGAGCGAGCGATTCCCGAAGGGATTCACCCTTCCCAGGGACACACCCAAGTACAACGGCACCGCGAAGCCGGAAGACTGGCTCGCCGACTACGTCACGGCGGTCAACATCGCAGGCGGCAACAAGCGGGTGGCCGTGCGCTACGTGCCACTCATGCTCCAGGGATCGGCACGGACTTGGCTCAACAGCCTTCCAAAGGAGAGCGTCAACAGCTGGCTGGACTTCGAGGAAGTGTTCAACCGCAATTTCACCGGCACCTATTTGCGCCCTGGCAACGCACAGCTGCTCGCGCTGTGCAAGCAGAAGGACGGCGAGTCGGACCGAGCCTACCTCACCCGATGGACAAGCCTACGCAACTCCTGCGAGGGGGTTCTCGAGCTCCAAGCCGTCCAGTACTTCGTCCAAGGTTGCCGAGATCAGACGCTGCTCAAGCACCGGCTCCTAAGGAAGAGCCCGAAGACCATGGCAGAACTCATGGCAATCGCCGACGAGTACGCCACCGCCGACGCGGGCATGACCAACCCGATCCGACTCGACGAAGCCGGAAGAATCATCACGACGGAGCCGGCTGCACGTCGCAGCCGGACGGAGAACCAAGAAGGAGGAAAATCGACCCGGCGTGATTCCGACGCGGCCGGCAAGCGCAAGTCCGCAGACGACCGCGTCGAGTCCAAGGTCGTCGCCACGACCGAGGGAAGGCCGGCAGGAGGCTTCGACAACCGCCGCATGAGGACTAGCAGCGACATGCGCCGAACGAGGGCGAGGAACAACTACGACTACTTGCTCGATCAACCGTGCCGGAACCATGGCGACCGGCCAGCGAACCACACCGTTCGGCAATGCACCCTCGGCCGCCCAAGGCCACCACCGTACGAGCGGCGAAACCCGCCTCCGCCTCGGGATGAGGCTGGACGGGACGATCGAGGACGCGACGACAGACGACGCGAAGATAGGAATCGCGATGACCGCCAACGCGAGGAAGAGAGGAGGGAACGCCTTCCAGCTCCGCCTCCAAGGGGTCCAGACGGCTACCAGAATCCGGATGCCGCCTACATCGTGTTCGTCAGCGAGCGCGACGACAAGCGAAGCCGGCGCGAACGGTTCAAGGAGGTGAACGCGGTGGTTCCACCTGTCCCCCAGTACCTCAACTGGTCGCAGGAACCAATCACGTGGGACCGCAGCGACCACCCGGAGCTGATGCCCAACCCAGGCGGATATGCTCTAGTCCTAGAGCCCATGATCATCTCCACCAAGCGCGCCTGCACCTTCTCACGCGTCCTCATTGACGGGGGCAGCAGCATCAACATCCTCTACCGCGACACGCTGGAGAAGCTAGGAATCTCCGAGTCCAGCTTGACGCCGAGCCGGACGGTCTTCCACGGCATCGTGCCGGGGCGAGCCGGCTCATCCATGGGCCTCATCCGGCTGGACGTCCTATTCGGCACCAAGAGCAACCACCGCCGCGAGACTGTCTCCTTCGAGGTGGTCAACCACTCCAGCGCCTACCACGCCATCCTCGGGCGGCCGGCGCTCGCCAAGTTCATGGCGGTACCCCACTACGCCTACCTCAAGATGAAGCTACCAGGCCCACGCGGGATCATCACCGTCGCCGGAGACTACAAACGCTCCATCGCCTGCGCCTCCGACAGCGCGAAGGTGGCCGAGACCATGGTCTGCAATGAGGAGATGAAGCAATTCAAGCGCAAGGCCAACGAGGAGAAGCTGGAGATTCCGGAGTCGGCCAAGCCGGCTGGCGAGTCGAGCTTCCAGGCGGCGTGAGACACGAAGAAGATCTACTTCGACGACACCGACAAGTCCAAGTTCGTCACCGTGGGGGCGAGCCTGGACCCCAAATAGGAAAGCGCGCTCGTCGAGTTCCTCCGTGGGAACCGGGACATCTTCGCATGGTCCCCCAAGGACATGCCGGGTGTACCGAGGGAACTCGCCGAGCATTCTCTACACGTCCGTCCAGACGCCAAGCCAGTGAAGCAGTCCCTGCGTCGCTTCGCAGAAGGAAGAAGACAGTTGATAGGAGAAGAGATAGCGCGGCTACTTGCAGCCGGATTCATCAAAGAAGTACAACACACAGAGTGGCTAGCCAATCCGGTGATGGTGGAAAAGAAGAACAAGAAATGGCGAATGTGTGTCGACTACACACACCTCAACAAGGCCTGCCCCAAGGACCCCTTCGCACTGCCACGAATCGACCAAGTGATCGACTCCACGGCCGGCTGCGACCTCCTCTCCCTCCTCGACGCCTACTCCGGCTACCATCAAATTCCGCTGAACCCGGACGATCAGCTCAAGACCGCCTTCATCACCCCCTACGGCCCGTTCTGCTACACCACCATGCCGTTCGGCTTGAAGAACGCGGGAGCAACATACCAGCGCTGCATGCAAAAATGTCTGCACGACCAAATCGGTCGCAACGCGCACGCATACGTCGACGACGTCGTCATCAAAACCAAGGAGAAGCACACCCTCCTCGCCGACCTCAAAGAAACCTTCGACAACCTGCGCCGCTTCCAGATGAAGCTCAACCCGGAGAAGTGTGTGTTCGGCGTTCCAGCCGGACAGCTACTTGGTTACCTCGTGTCGGCACGAGGGATCGAGGCCAACCCGGAGAAAATCGCCGCCATCGACAACATGCGCCAGCCGAGAAGCGTCAAGGACATCCAAAAGTTCACCGGTTGCCTGGCATCCCTCAGCCGCTTCATCAGCCGGCTCGGCGAGAAGGCTCTCCCACTCTACCATTTGCTGAAGAAGACTGACAAGTTCGTCTGGAGCGACGCGGCGGACGCCGCCTTCAAGGAACTCAAGCGTGCGATGGCCACCGCCCCGGTCTTAGCACCTCCGACTCCAAAGGAGCCCATGCTCATGTATATCGCCGCCTCCAACCGAGTCGTCAGCGTCGTCCTGGTGGTTGAACGAGATGAAGCCGGCAAGCAGCGGCCGGTTCAGCGGCCAGTCTATTACCTCAGCGAGGTGCTCTCTCAGTCGAAGCAGAATTACCCACACTACCAGAAGCTCGTATACGGCGTGTACATGGCCACGAAGAAACTGAAGCACTACTTTCAAGAGCATCCGATCAAAGTGATAAGCGACGCACCGCTTGCCGAGATCATAGGCAACAAGGACGCAACCGGCAGAGTTGCGAAATGGGCGATCAACCTGACGGCGCACGGAGTCGAATACGACAAAAGAACGGCGATCAAGTCACAAGAGCTGGCTGACTTTCTAGCCGACTGGACGGAGACGGACCACACTCCACCGCCACCCGACTCCGGCGAGCATTGGCTCATGCACTTCGATGGTTCCAAAAGATACTGGGGACTCGGCGCCGGAGTCGTCCTCACCTCACCTAAGGGGGGCCGACTCGAGTACGTGCTACAAATCCACTTCACGGCGTCCAACAATGTAGCTGAATATGAAGCTCTCGCGCACGGCCTCAAACTCGCCAAGGCCATGAACATCAAGCGAATCCTCTGCTACGGCGACTCCGACTTGGTGGTACAACAGACTACTGGCCATTGGGACGCCAAGGACCCCAACATGGCCGCCTACCGCTTCTTCGTCCAGCAGCTCGCGGGATGCTTCGACGGATTCGAATTTCACCACATACACCGCTCCAACAACGACGCAGCTGACACTTTGGCGAACATTGGCTCTCTCCGCGAGGAAATCCCACCCGGCGTCGCCCTCGAGAAGCTCTACAAGCCATCCATCACGCCGTGTCCCGGCTCCGACTCCATCCGGATGCCGCCTGGCGCGGAGTCGGCTGGGCCGGCTCCAGGCGAGACGGAATCCGTCGAGGTCCTCGTCATCGAAGAAGCTCCGCCATGGACCCAACCCTTCCTCGCCTACCTCGCCAACGACGAGCTCCCGGCGGACGAGCTCACCGCCAGGCAAATCAAACGCCGAGCAAGTGCTTACACCATCATCAACAACGAGTTGTACAAGCGCAGTGTCTCTGGGATATTCCAGCGCTGTGTGAGCCAAGAAGAAGGAATCAAGATACTCAAAGAAATCCATCAAGGCGAATGCGGTCATCACGCATCCTCAAGGGCAATTGTGGCTAAGGCGTTCAGGCACGGGTTCTACTGGCCGACCGCGCTGGCAGATGCGAACCAGCTGGTCCGGCTCTGCAATGGCTGTCAACGATTCGCGACGCAGAAGCACACGCCGGCTTCAGCACTCAAGACAATTCCTATTACTTGGCCGTTTGCCGTCTGGGGACTCGACATGGTCGGCCCGTTGAGAAGATCCAGTGGAGGCATGACACACCTGCTGGTAGCAGTCGACAAGTTCACGAAATGGATTGAAGCCAAGCCGATCAAGAAACTGGATGGACCAACAGCAGTCAAGTTCTTCAAAAGCATCATCTACCGCTTCGGCTACCCCAACAGCATCATCACGGACAACGGGTCGAACTTCGTCAAGGGAGAATTCGCCAAGTTCTGCGGCAGGACCGGCATCCGGCTCGACGTGGCCTCTGTTGCACACCCACAGTCAAACGGGCAGGTTGAGCGGGCAAACGGCCTCATCCTATCCGGCATCAAGCCTCGGTTGCTCGAACCGCTCGAGCAAGCAGCCGGCGCGTGGGAAGAAGAACTACCTTCCGTCCTCTGGAGCCTAAGGACGACACCGAATCGCTCAACCGGCTTCACCCCCTTCTTCCTCGTCCATGGGGCTGAAGCCGTCATGCCAACTGACATCGAGCACGACGCGCCCCGGATCGTGCTGTACACGGAAGCACAAGCTAAGCAAGCCTACGAGGATGGAATGGACCTGCTCGAGGAAGCACGCCAGATTGCCGAGTCAAGGTCGGCGATGTACCAGCAACAACTACGCAACTACCACAGTCGGCGCGTCAAGCATGTTCGCTTTCGCGAGGGCGACCTCGTGCTTCGGCTCATCCAGGATACCAAGAACATGCACAAGCTCTCATCACCCTGGGAGGGACCATTCATCGTAAGCAAGGCACTCATCAACGACGCATACTACTTGATCGACGCCCGCGAGCACAAGAAGGACACGATGGACAAGGAAGGCGATGAAACGGAAAGGCCATGGAACGCGTCACTCTTGCGTCGATTCTACACCTGAGAAAGAACCATGTATGTATCACCTATGCTATCAATAAAGAAATGAGAATGATGAGCGCATGAGCAGTTTTTCACAACTCTTTTTTGCATTCCCTTTCCGGTTTTGCCGGCAGCCGGCAAGCTTGCCTTTAGCGGCCGTGTAGCGTGACTAACCCCTAAACGGCTAACTCTTCGAATCCGGTTAAGGCCGGCAAGAGAATAAGCTGGAGGGGGCCAACAACGTGAAAAACGCATAAAGGGAAGTACTGCCGGCTGAAAAAATGCTGTTCTATAAACTCGGCCAAGCCGGCAGTCGGCAACCGCTTCTCCTATTACGGACGATTAACTACACGACGCTAAACGGCTAACTCTTCGGATTCGGTTAAGGCCGGCAAGAGAATAAGCTGGAGGCCGACTGTATGCGAAAGACGTAAGAAACAGAAATCGTTGCCGGCTGAAAAAACTCTGGCCCAACAAACTGGACCCTAACGTTGTAGTAGTGTGCATGATCCCGCCAGACGGTGAAGTGCACACGAAAGACGTCGGGAGAGGCTACAGGCGAGTGCGAAATTAACCAACGCTAAGTAAAAATGCTATCCATGATTAAAAGAGCAGGCTAACCACTTCGTCGTTTCATTTTACGCACGAAAATGCCGCCAACCGGCTTCGAGAGTTCAAGCCGGACACAAGCATGACGAGCAGGAAATTATAACTGCGTGCAAGTAAACAAATACAGGAACAAAAGCGGGTGGCATTCAACATCAAGGGTAAAACCTTACAGATGGAAGATGAACAACAAAACAAAAGAGGGAAGTCCACAGGCGGACTTTCCCCGCGCAACTACAAGACCAAGCTGGCAAAGGGCTCCCTAGGCGGCATCCGTCGACTTCCCGGCTCCACCTTTCTTCTTGCCAACCCAGGGCTTGAGGCAGAGGGTGCCGTCGAACACCTTCACATAGAAGATGCCTCGGTCACGCCGAAGGCGGAAGCAGAGGATGAAGCCGGCTTCGAGCTCGTAGAAGTCGGCAAACTCGTCCCACCCCCTGACGAACTCCACCTTGTTGACAACGTCGTCACCCTCCACCTGGGAGGTGAATCGCACAGTGGCATTCCAGGGGCCCTGGGTAGCACCCTCACGGAAGAGCTTGAACATGAAGTGGCCAACGCCCGGCAGCGCGTCGGCGAAGGCATCAGGAAGCCTCTGCACCGGCCCAATAACCGGCGGGTGCAGGATCAGGAGGAACTCTTCGATGGGGAACACATCCCATCCCAGGCGCCAGGGATTCTCAAGGGAATCAGAAGAGGCGGAAGACAACTCCGCGCTGTCTTCCTCGCTGTCAGCGACAGCAGAGGGAGCATACTTGGGAATCGGGTCAAAACCCGGAGGAGGAAGAACAGGGGTGGCCTCCTCCTCGCTCGACGAGTCGTGAAGAACAAGGAGACTCTTGCCGCGACCAACGCTACCACCAACGCCGCCACCGGCGGTACCCGCCTTCTTCGAGCCAGTGCGGCCGCCGCCCTTGCCGCGGCCAGCGCTGCTACCGGCGGCAACGGTGGCGATCGCTTTTCCCCGTCCCCGTCCGCCCTCTTAGGAGGACGGCCGCGAGGACGTTTCGCCGGAGGCGCAGCGGCGGTCCCCTCGGCAGCAGCGTCCAGAGGCTCGGACTTCACCATGGCGGAGCTGCGAGGAAACAAGAGGAAGAAGGTGAAGGGAGAGCAAGCAAGCGCAAGTGAGGAAGAAGGAAGAAAGCGGCCGAGTTTTATAGCAGAAGCAGGGGACAACGTGGGAGACCCAACCGTCACCCACGATCCCACGGTCTACACGTGGCAGTGAGACGCAGATGATGGAACTCCTCAGTAACTGCAACCGGGTCCACGCACAGAAGCCAAGGAGACAAGCCCAAGCCGGCATAAAATTCCCGGGGGCTGCGCACCCGCCAAGTCGGCTGCCCAGACCCGGACGCATATCTATATCACCCCAAGTCACGGACTCGGGGGCTGCCAAGCCGTCAGCCGGCATAAAATACCCGGGGGCTGCGCACCCGCCAAGTCGGCTGCCCAGACCCGGACGCATATCTATATCACCCCGAGTCACGGACTCGGGGGCTGCCAAGCCGTCAGCCGGCATAAAATACCCGGGGGCTGCGCACCCGCCAAGTCGGCTGCCCAGACCCGGACGCATATCTATATCACCCCAAGTCACGGACTCGGGGGCTGCCAAGCCGTCAGCCGGCATAAAATACCCGGGGGCTGCGCACCCGCCAAGTCGGCTGCCCAGACCCGGACGCATATCTATATCACCCCGAGTCACGGACTCGGGGGCTGCCAAGCCGTCAGCCGGCATAAAATTCCCGGGGGCTGCGCACCCGCCAAGTCGGCTGCCCAGACCCGGACGCATAACTATATCACCCCGAGTCACGGACTCGGGGGCTGCCAAGCCGTCAGCCGGCATAAAATACCTGGGGGCTGCGCACCCGCCAAGTCGGCTGCCCAGACCCGGACGCATAACTATATCACCCCGAGTCACGGACTCGGGGGCTGCCAAGCCGTCAGCCGGCATAAGATACCCGGGGGCTGCGCACCCGCCAAGTCGGCTGCCCAGACCCGGACGCATATTTATATCACCCCGAGTCACGGACTCGGGGGCTGCCAAGCCGTCAGCCGGCATAAGATACCCGGGGGCTGCGCACCCGCCAAGTCGGCTGCCCAGGCCCGGACGCATTATAACTACAACACCACGAGTCACGGACTCGGGGGCTGCACGACATAGCGACGACAGAAGAAAAACAAAAGACGTGAAATTTCGACCCGGCTAGATGCTCAAGCCAGCCCAAAATTCGGGGGCTAGACATGGTGATTATCATCACCAAAACAAGCACGAATTCTGGCA
The DNA here is from genome assembly GCA_012064385.1 of Puccinellia tenuiflora. Classification (NCBI taxonomy): domain Eukaryota; kingdom Viridiplantae; phylum Streptophyta; class Magnoliopsida; order Poales; family Poaceae; genus Puccinellia; species Puccinellia tenuiflora. The sequence continues at coordinate 149,953 of QRDG01002045.1, forward strand.
CAAAGGCCCAGCAATCACAGAGAAAACGGCACCCCATGATAACAGTCTACGGCAGGAAGCAGAATAGTGAATTTTTACAAGGCAATCTTCGGAGCGCCCAAAATAACAAGGTGAATAATGTGGCAGGACAGTTAATAGTACAGAACGACAGCTACACCCGGCATTCCAGGGAGACAAGCAAATCAGGCGGTAGCGGCATCGGTGGCAGCAGCGGCGTCGCCGGCTCCAATATCTTCAGCTGGTTGTGGCGCCGAAGACGGTTCGGCAGGCACAAGCTTCGTCAGGTCCACCGCCTCGGCAACTCGCCCTGAGGCTATGGCGATTTCCGGACGCAGGCTCGCGAGGGATGTTCCAGTGCGGAAGCCATCCAACAGCCTGCTCATCTGCACGCCAGGGTACCATGACTTCACCACGGCCAGTGCCATGTCGGTGCCTCCGCGCGCCGCCATCTCCACCTGCTCGTTGATGCCAACTGGTGCCCCTTCAAGCCGGGTGGACAAATCATGGAGAGCAGCTGGCAAGGGAGCATCCGGCCACAGGTTCTCAAGCACGCCGCCGGCCGCCTCTTTCAACCGATCGAACTCCTGGCCGAATCGAAGAAGACGGGAGACGGCTGTCGGAGTAGACCCAGCAGCAGCATCGGAGGACTCCGGTCGGGAATGAGCCCAGGCAGCATATCTTTGGATTTGCGCGTCTACCTCGGGATAGAGGCCTGCATTTCAAACCAGTGAGGCCGAGTAGAAGACCCCAAGCAAGAAATCAAGGAGAAAGGAGACCTCACTTACCGAGGATCAGTTCGTTCACGCGCTCAACCTCCTTGACCAGGCCGCCCACCAGCTGCTCCTGCTCAAGCTCACGCGCCTTGGCCGCCTGGACGATCTGGTCGTTGGCCTCGACGGAATCCTTCAGCAGAATCCTCAGCTCGGTCGCATTCTCGCGGAGGGACTCAATCTCGCTCTGTTTCCGACGCTCAGCTTCCCGCAGTTTCGCCGCCTCCTCGTCCAGCCGGACGACCTCGAGGCGGCGCTCCTCCGACGCCTTTTCCGCCGCCTGGAGATCGGCCTTGGCCAAGGACAGGGCGGCGTCCTTCTCCTTCAGCTGCCTCTCCAAGCCGGCGCGGGAGGTGGTGTCGCCTGTGGAGATCGGATCATCGTCAAACCAAGACATGCAAGAAAAAATGCAGAACGACAAGACAGAGTGCGAGCAAGAAAGAAAGCTAGACCTTTAGCCGCCTCAAGCTCTCGCTTGAGCAATGCCGCCTCCTTAGCCGCCTCGGCGAAGCCTTGCTCTATGGAGGAGCGGAGCAACGTTATGTTGGCCAAGTTCTCCCTGGCCGTCTGCTCCGCCAGCGCGGCAAGGGGAATCCTCCCCGATGCGTCGGGCAGAGCCGGCACCGGCCCAGAATATGGCGGAGAAGACACCAAGACCGACTGGCGAGGACCGGGGAGCGAAGCCGTCGCCCCCGCAATGGCCTTGTCCTTGGCCGTCTCGACCACCGCCGAGGAAGGAGTGGGGAAGGCGAGATACCCGGCCCCGGCGTCGGGCCGGAGAACTATTTGGAAGGAGTCCACCGACGCCTCAGCAACACCAGCCGAAACTGGAGGGTTGGAGTCGACCGCGGGAGGAACGGCGCTTGCCGACACCGGGTCGACCACTTCCACATTCGTCGTCACCGTCGCCGCCTCTGAAGGCGGATCAGCCGCCTGCGCCACAGGGGTCTCGGTGACAAGCACCGGGGCCGATTCCACCACCGCGACGGGCGCCGTCTCCACTATTGGAAGCGGCGTTCTACAAAGTGAGGAAAGCGTCACCACCAAGTGCAAGTAGCAAGATTTCTACCACAAGACAAAGGCTTACCCGTCGCATGAGCCCAGGACCTTGGGTGTCCTCCTCTTCAAGCGCTTCGGTGGGGGAGACGGCACATCGTCGGACGGGCGCTTCACGCCTCCGGAGGGCACCTCGCCGCCCTTCGCTGGAACAGCAGAGTCTTCAACCGGCCGCTCCGCGCCGGCCGGCACTACTTCAGCCCCAGCATCGGTCTCCGCGGTCTTGCGGGCATCCGCGCCCGCTCCCGCCCTCTCCTCAGCCGCCTTGGCAGCCGCTGGTTGCTTCGCGGCCGCCTTGGCGTCCATCTCCGCCCGGATCGAATCCGCCTGCGCCAGCTCCGCGTAAACAGCTTTTTCCATGTCCTCGATACCCGAGTCATAACCAAGATCAACAGGAAGAGAAAAATTAACCACCTGGGCGCGGGTCCCGTCGGCGGCAGGTTCTGCCCTCTCCATGTCCCCCGCCCTCGTCCTCTCCTCGTCCTCCTTCGAGGCCAGCAGCTGCTCCACAGTCATACCAGTGTCAGACGTCTCCAAAGCCAAAACCGCCTGCGTCGTTTGAGCATAAAACTCCCTCTCCAAATCACCCGGGTTCAAGTCATAAATAAAATCACCACCAGGAACGTGACCAGTCACCTCATTGTCGACCCCACCAGTGGGGGCATCCGCCTTCTCCGCCATCCTGGCGTCAACCTCGGCCCTAACCTCGGCCACAATCTCGTCCGCCCGGGCCTCCGCCGTTGTTTTCCCGGCGGGCATCAAGCCGGCCGTGGTAGGCCGGGACGACGAAGGAGCCAACTTCTTGGCGGGCAGCACGCCCCGCTTCTCGAACGCGCCCTTCCGCTTGGGCGGCGCGGCATTCGCATCAGCATCGGCGGCCGACTTCGACCGCCTCTCACTCTGGATCCGCCGGGGAAGGACCACTTTCTTCTTCCGCGCCGCCGCCTCCAACTCCTTGGTCCTGCGGGAGGACGTCGCCGGCTTGGAGGCTGGCACGGAAGAAGAACCTTCAGAGTCCGGCTCGGAACCGCTGGAAAGATTCACTACCACGCGCACTACATCATCAGTTTGCCCGGCGACGCCGGGCTCGGGAGACTTACCGCGAGGCGGCGAGACGGGAGGAGGGACGTCGCGCTCGAGGTCCTCGCCCCGGTCGGCTGCCGGATCGGAGTCGGAGCTGGCGGAGGGGACATGGCTCGTTGCGGTGTGGGCGGCGTCGTTATTATCCCCTCCATCCTCATCAACATCGGCGCCCCCACCGGACGACTCGGTGGTGTCACCGCGCCCATCCGGGCCGGCGCGGGCGCCACCGCCCGATTCATCTTCGGCGGCGGCGCAGGCGCCACTGCCCGATTCATCTTCAGCGGCGGCGTCCGCGTCTCCTTCCGCCTCTACGTCGGCGGACTCCTCCTCCAATAACCTCGTCAGTGCCCTGGTGAAGGGACCACTGACGTCGGGCTCGAAGACGACTTCGAAGTCCTCAACCCTCTGAAGCTCGCAAAGCTGCGCGACAGGCCGGCTGAGTCAGGCGGCAGCCGGACGAAAAAATCGAAGACAGACGAGATTGCAAGGACTAACCTCGGGGGCACGTTCCTCGCGGGTGAACGGCTCGGACCCGAAATCCCATTCCACCTCGACCCGGTCGGTGATGAGGCGGGCAGCCCACTTGCGGAGGCCCTTCTGGTTCGGCAACTCCAAGCAGGTCCGGCTGGGATCCCGGACGCCGGAGTAGAAGCACATCTTGTGCGGGCGTGCTTGTAGCGGATATATCCGCCTCGACAGCCACGTCAGGGTCAGGTCCCTGGACGTTAGGCCGCCCGCCACCAACACCTTCAGCCGGCTAAACAAGACCTTCTCGAGAGCCCCGTCCACAGGCGGCTTCCGGAGCCAGGACCTGGGCGCCGGCAGCGAATTGGAGAAGGCCGGAAGGCCGATCCGGTCGGCGTCCGTAAGATTCCGGACGTAGAAGTAGGTACCTTGCCACTTCTTGATGGAATCAGGCAGGTTGATCTTGGGCAGCGGCGTATTCTTCGCGCTGATGGAGACGCCACCGCAGTCGCGCTGCTGCCCGGCGGTCGTCTGAGACCGCAGGAAGAAGAACATGCCAAAAATCTCCATACTGGGCCAGATGCCCAAGTACGCCTCGCACAGCACGACGAAGCAGGATAGCTGGGTGATGCAATTTGCCCCCAGATGATGGGGCTGCAGCCCGTAGAAGCGCAGGAACTCCGCGAAGAAGGAACTCACCGGGAGCCCCAATCCCCGCTCCAAATGCGCGGAAAACACGACGACCTCGTCCTTCTTGGGCGCCGGAGAAACTTCCTCTTCAGGGGGGCGCGGGCTCCCACCTCGCCCGTCGTCCCCAAGAACATCCTCCGACGGAGCTCCCAGATGTAATCATCGTCCACGGTGGAGCCCATCCACGCGCCTGAGCTCGCCATAGAAGATCGGTTCCCCGTGTTGAACGAGGCGAATGCAAGAATGGCACGAGAGAGAGAAGATGGGCGAGAGCTTGGGGGCGCAAGCAGCAGCGAAGAAGACGAGGCGAGAATGGGGAACGGTAACCCCGGCCGTTCCCCCTCTTTCCACTTTAAAGGCGAGACCGAGCGGAACCGCCCCGCTCGTCGCGCCGCGTGGCGGGCAAGCGTGCCGCACTTTCCGCAGATGATCCCGCAAGCAAGCAGTTGCCACAGAAAATCCGGCCCGGAGAAGCCGAGGCGACGTGCGCCAGGCCTCGGGCAGAACACCAACGGCTCCCCAAGGCGGCAGGTCGTGGCTGACGTAGGCCACGACCCGAGTCTTCGAGCCGGCCAATCCAGACCGTAAAAATCTGCGGATCCTACACCGTGAAGCCGGACTATTCAACGATAACTTCAACGGCACACAACCAAGGACAGGAGCGCCCGTTGAGCATTCCTCACAAGCAAGCTCGATTCCGCCCGGCATCGGTTCCACCCGGCGCCGACTCCAACCTCGACATTTCAACCACAACGATTCAAGACAAAGGGGAGAAGATCGAGAAGTCTTCCCAGCAAGCTAGCAAGGCTCCACGATCTCGGGGGCTAGTGTCGGGGATATGAACCCCGGATATCCCAAGGAGGTCCATTTCTTCAAAGCTCCAAGTGCCGCCTGAAGCCAGCCGCCTGAAGCAGGCCGCCTGGATCTACCCGGATGCAGACATCCGGCTGGGCTGGAGCCGGACGCGAACAACCGACAACTCCGTACGGGTGGGCCCAGATCGCGTAACTGCTCCTGGTGAACAGTACTCGCTGTCGGGCATCTCCTGTACCGAATCATGACAACAAGCTCCAGCCGGCTCGAAACCGTAGTGATGTCATAGGGACAAACATGTAACTTCCCTGTAACCCAAAACCCTAGCCCGCTGCCTATATAAAGCGGGCTAGAGCCTCCTGCGCGAGGCATGCAAAGGCAACCAGAGACACACGGACACCCGTAGCATCATCTTCAACCTCCAGCCGGCTAGGATCTCCAGCCGGCTGCCACCCGAAACAGCTCTAGGAGCACCTTTGTAGCCCGATTCTGTGATCAAGCAATAAGAACAAGAAGAGCAGGACGTAGGGGTGTTACCTCCACAAGAGGGCCCCGAACCTGGGTAACTAGCGTGTGTTTGCGTGCTTGTTGCCCAATCCCGCGCGAGCATCCATCGTCGCCTGCCCCACAATCTTTTCCATCTCTGATGGATATGCCGTGCAACCCACCACGACAATCTTTGAAGCACTTCTTGAGCTGGGACACGTGAAAAACATCGTGCACCTTGGATAGCTTTTCCGGAAGTTCCAACCGGTAAGCTAATTCTCCATGTCTGGAAAGAACTGGAAAAGGACCAATGTATCTCGGAGCCAACTTGCCTTTGATACCAAAGCGGTGAGTGCCTCTCACAGGAGTGACACGAAGGTAATCGAGATCACCAGGAGCATAGACCATATCTCTGTGCTTGCTGTCATAGTAGCTTTTCTGCCGTGTCTGAGCAATTTTCAAGTTCTCTCGAATGATGCGAACTTTTTTTTCTGCCTCTTGTATGATGTCAGGACCAAAGAGTTGACGTTCTCCAGTTTCAGACCAGTTGAGAGGAGTGCGGCACTTGCGGCCATAGAGAACTTCAAAGGGGGCCATGCCCAAACTTGCTTGGTAGCTGTTGTTGTAGGAGAACTCAGCATATGGGAGACAATCTTCCCATTTCATGCCGAAGGAGATAACACAGGCTCTGAGCATATCCTCGAGGATTTGATTGACTCTTTCCACTTGACCACTAGTCTGAGGGTGATAAGCTGTGCTGAACAGGAGTTTTGTGCCCATTGCTTCCTGAAAGCTTTTCCAGAACCTTGATGTGAAAAGACTTCCACGATCTGAGCTGATTTCCAACGGAACACCGTGAAGAGGAACGATCTTTGTGGCGTAAAGCTCTGCCAACTGAACTGCTGAGATAGACTCTTTGACTGGAAAGAAGTGAGCGACCTTTGAGAGACGGTCGATGACAACGAAGATTGCATCATTGCCTTTCTTGGACTTAGGGAAGCCTGTGATGAAGTCCATTTCAATTTTGTCCCATTTCCACTCAGGAATTTTCAACGGTTGCAACAATCCTGGTGGTCTTTGGTGTTCTGCCTTGACTCTGCGACAGACATCACATTCTGAGACATAGCGATCAATTTGACGCTTCATTCTGGTCCACCAATAGACTTGCCTGAGATCTTGATACATTTTGGTGCTTCCCGGATGGATAGAAAGAGGAGTGTCATGAGCTTCTTTGAGGATCAACTCTCTTAAGGTTTCGAGTTTGGGAACCACAATGTGTCCTTCAAACCGCATTGTTCCATTGTTGTCTAGAGAGAAGCACTTATACTTTGCCGTGCCAAGGAGAACATTCTCCTTTATTTTCTTGACAGAAGGATCATGGAGCTGAGCTTCTCGGATTTTGTCCTCGAGAGTGGGAGTGACTGTGAGACTTGCAAGGTAACCTTGAGGAACAATTTCCAGGTTTAGCTTGCGGAATTCCTCATGGAGTTCAGGTTGACTTTCCTTGATCATGAGGTTGTTGCAATAAGATTTGCGACTGAGGGCATCGGCCATGACATTAGCCTTGCCTGGGGTGTAGTTGAGAGTGAGATCGAAGTCTTTGATGGTCTCGATCCATGTCCTTTTCCTGAGGTTCAGATCTGGCTGAGTGAAGAGATATTTGAGACTTTGGTGGTCGGTATAGATTTCACAAGTGTTGCCCATGAGATAGTGCCTCCATGTTTTGAGTGCATGCACAACGGCAGCAAGTTCAAGATCGTGAGTGGGATAGTTGAGCTCATGAGGACGCAACTGGCGAGAAGTGTAAGCGACGACTTGACGGTTTTGCATGAGGACTCCGCCTAGTCCTTGGAGAGAGGCATCACAGAAGACTTGGAAAGGCTTGGAGGTATCAGGTGCTACTAGGACAGGAGTAGTGGTGAGCTTTTTCTTTATGAACTGGAAGCTTTCTTCGCATGCGGGACTCCAGATGAATTTCTTGTCTTTCTTGAGGAGTTCGGTGAGAGGCTTTGTGAATTTGGAGAAGTTTTCCATATAGCGGCGACAATAGCCGGCCATACCTAGGAGGCTTCTGAGTTGCTTGTCTGTTTTGGGAGTAGGCCAGTCGAGAATTGCTTGGACTCTTTCTGGGTTAACAGTGGTGCCTTTTCCAGAGATGACATGCCCAAGATAGGTGACTTCAGGAAGCCAGAACTCGCACTTGGAGAACTTGGCATAGAGACGTTGTTCTCGGAGTTTTGTGAGGACGAGGCGCAGATGTTCAGCATGCTCTTCATCGGACTTGGAGTAGATGAGGATATCGTCGAGATAGACCACCACGAACTTGTCGAGGTACTCCATGAAGACAGAGTTCATGAGATGAGAGAAGGTTGCTGGAGCATTTGTGAGACCGAAAGACATGACGGTGTACTCGTAGAGACCGTAGCGAGTGGTGAAGGCTGTTTTAGGAATATCTTCTTTCCTGATTTTTATTTGGTGATAGCCCATTCTTAGGTCCATTTTAGAGAAGACCTTTGCACCGGCAAGTTGATCGAAGAGATCATTTATTCAAGGAAGAGGATATTTGTTCTTTATTGTGCGGAGGTTGACAGGACGATAGTCGACGACAAGACGACTTGTTTTGTCCTTCTTCTTCACCAAGATAGTGGGGCATCCCCACGGAGACGAACTTGGTTGGATATAGCCTTTGCTTTCCAGGTCCTCGAGCTATTTCTTGAGCTCGATCAGTTTAGGGGGACCCATTTTGTAAGGACTTTTGGAGATAGGAGCGGTGCCTAGTTCAAGCTCGATGACAAATTCAACAGCTCTGTCGGGTGGCATACCCGGGAGCTCCTCCGGAAAAACATCAGGAAAGTCACAAATGACTGGAACATTTTGGATTGCTTGGAGAGGATCGACATTTAGAGCAAAGAGCTGGACAGAAGGTGGAGAGTTTGGAGAATAGACTATCTGGCCAGCGGGGTGAGAAAGAGTGACCGTCTTCATGGCACAGTCGATTTTAGCTTTATTGTCCTTCAACCAGTTCATGCCTAGAATGACGTCGATGTCCGAATCACCGAGGACTATGAGGGAAGCAAGGAACAAGTGACCTCTGATGAGAACTTCATTGTCATGACTTATCTTAGAGGACATCAACTGAGCTCCGGGGGAGTGGACGTTTAGAGTGACACCCAAGGAATCCAGAGGTAACCCATTCTTATGAGCAAACTTAAACGACACGAAAGAATGGGAAGCACCAGTATCGAAAAGGACTTTTGCATCAACTGAGTTTACTGAGAGTGTACCGAGGACAACTTCTAGAGCTTCCTGAGCTTGTTCAGCGTTGAGGTGGTTCACCCTTGCTTGACGTCCCTGAGGCCTAGTGTTGGTGCTGAGAGGCCTCTGCGGGGTAGGAGCACGCACCATCGCCTGAGTCGGAGCAGGGCGAGGCTGCGGTGGTGGAGGAAGCAGGTTCTGCGGGCACTGAGGTGAGATGTGGCCCTCCTGGCCACACTTGTAGCAGGTCGGAGCAGGACGAGAACCCGTCGGCCTTGGCGGTGCCGCGATGGTCCTGGGAGCAGGGGTGGGTGGGCACGGAGCAGACCTTGGAGTACCCGGAACGTAGGTGCCACGTGCGAGGGCACTGTTGGGCACCCACACTCTGCGCTTCTGAGGTGGTCCAACGTTCTTGCCTGAGGAAGAGCCACCTTCACGAGCGTGCTTGCGAAACTCCTCAAACACAGCACGTCTGTGCTCGGCCTTTAGCATGGTGTCCACAAGCTCCTCGAAGTTCTGCGTCTTGATGAGGTTGAGCGCGTACTTCAATGCCGGGTTGAAGCCCTTGCGGAAGCGAGCATGCTTCTTGGCATCAGTGGACACCTCGTCTCCAGCGTAGCGGGAAAGGTTGTTGAAGACCCGACTGTAGCTGAGCAAAACTCCTCGCGCTTGCGCTCCATGAGTCCGTCGGGGACGTGGTGACGTAGGAAGCTAGCCTTGAACTCCGGCCAGGTGGTAGTCGTGCCGGGAGCTCTCATGGCCTGGCGGTTCTCCCACCACGAGGCCGACTCGTCGCGTAGGAGGAAGGTGGCGAAGGGCACGTAGTCGTCAGGAGCCACCCGTGCCGTGAGAAGGGTCCTCTCCATCTCGCGAAGCCAGTCGTCAGCGTCGAGGGGCTCGATCGGAGAGGCGAAGATCATGGGGTTGAGGTTGAGGAAGTCCTTGAGTGAGACGCCGCCGTTGCCCTCATTGCGGTTGTTGTTGTTTTGCATCATCTGGTTTGCTTGCGTCTACGCCATCTGCGCCACCACTTGTGTCAGCTGCGTCAACATCTCCGAGAACGGTGGCGGAGGGGACGGAGGTGGGTTGCTGCTACCCCTCATCATCCTGAGGATAACGACAACATTTGTAAGCACCAGATAAAGATGACAGATTTTTCGGAAGGATTAGATAGCAACATGGATAGACATTAGATGCACCGTAAAGATTCAACACCGGAGTAGGGAAACAAAGATGAAGTGACCAAAGCAACATTTCTTTCACCAATTCACGACTGCAACCTGAAGGTACTACGGAAAAAACCCGAACACGTGAAACCCTAATTTTGAAAAATTAGGAAAGGAGAGAAAAATTTGTTTCACTTCCTTACCAGAAAAAGGGAGGGTGGGTGGGGAAAGAAGAAAAGAGAACAGTGTTCCTACTCTCGCGTTTAATTTTTCCTGAATAGCTACTAAAATAATTTCTAGAGTCAACTACGACCAGTAGAAAAAGGCTCCTAAAGGCGGTCCATGCTCTGATACCAATTTGTAAGCCCCACTTAGCGGAAATAACTTTTCGCCAAGTAGAACCACAATTGGATTTCATCACATGCACAAGTACGACACAAAAAGATAAATAAACATAGTTCGAAATACTTTTATTACCTCACAGGGGATCATACGTCCCGAATACAGCGGAAGCAATCACTCATCTGAGTACAGACTACATCAAAGGCCAAAGGCCGGAAAATAAAAGAGGTGACCCGCCCACGTTGGTCTCAGGCTGCCGCCTAGGATCTCAATCTACTCATCGTAGTCAGCGTCAAACTCTACATAGTAGCCACCATCTGGATTCATCGAACTTTGCTGTTGCTCCTGCATCGGTGAAAACACGGGCACCGGACACCCGATGGTATGAGTACGGGGGTACTCAGCAAGTCTTACGCATAAGGGTAAAAGAAGGTACGATGCATATGCATTTGGGGTTGAAAAGGGGCTGTATGTGGACTTGCAGCAGCAGCACCTAACAACTACAGAAGACACGCTACAACTTGCGTCTAATTAGAAAAAGGGAAGAGAGCGCTTGCGCTACTGGGCTAAACTACTCACCAAGCAATACCCGTCCTGAGACAACTCCATCGTATCATAAACCCATGAGGAAGAAGTCCGGACACTCACACGTTATTCAAATTTTAGTAGGTTTATTATTCGAATATGGCTATTTACTAGTCCAATTAACTATTCATGATATATGGTGATGTCTATGATCTTTTTAGCCAGCACATTACCCAAGTCGTCCATAACCGCGGACTCGCTTTTTGAAAAGATTTAACCCTGCAGGGTGCCCAAATGTAACCATACACGTTCAATCAACCACATGCCACAGAGGCATTTAGGTATCTCAACACGACCTTCCCCTTCACTACTACATTGGATAGAGAGCCACCTATCTGCACGTCACGAGACGGACACGAACACAGGCACGGCCGCGGGGCGCACAGAACTCGCGAAGCAGCAGCCACTACACAACACGGGGACGAGCTCGAGGGAGAGAGCCGAGACGGGGAGGAGGAGCAGCGGCGACCACTCCGGCCAGAGCAGAGGAGGAAGGAGCCGATGGGAGGAAAGAGTCATGCTGGGCTCGCGGGGAGGAGGGCGCGGATCGAGGCGAGGCGAGCAAGGAGGAGGAGGCGTGGGCGGCCGAGGCGGAGGGAGGTTAGGGAGGCGCAGAGGAGCTCGGCATCGGGGCGGCTAGGCGCGGCCGAGCGACGAGGAGCACGGGGCGAGGCAGCGGGCTCCGGGAGGAGAGAGAGGAGAGGATGGGAGTGGCATCGGAGAAGGTGGCGTCGACTGATACGTCCATTTTGCATCACTATTTTACATCATAATTCATCTTTATTCATTAATATATTTCATATTATGATGCAATACTTATGTTATTTTATCTCATTTTGCATGTTTGGCAATTATTGGAGATGCATCCACCGGAGCCTGGAATCAGCTGGAAAAGTACCTGTCAAGACACCTGACTTCGGAAGCTCCATAAATTCCAGAAAAATTCGGAGATAAATATTATGGGAAATAAGCCATGGAGCCAAAAGGGCGCATAGAGGCGAGCTCTAGGGAGCAGGGGCGGCCCCCTGCTGCGGGCCCACCCTAGGCCGCGGGTGGGACCCGCCCCTGGCCCCTGTGGCCCCCTCCGGCTCCCCTTCGGCGTATTACTTCCCTTTGACCTAAAAACGTTAGGGGTATCGAAGAAGAATTTTTCCGCTGCCTCCACGAGGCGGAAACCAGACAAAGAGAAGAAGAGCTCCGGCAGGGAGAAATCTGTCGGGGAATTTCCCTCCCGGAGGGGGGAATCGTCGACATCGTCATCGCCATCACGCCGGGCATCATCGGGATCATCATCAACACCATCTCCATCATCAGCACCATCATCATCGTCACCGTCCCATCTCATCCCGCTGTAGCAATTGTCATTGTTTTGTTATTAGTTCATTGGAATCGTATCCTGGGTGTTGATTACTACTTGTAGTTGATGCTTGAGAATTTTATCGATGAATTGTCTTTACAATAAGATTGTTGCCCTTATTCATATCAACTCTTATCATGATCGATATGATGTCTTGTGAGTAGTTCGTTTGGTTCTTGAGGACATGGGGAAAGCCTAGTTGCTAGTAATTGCATAATGTTGAGTAATATTTAATGGTTTGATTTATGTTGTGGTGTTATTCCTCTAGTGGTATCGTGTGAACGTCAACTACATGATACTTCACCTTTCAAAGGGCCTAGGGGAATGCATAGTGTATTTAGTTTGCTTATGGTAGGGTTGCAGGAGTGACAGAAACCTAAACCCCAATTTGTGAACTAGTGCACTAGGGAGCGTAGGGTCTCGGAGTTTAAGGTTGTGGTTAGGTTTTTATCTTAATTACTTTCTTGTAGTTGTGGATGCTTGCAAGGGGTTTAATCACAAGTATGTATTTGTCCAAGTAAGGGCGGTGCATTAGCATAGGTCCACCCACACAGCACTTTATCAAAACATTGAAGGTTAACCACCGGCGTGCAATGAAACTGGCTAGGCAGAAACTCCCATATGTCCTCGAGAACATTTTAATCTTCATAAGTAACACAACCGGCCTGTCCTTTGAGCTTAAAAGGATCGGGCTATTTGCTGCAATTATTGTAGCACTCTTTTATTTACTTGTTCTTCATTTGTTCTTTAAATCAAAAATCCAAAAACATTTCTCTTTTAGTGCTTGCAGTGAAACCTAGCTGAAAACTACTTGTCAACACCTTCTGCTCCTTGTTGGGTTCTACACTCTTACTTATCGAAAGGACTACGATAGATCCCCTATACTTGTGGGTCATCATCGGCCGGCGGAGGACGGGCAGCTGTGCACGGGCAGGGGAGAGGCGCGAGGTCGGGGACGTGCCTGTGCACGGAGGAGGGACACGACGGCCGCGAGCTGGAGGGAGAGGAGGCGGAGAAGGGCTCGTGGTCGAGGTGGATGCACGCGGTGCGGGGATGGAGGAGGAAAGGGGATCGGGGCAGAAGGAGGAAGGAGAAGAGGACGTGCGGGATGGGAGACGAAAAAGAAAAAGGGAAAAGAAAGAAAAGAAAAGAAAAGAAAATAAAGAAAAGAGAGAGGAGGGGGGAAAAAGGAAAAGACGATGGTGGAAAGGCATTTTTGTGAAACAGAAAAATATGGGGAGGGTGGCTGCAAAAAGGCAGGGGGTGGGAAAGGAAGAAGCCAGGGGGAAACCCTAGGGTTTGGAGGTTAGGTGGGCTTGGGCCGGTTTTGGGCTACTCTCTCTCAATTCTCAAAAAAAAAATTTGCAAATTAATTTGACAATTAATTTTAGAAAAGGAGACGACTGTCTCGGTAAAACTTTTGCGACAATTTTTTGCAAAATAAAAATTGGATTTAATAAAAATAGTTTTGGTTGCTAAAATATGCGATGCGCATGATGCTGATGTCACGATGATGCAAAAAGCAAAACAAACAAAATCTAATTTGGGGAAAAACCCCGGGATATTACAACCGACACCACTAACAAGGGATCTCGCCCCGAGATCCACGCTACCGTCGGGGAGAAGAAGAGCAAGGCAAACTATCGAATCTTTTCACTCCATGTTGATCTTCTCGACACCACTAACAAGAGGTTCTTGCTCACGTCGATGGCGATGACCGTCTTTCGAGATTCTTCTGAAGATCGAACCTATTAGGTAAAAGGCAAGAGATCGTCCACCCACGAATATACTATGACTCGGAAGATAGATAAGATAGAATATTTAAATCTTATAAGGTAAGAGGAGGAATAGAATAGAGGTAAGGAATAAACAAGTATGTATTTGTCCAAGTAAGGGCGGTGCATTAGCATAGGTCCACCCACACAGCACTTTATCAAAACATTGAAGGTTAACCATCGGCGTGCAATGAAACTGGCTAGGCAGAAACTCCCATATGTGCTCGAGAACGTTTTAATCTTCATAAGTAACACAACCGGCATGTCCTTTGAGCTTAAAAGGATTGGGCTATTTGCTGCAATTATTGTAGCACTCTTTTATTTACTTGTTCTTCATTTGTTCTTTAAATCAAAAATCCAAAAACATTTCTCTTTTAGTGCTTGCAGTGAAACCTAGCTGAAAACTACTTGTCAACACCTTCTGCTCCTTGTTGGGTTCTACACTCTTACTTATCGAAAGGACTACGATAGATCCCCTATACTTGTGGGTCATCAAGACTCTTTTCTGGCGCCGTTACCGGGGAGTGTAGCGCTATTGGTAAGTGGAACTGGTAAGGAACTCTTTTATTGTAAGTGTTGTTTTTATTTTTGCTTGTTACTTTGCTTCATTATGGACATTCTTCACTTAATATGCTGTTTGGGAGTGACTCTACCACCACACCTGCAGTGGATAAGAGTCCTCCGCTCTCTGAAATTGATCCATTTAAAATACCCATGGGAATTATTGATCATGTCATGTGTAAGCCCCACTTAGCGGAAATAACTTTTCGCCAGGTAGAACCACAATTGGATTACATCACATGCACAAGTACGACACAAAAATATAAATAAACATAGTTCGAAATACTTTTATTACATCACAGGGGATCATACGTCCCGAATACAGCGGAAGCAATCACTCGTCTGAGTACAGACTACATCAAAGGCCAAAGGACGGAAAATAAAAGAGGGGACCCGCCCACGGTGGTCTTAGGCTGCCGCCTAGGATCTCGATCTACTCATCGTAGTCAGCATCGAACTCTACGTAGTAGCCACCATCTGGATTCGTCGAACTCTGCTGTCGCTCCTGCGTCGGTGAAAACACGGGCACCGGACACCCGATGGTATGAGTACGGGGGTACTCAGCAAGTCTTACGCACAAGGGTAAAAGAAGGTACGATGCATATGCATTTTGGGTTGAAAAGGGACTGTATATGGACTTGCAGCAGCAGCACCTAACAACTACAGAAGACACGCTACAACTTGCGTCTAATTAGAAAAAGGGAAGAGAGCGCTTGCGGTACTGGGCTAAACTAATCACCAAGCAATACCCGTCCTGAGACAACTCCATCGTATCATAAACCCACGAGGAAGAAGTCCGGACACTCACACGTTATTAAAATTTTAGTAGGTTTATTATTTGAATATGGCTATTTACTAGTCCAATTAACTATTCATGATATACGGTGATGTGTATGATGTTTTTAGCCAGCACATTACCCAAGTCGTCCATAACCGCGGACTCGGCTTTTCGAAAAGATTTAACCCTGCAGGGGTGCCCAAATGTAACCATACACGTTCAATCAACCACATGCCACAGAGGCATTTAGGTATCTCAACATGACCTTACCCTTCACTACTACATTGGATAGAGAGCCACCTATCTGAGACTGATCCACGTGGGGAGCCCGGCCGAAACTCCTTTGCGGGCCCAAAAGTTGCGAGAACGGCTTCGAGAGGATAACACTCATACGATTGCTCCTCCTTCCACACTCGATAAACGAATGCTCCGCACCTATATGCGTCACTCATCCTCATCATGATTTTTCTGTGATATGCTCGAAATGG
Organism: Puccinellia tenuiflora; assembly: GCA_012064385.1. Lineage (NCBI taxonomy): Eukaryota > Viridiplantae > Streptophyta > Magnoliopsida > Poales > Poaceae > Puccinellia > Puccinellia tenuiflora. The sequence goes on from QRDG01002045.1 coordinate 165,623, forward strand.
TAAACACCCGAACTAATTGTGGCTCCCTAACCAATATAGCAGATCCGGTACTGAGTTGCGGTGGGTTCCATAAGTCTTCCCACGTGTGGGTAGGGCGCTCATTCTTGGATAAGCGGAAAAGAACGGTTTTTCCTAGGCGACACTAGCAGAACAAATCACCATAGCTGGCCTTCCGCCGGTGCCTTATCTTTAATATAATAAAGTGATTCCCACATAGCAAGTCTTCAATTATTAAGATATACTAGCTAAACATGTGATAGACCACAATCAACTCCTAAGCATGCTAGTAGATAGTAACTGGAAACAAGCATAGGATATAGGCAGGCATATCAGGATAACTGGACTTCTAGCAGGCTATGCAATTCTAGTAGGAATCGCAAGACACAACAGAATGGAAGTCCTAAAGCATGCAAGATAGGAATTAGGCATCACATGAGAAAGTTGGGGAGGGGCTGCTTGCCTGTTGGCTCAGTAGCCTGGTACTGGGCTAGATCCTCGGAGGTGTCGGGGTACTCGGCAACGTCGTCGTCTACGGATAACCCCAGACATAACAAAAAGCAAATCAATACAAATGCATTCAATCAAGCATGATGACATGACAAATTTATATATGCAGCAATTTAAGTGCTAACCATTTTATTAGGCAAGTTAAAATTAGGGTTTAGCAATTTAATAAACAAACTAGGCATTTCGGGCATTTTATTAATTCAATTAATTACATTTTCCATTAACCCAAAAATTAAATTATTTAATTCATGCATGCAAAAATAGAATTGGATATATTGTAATTTTATCTTAATTTGATATAAAATTCATAATTTTTGGAATTGTAGAACAAAAGTTATGAATTTTGAAAGATTAAATAATTAGCAAAAGATTTATTTATTTTAGCCATTTAAATTAATTCCAAAATTTAAACAAAAATTATATTTGAACAGATTACAATTTTCTGAGTTGAAAACATATTTTTATTGCAATTTTGACAAAATAAACAAGTGTTAAATATATTTGCAAAAACATGACAGGTTTATATATGGGATGGGACTAGTTTGCAAAAAGATTTGAAAACTGGGCTTTTCTAGAAAAGTTCCAGATCTGGATCTGGATCTGAAACGAACTGCACCGTGGTGAGATCTACACCTATGTATGACATGTGGGACGCACTGGCCCACATGTCAGTGGCTGTGGAAGAAAGGAAAAAAGTGGGTTTAATTTGCCCAAAGGGGGGCTCGAACCCGTGATCTTTCTACGCGAGCAAGGAACAAGGACCGGTCGGGCTGAGATCGTGTTGGTGATAGGAGTTGGATCTGACGCTAGTTGAGGTGAAGCGCGAAGATAACTGAATTTTATCGCCAAAATTCAGACATCAGGGAACTGACGGCGACAACAAGTGAAAAGGTCGGCGACGACCAGCAACAGGCGGGGCACTACGGGCTCGTGCGTGTGTGTGCATGGTGCAGAGGGCGTGCAGGATGTGCGGGAGGTGGCGTGCACGTGCGTGTGCTTGGCTTCGGCTAGCAGGAGCTCGAGCCCGTGCTGCCATGGCCGAGCTTCGGTGGAGCCGCACGACGGCAGTCTCCCAGAGCAAGAGGGGGAACGGAGAAGGGCCGGAACGGCGGCGGTGCTCACCCTGGCGCAGATCGGCAATGGGGAATGGTGGTCGACGACGAGCGTGATGGTGGCAGTGGGTAGACGACACCGGCGTGCTCAGGAGTTAACCGAAGAAGACCCTGGAGTAGAGGAAGTAGGCCTTGTGTCTGCCGTCGGGGTCCAGCTCCGGCGTGGCGGCGACGTGCTCCTGCTCCTCCTCTGCTAGCCCGGCGCAGACGCATCCATGGCGGCTACTCGGTGGTGGACCTCCTCCGGCTGTGGGGTGGTGGCTCGGTAGAGGAAAACGGAGAGGAGAAGGAAGAAGGTGGTGGCGGCGGAGAGGGGAGAGGAAGCTAGGGTTTAGGGAAGGGGCGCGGCTGGTGGCTTTATAGGCGGAGGAAGCAGGTGGCACCGGTGGTGGCGAGTGGCGTTGGAAGAGGTCGATGGCGCTGGGCGACGTACGCGTGCAGGGGGGGTGCGGAGGAGGAGGTAAAAGGAGAAAGGCCGGCTGGGCCGGGCCTTTGGTGGGCTGCCCCGGGGAAGAGAGGAAGAGAGGGAAGGGAGAGGAAGGAGCTGGGTTTCGGCCCAGCTCTGTTTTTCCAGATTTCGTTTTCTGCCTTCTTTTTCTTTTAATAGAATTTGAGAAAAGGAGAAAAGAAAAGAAAAACAGAATAAACTGAGGGTTTTTGTGTTTATTTCTAAAATAGATGATTTGTTAATTTGCAAAAATCAAATAACATTTTTCTTATGCTTTGTCCAAAACAATAATTTTGGTTTTAATTTATTTGTTTTCCAATTTTAGAATTAGGGTTTGCATGTGAAAACACATGAAATAACAATTTAATTTTGTTTACTTTATTTTATTTTTGCACAACCACAAATGCAACAACAAGGATGATGTCATGATGATGCAATATTTAAAACAAACATGGAAAAGATTTGAGGACTACTTTTGGGATGTTACAACTCGCCCCCCCTCGAAGGAATCGCGCCCCGAGATTCCTAAGGAGTGAAAAGGTCGGGATACTCGGATCGAAGGTGATCTTCGCATTCCCATGTTGCCTCTTTGTCGGAGTGGTGAGACCATTGCACCTTGAAGAACTTGACTGACTTGTTGCGGGTGCAACGTTCAGCCTCGTCAAGAATACAGACAGGATGCTCATGATAGGTGAGGTCTTCTTGAAGATCGATTGTTTCGTGATCAACTGCACGGCTTGGATCTTTGAAGCACTTCTTGAGCTGGGACACGTGAAAAACATCGTGCACCTTGGATAGCTTTTCCGGAAGTTCCAACCGGTAAGCTAATTCTCCATGTCTGGAAAGAACTGGAAAAGGACCAATGTATCTCGGAGCCAACTTGCCTTTGATACCAAAGCGGTGAGTGCCTCTCACAGGAGTGACACGAAGGTAATCGAGATCACCAGGAGCATAGACCATATCTCTGTGCTTGCTGTCATAGTAGCGTTTCTGCCGTGTCTGAGCAATTTTCAAGTTCTCTCGAATGATGCGAACTTTTTTTTCTGCCTCTTGTATGATGTCAGGACCAAAGAGTTGACGTTCTCCAGTTTCAGACCAGTTGAGAGGAGTGCGGCACTTGCGGCCATAGAGAACTTCAAAGGGGGCCATGCCCAAACTTGCCTGGTAGCTGTTGTTGTAGGAGAACTCAGCATATGGGAGACAATCTTCCCATTTCATGCCGAAGGAGATAACACAGGCTCTGAGCATATCCTCGAGGATTTGTTGACTCTTTCCACTTGACCACTAGTCTGAGGGTGATAAGCTGTGCTGAACAGGAGTTTTGTGCCCATTGCTTCCTGAAAGCTTTTCCAGAACCTTGATGTGAAAAGACTTCCACGATCTGAGCTGATTTCCAACGGAACACCGTGAAGAGGAACGATCTTTGTGGCGTAAAGCTCTGCCAACTGAACTGCTGAGATAGACTCTTTGACTGGAAAGAAGTGAGCGACCTTTGAGAGACGGTCGATGACAACGAAGATTGCATCATTGCCTTTCTTGGACTTAGGGAAGCCTGTGATGAAGTCCATTTCAATTTTGTCCCATTTCCACTCAGGAATTTTCAACGGTTGCAACAATCCTGGTGGTCTTTGGTGTTCTGCCTTGACTCTGCGACAGACATCACATTCTGAGACATAGCGATCAATTTGACGCTTCATTCTGGTCCACCAATAGACTTGCCTGAGATCTTGATACATTTTGGTGCTTCCCGGATGGATAGAAAGAGGAGTGTCATGAGCTTCTTTGAGGATCAACTCTCTTAAGGTTTCGAGTTTGGGAACCACAATGTGTCCTTCAAACCGCACTGTTCCATTGTTGTCAAGAGAGAAGCACTTATACTTTGCCGTGCCAAGGAGAACATTCTCCTTTATTTTCTTGACAGAAGGATCACGGAGCTGAGCTTCTCGGATTTTGTCCTCGAGAGTGGGAGTGACTGTGAGACTTGCAAGGTAACCTTGAGGAACAATTTCCAGGTTTAGCTTGCGGAATTCCTCATGGAGTTCAGGTTGACTTTCCTTGATCATGAGGTTGTTGCAATAAGATTTGCGACTGAGGGCATCGGCCATGACATTAGCCTTACCTGGGGTGTAGTTGAGAGTGAGATCGAAGTCTTTGATGGTCTCGATCCATCTCCTTTGCCTGAGGTTCAGATCTGGCTGAGTGAAGAGATATTTGAGACTTTGGTGGTCGGTATAGATTTCACAAGTGTTGCCCATGAGATAGTGCCTCCATGTTTTGAGTGCATGCACAACGGCAGCAAGTTCAATATCGTGAGTGGGATAGTTGAGCTCATGAGGACGCAACTGGCGAGAAGTGTAAGCGACGACTTGACGTTTTTGCATGAGGACTCCGCCTAGTCCTTGGAGAGAGGCATCACAGAAGACTTGGAAAGGCTTGGAGGTATCAGGTGCTACTAGGACAGGAGTAGTGGTGAGCTTTTTCTTTATGAACTGGAAGCTTTCTTCGCATGCGGGACTCCAGATGAATTTCTTGTCTTTCTTGAGGAGTTCGGTGAGAGGCTTTGTGAATTTGGAGAAGTTTTCGATATAGCGGCGACAATAGCCGGCCATACCTAGGAGGCTTCTGAGTTGCTTGTCTGTTTTGGGAGTAGGCCAGTCGAGAATTGCTTGGACTCTTTCTGGGTTAACAGTGGTGCCTTTTCCAGAGATGACATGCCCAAGATAGGTGACTTCAGGAAGCCAGAACTCACACTTGGAGAACTTGGCATAGAGACGTTGTTCTCGGAGTTTTGTGAGGACGAGGCGCAGATGTTCAGCATGCTCTTCATCGGACTTGGAGTAGATGAGGATATCGTCGAGATAGACCACCACGAACTTGTCGAGGTACTCCATGAAGACAGAGTTCATGAGACGAGAGAAGGTTGCTGGAGCATTTGTGAGACCGAAAGACATGACGGTGTACTCGTAGAGACCGTAGCGAGTGGTGAAGGTTGTTTTAGGAATATCTTCTTTCCTGATTTTTATTTGGTGATAGCCCATTCTTAGGTCCATTTTAGAGAAGACCTTTGCACCGGCAAGTTGATCGAAGAGATCATTTATTCGAGGAAGAGGATATTTGTTCTTTATTGTGCGGAGGTTGATAGGACGATAGTCGACGACAAGACGACTTGTTTTGTCCTTCTTCTTCACCAAGATAGTGGGGCATCCCCACGGAGACGAACTTGGTTGGATATAGCCTTTGCTTTCCAGGTCCTCGAGCTGTTTCTTGAGCTCGATCAGTTTAGGGGGACCCATTTTGTAAGGACTTTTGGAGATAGGAGCGGTGCCTAGTTCAAGCTCGATGACAAATTCAACAGCTCTGTCGGGTGGCATACCCGGGAGCTCCTCCGGAAAAACATCAGGAAAGTCACAAATGACTGGAACATTTTGGATTGCTTGGAGAGGATCGGCATTTAGAGCAAAGAGCTGGACAGAAGGTGGAGAGTTTGGAGAATAGACTATCTGGCCAGCGGGGTGAGAAAGAGTGACCGTCTTCATGGCACAGTCGATTTTAGCTTTATTGTCCTTCAACCAGTTCATGCCTAGAATGACGTCGATGTCCGAATCACCGAGGACTATGAGGGAAGCAAGGAACAAGTGACCTCTGATGAGAACTTCATTGTCATGACTTATCTTAGAGGACATCAACTGAGCTCCGGGGGAGTGGACGTTTAGAGTGACACCCAAGGAATCCAGAGGTAACCCATTCTTATGAGCAAACTTAAACGACACGAAAGAATGGGAAGCACCAGTATCGAAAAGGACTTTTGCATCAACTGAGTTTAATGAGAGTGTACCGAGGACAACTTCTAGAGCTTCCTGAGCTTGTTCAGCGTTGAGGTGGTTCACCCTTGCTTGACGTCCCTGAGGCCTAGTGTTGGTGTTGAGAGGCCTCTGTGGGGTAGGAGCACGCACCATCGCCTGAGTCGGAGTAGGGCGAGGCTGCGGTGGTGGAGGAAGCAGGTTCTGCGGGCACTGAGGTGAGATGTGGCCCTCCTGGCCACACTTGTAGCAGGTCGGAGCAGGATGAGAACCCGTCGGCCTTGGCGGTGCCGCGATGGTCCTGGGAGCAGGGGTGGGTGGGCACGGAGCAGACCTTGGAGTACCCGGAACGTAGGTGCCACGTGCGAGGGCACTGTTGGGCACCCACACTCTGCGCTTCTGAGGTGGTCCAACGTTCTTGCCTGAGGAAGAGCCACCTTCACGAGCGTGCTTGCAAGACTCCTCAAACACAGCACGTCCGTGCTCGGCCTTGAGCGTGGTGTCCACAAGCTCCTCGAAGTTCTGCGTCTTGATGAGGTTGAGCGCGTACTTCAATGCCGGGTTGAAGCCCTTGCGGAAGCGAGCTTGCTTCTTGGCATCAGTGGACACCTCGTCTCCAGCGTAGCGGGAAAGGTTGTTGAAGACTCGACTGTAGCTGAGGACGTCCATGTGGCCCTGTGTGAGCGAGCAAAACTCCTCACGCTTGCGCTCCATGAGTCCGTCGGGGACGTGGTGACGTAGGAAGCTAGCCTTGAACTCCGGCCAGGTGGTAGTCGTGCCGGGAGCTCTCATGGCCTAGCGGTTCTCCCACCACGAGGCCGACTCGCCGCGTAGGAGGAAGGTGGCGAAGGGCACGTAGTCGACAGGAGCCACCCGTGCCGTGAGAAGGGTCCTCTCCATCTCGCGAAGCCAGTCGTCAGCGTCGAGGGGCTCGATCGGAGAGGCGAAGATCCTGGGGTTGAGGTTGAGGAAGTCCTTGAGTGAGACGCGGCCGTTGCCCTCATTGCGGTTGTTGCTGTTTTGCATCATCTGGTTTGCTTGCGTCTACGCTATCTGCGCCACCACTTGCGTCAGCTGCGTCAACATCTCCGAGAACGGTGGTGGTGGGGGCGGAGGTGGGTTGCTGCTACCCCTCGTCATCCTGAGGATAACGACAACATTTGTAAGCACCAGATAAAGATGACAGATTTTTCGGAAGGATTAGATAGCAACATGGATAGACATTAGATGCACCGTAAAGATTCAACACCGGAGTAGGGAAACAAAGATGAAGTGACCGAAGCAACATTTCTTTCACCAATTCACGACTGCAACCTGAAGGTACTACGGAAAAACCCCGAACACGTGAAACCCTAATTTTGAAAAATTAGGAAAGGAGAGAAAAATTTGTTTCACTTCCTTACCAGAAAAAGGGAGGGTGGGTGGGGAAAGAAGAAAAGAGAACAGAGTTCCTACTCTCGCGTTTAATTTTTCCTAAATAGCTACTAAAATAATTTCTAGAGTCAACTACGACCAGTAGAAAAAGGCTCCTAAAGGCGGTCCATGCTCTGATACCAATTTGTAAGCCCCACTTAGCGGAAATAACTTTTCGCCAAGTATAACCACAATTGGATTTCATCACATGCACAAGTACGACACAAAAAGATAAATAAACATAGTTCGAAATACTTTTATTACCTCACAGGGGATCATACGTCCCGAATACAGCGGAAGCAATCACTCGTCTGAGTACAGACTACATCAAAGGCCAAAGGCCGGAAAATAAAAGAGGTGCCCCGCCCACGTTGGTCTCAGGCTGCCGCCTAGGATCTCAATCTACTCATCGTAGTCAGCATCGAACTCTACATAGTAGCCACCATCTGGATTCGTCGAACTCTACTGTTGCTCCTGCATCGGTGAAAACACGGGCACCGGACACCCGATGGTATGAGTACGGGGGTACTCAGCAAGTCTTACGCATAAGGGTAAAAGAAGGTACGATGCATATGCATTTGGGGTTGAAAAGGGGCTGTATGTGGACTTGCAGCAGCAGCACCTAACAACTACAGAAGACACGCTACAACTTGCGTCTAATTAGAAAAAGGGAAGAGAGCGCTTGCGCTACTAGGCTAAACTACTCACCAAGCAATACCCGTCCTGAGACAACTCCATCGTATCATAAACCCATGAGGAAGAAGTCCGGACACTCACACGTTATTCAAATTTTAGTAGGTTTATTATTCGAATATGGCTATTTATTAGTCCAATTAACTATTCATGATATATGGTGATGTCTATGATCTTTTTAGCCAGCACATTACCCAAGTCGTCCATAACCGCGGACTCGGCTTTTCGAAAAGATTTAACCCTGCAGGGGTGCCCAAATGTAACCATACACATTCAATCAACCACATGCCACAGAGGCATTTAGGTATCTCAACACGACCTTCCCCTTCACTACTACATTGGATAGAGAGCCACCTATCTGCACGTCACGAGACGGACACGAACACAGGCACGGCCGCGGGGCGCACAGAACTCGCGAAGCAGCAGCCACTGCACAACACGGGGACGAGCTCGAGGGAGAGAGCCGAGGCGGGGAGGAGGAGCAGCGGCGACCACTCCGGCCAGAGCAGAGGAGGAAGGAGCCAATGGGAGGAAAGAGTTGTGCTGGGCTCGCGGGGAGGAGGGCGCGGATCGAGGCGAGGCGAGCAAGGAGGAGCAGGCGCGGGCGGCCGAGGCGGAGGAAGGTCAGGGAGGCGCAGAGGAGCTCGGCATCGGGGCGGCTAGGCGCGGCCGAGTGACGAGGAGCACGGGGCGAGGCAGCGGGCTCCGGGAGGAGAGAGAGGAGAGGATGGGAGTGGCACCGGAGAAGGTGGCGTCGACTGATACGTCCATTTTGCATCACTATTTTACATCATAATTCATCTTTATTCATTAATATATTTCATATTATGATGCAATACTTATGTTATTTTATCTCATTTTGCATGTTTGGCAATTATTGGAGATGCATCCACCGGAGCCTGGAATCAGCTGGAAAAGTACCTGTCAAGACACCTGACTTCGGAAGCTCCATAAATTCCAGAAAAATTCGGAGATAAATATTATGGGAAATAAGCCATGGAGCCAAAAGGGCGCATAGAGGCGAGCTCCAGGGAGCAGGGGCGGCCCCCTGCTGTGGGCCCACCCTAGGCCGCGGGTGGGACCCGCCCCTGGCCCCTGTGGCCCCCTCCGGCTCCCCTTCGGTGTATTACTTCCCTTTGACCTAAAAACGTTAGGGGTATCGAAGAGGAATTTTTCCGCCGCCTCCATAAGGCGGAAACCAGACAGAGAGAAGAAGAGCTCCGGCAGGGAGAAATCTGTCGGGGAATTTCCCTCCCGGAGGGGGGAATCGTCGACATCGTCATCGCCATCACGCCGGGCATCATCGGGATCATCATCAACACCATCTCCATCATCAGCACCATCATCACCGTCACCGTCCCATCTCATCCCGCTGTAGCAATTGTCATTGTTTTGTTATTAGTTCATTGGAATCGTATCCTGGGTGTTGATTACTACTTGTAGTTGATGCTTGAGAATTTTATCGGTGAATTGTCTTTACAATAAGATTGTTGCCCTTATTCATATCAACTCTTATCATGATCGATATGATGTCTTGTGAGTAGTTCGTTTGGTTCTTGAGGACATGGGGAAAGCCTAGTTGCTAGTAATTGCATAATGTTGAGTAATATTTAATGGTTTGATTTATGTTGTGGTGTTATTCCTCTAGTGGTATCGTGTGAACGTCGACTACATGATACTTCACCTTTCAAAGGGCCTAGGGGAATGCATAGTGTATTTAGTTTGCTTATGGTAGGGTTGCAGGAGTGACAGAAACCTAAACCCCAATTTGTGAACTAGTGCACTAGGGAGCATAGGGTCTCGGAGTTTAAGGTTGTGGTTAGGTTTTTATCTTAATTACTTTCTTGAAGTTGCAGATGCTTGCAAGGGGTTTAATCACAAGTATGTATTTGTCCAAGTAAGGGCGGTGCATTAGCATAGGTCCACCCACACAGCACTTTATCAAAACATTGAAGGTTAACCACCGGCGTGCAATGAAACTGGCTAGGCAGAAACTCCCATATGTCCTCGAGAACGTTTTAATCTTCATAAGTAACACAACCGGCCTGTCCTTTGAGCTTAAAAGGATTGGGCTATTTGCTGCAATTATTGTAGCACTCTTTTATTTACTTGTTCTTCATTTGTTCTTTAAATCAAAAATCCAAAAACATTTCTCTTTTAGTGCTTGCAGTGAAACCTAGCTGAAAACTACTTGTCAACACCTTCTGCTCCTTGTTGGGTTCTACACTCTTACTTATCGAAAGGACTACGATAGATCCCCTATACTTGTGGGTCATCATCGGCCGGCGGAGGACGGGCAGCTGTGCGCGGGCAGGGGAGAGGCGCGAGGTCGGGGACGTGCCTGTGCACGGAGGAGGGACACGACGGCCGCGAGCTGGAGGGAGAGGAGGCGGAGAAGGGCTCGTGGTCGAGGTGGATGCACGCGGTGCGGGGATGGAGGAGGAAAGGAGATCGGGGCAGAAGGAGGAAGGAGAAGAGGACGTGCGGGATGGAAGACGAAAAAGAAAAAGGGAAAAGAAAGAAAAGAAAAGAAAATAAAGAAAAGAGAGAGGAGGGGGAAAAAGGAAAAGACAAGGGTGGAAAGGCATTTTTGTGAAACAGAAAAATATGGGGAGGGTGGCTGCAAAAAGGCAGGGGGTGGGAAAGGAAGAAGCCAGGGGGAAACCCTAGGGTTTGGAGGTTAGGTGGGCTTGGGCCGGTTTTGGGCTACTCTCTCTCAATTCTCAAAAAAAAAATTGCAAATTAATTTGACAATTAATTTTAGAAAAGGAGACGACTGTCTCGGTAAAACTTTTGCGACAATTTTTTGCAAAATAAAAATAGGATTTAATAAAAATAGTTTTGGTTGCTAAAATATGCGATGCGCATGATGCTGATGTCACGATGATGCAAAAAGCAAAACAAACAAAATCTAATTTGGGGAAAAAACCCGGGATATTACAACCGACACCACTAACAAGGGATCTCGCCCCGAGATCCACGCTACCGTCGGGGAGAAGAAGAGCAAGGCAAACTATCGAATCTTTTCACTCCATGTTGATCTTCTCGACACCACTAACAAGAGGTTCTTGCTCACGTCGATGGCGATGACCGTCTTTCGAGATTCTTCTGAAGATCGAACCTATTAGGTAAAAGGCAAGAGATCGTCCACCCACGAATATACTATGACTCGGAAGATAGATAAGATAGAATATTTAAATCTTATAAGGTAAGAGGAGGAATAGAATAGAGGTAAGGAATAAACAAGAGTCCTATTGAGATGTTTCCAAATAATTTTTAGTAAAAATAGTTTGGACACTCTGCAAACAACGGCCATTAGCTAGGGTATCCTACAGGCAGACTGGACCCGCAGGGTATCGAAGAACCAGAGCTCTGATACCACTTTGTAACGCCCCCCGAATCGGTACTATGTAGACTTGAGCGTTCCAGCCAAATCCGCATAATAACGATCCTAGGACGCCCACCAGGCATAACATGCACATCGCAACACACACCTTATGCGGCTGGAATTGCGATAACATTACAACAGTTCTCGACGGAACCCACAAAGCAACATATATACAACATCAACTCACCGAGTCAAGAACAAAAGATACAATACAAATATCCAAAATAACAACAGAAGCGAATAGCGTCCAACTACGGACAAGATACAAATTGGACTAAGAGTCCTAAAGATAATCGAAGGCACCATATCCCTGCCCAGGCCAAGCCGGAGGGATTCCCAAGCTAACATTGTCAGACTTCAAACCTGTCGGCTGCATTGGAATAGCAGCCCCGAAGGGGTCAGTACTATAAACAGTACTGGCAAGTAATACTCACAAGATATCAAAGCTGGAATTCCGGGGGAAGAGGGTTAGCGATTGAAGCGGCAGCATGGAACACTAACAACTTATAGATACACGCTACAACTTTCGTCTAAAGGAGACAAGGTAAGAGAGCGCATAAGAAACCAACTATTCTGACACCAAACATAACCCAGCCAATTCCTTACCAGCCCGTTTATAACCCCGAGCAGTAAGCCCAAAGGCACTCACACAGTTGACAAATTTTATGAGTTATTATTCATGTATTCTATCTTACTAGTCAAATTATAATCATTAGGTGCAAGTTGTCTATGATCTTTTTAGCCAGCGCATTTCACCAAGTCGTCCATAACGGAACACGGCTTTTCAAAAAGATTTCACCCTGCAGGGATGGACCATTGAACCCACATGCATCGAAACACTCGCTTAGAGGTGTACCGGTGGAGCGTTCGACGCAATACTTCCCTTCTCTACAAACAAGTCCAGGGAGCCACCTAGCTAGGACTGATCCACCTTGAGAGTCTGGCCGAAACTTCGAGGTGGGCCTAACCGTTTGCGAGTATGTGCTAGGTGACCCAGACTGCCATGAGAATGGTCACTTCGCAACATACCGCAAGCCCTACGTAAGTAACCACGTATCCATCTTACCATATCATCCGCGCTTGTAACCGTAGAAACACCCGAACTAAGTTGTGGCTCATGGACAGGTTTGAGGATCCGGTAATAGATTGCGGGGAGGCCCATAGAACTCCCACATGTGGTTAGTGCGCTTAGTCTTGGATCAGCGGAAAAGAACTCGGGTCCTAGGTGACACTAGCAGAACAAAACACCATGATTGGCCTTCCGCCGGTGCCTTATCTTTATTATATTATTCCCATCGCAGCAGAAAATAAAGATTACCATTTTAGTTGAGCCTAGCTATCATATTAACAACAAGACTAGATAAAGAGATAAAAGGACTCAAGCAAGGCACCTAAGCATGCACTACGACTCGCAAGGCTAACAAGGTAAACAAGCAAAAGGTTAATAGGATGTGGGGGGTATGGCTATATCATGGCTGCCAGATAAACATGCAAATATGATCGGTACACAAGCATCGCAACATAAGGCTAGCAAGGAACAAAAGATAGGTAGAGTGAGAGACAGAAAACAAGCAAATATAGCAAGGGAGTATCACTTGCCTGCAATCCGGTAGAGGTAGCAGAACCTATCGTTGCTCACATCAACTCATCGTCCTATTACCGAAGAAGCAACGGACACTGGGCAACGAAAAAGATGCATCTTACTACTACGGAAAAAGAATCAACATGTTGATGACATGAATGCATGAAAAATTAAATGTGATCCAATTTTATTCCCTAACAAATAGCAAATCATTTTAAATGGGATTGGTGCATAATATAGATGCATCGGACAAACCCCATAATTAAATTTAGTTGATTTAATTCGACTAAATGGATAAAGGTTCGATGTTAATTAAAAATGCATGATTTTATATAAGATACGCATATATGGTATAAGGGATAGGGTTGGGGTCACACATCGGTTCGGGGAATCTTCGGATTCGGAGCGGAAGTAGTCGATGTAGTCGAAGTAGTCGACGTCGTGGAAGTAGTCGTCATCGTGCAGGTAGTCGTACTCGGGTCATCGTGGTTGCGGACCTTGGTGTTCCGGTCTTCGGGGTCGGCGGGTTCCACGGTGTCGGGGTACTCTGTCTTCGGGGTTCACGGCATCAGTGCACTTGGCGGGTTCGGGGTCGGGGAAGATTTTGTCGTGTCCACACGGTCGTCGACCTTGTCGTTGCACGGCACCGGGCTTCACGGACGGAGAACTCATCAGTCCACGGAGACCTTGGCGTCGGGAAACAGATTCACGATGGAAAGGGCATCAGCTTCATGATGGGGACGTGCACGGGTCGTCAGGAACGGGAAACGTCCGGGAACCGACATCGGGACAGAAGTAGCCATGCATGGGCAACACGGAGACGTCGGGAAACGGAGGCAGCACAACAGCACGTCACGAGACGGACACGAACACAGGCACGACCACGGGGCACACAGAACTCGCGAAGCAACAGCCACTGCACAACATGGGGACGAGCTCGAGGGAGAGAGCCGAGGCGGGGAGGAGGAGCAGAGGCGGCCACTCTGGCCAGAGCAGAGGAGGAAGGAGCCGATGGGAGGAAAGAGCCGTGCGGGGCTCATGGGGAGGAGGGCGCGGCTCGAGGCGAGGCGGGCAAGGAGGAGCAGTTGTGGGTGGCCGAGGCGGAGGGAGGTCGGGGAGGCGCAGAGGAGCTCGGCATCGGGCAGCCAGGCGCGGCCGAGCGACGAGGAGCATGAGGCGAGGCGGCGGGCTCTGGGAGGAGAGAGGAGAGGAGGGGAGTGGCGCGGGAGAAGGTGGCGTCGGCAGGCGGAGGACGGGCGGCCGTGCATGGGCAGGGGAGAGGCGTGAGGTTGGGGACATGCCCGTGCACGGAGGAGGGACACGACGGCCATGAGCTGGAGGGAGAGGAGGCGGAGGCGGAGACGGGCTCATGGTCGAGGTAGAGGCGCGCGGCGCAGGGATGGAGGGGGAAAGGGGATCGGAGTAGAAGGAGGACGGAGAAGAGGACGTGCAGGATGGGAGAGGAAAAAGAAAAAGGGAAAAGAAAGAAAAGAAAAGAAAGAAAAGAGAGAGGGGGGAGGAAAAGACGAGGGTGGAGGGGCATTTTTGTGAAACAGAAAAAGATGGGGAGGGTGGCTACAAAAAGGCAGGGGGTGGGAAAGGAAGAAGTCAGGGGAAACCCTAGGGTTTGGAGGTTAGGTGGGCTTGGTCCGGTTTTGGGCTACTCTCTCTCAATTCTCAAAACATTTTTTTTACAAATTAATTTGGCTATTAATTTTAGAAACGGAGACGACTGTCTCGGTAAAACTTTTGCGACAATTTTTTGCAAAATAAAAATAGGGTTTAATAAAAATAGTTTTTGTTGCTAAAATATGCGATGCGCATGATGCTGATGTCACGATGATGCAAAAAGCAAAACAAACAAAATCTAATTTGGGGAAAAACCCCGGGATATTACAACATGACCGCTAGCTTTATGCCAAGGCAAATGCCATATCCATCAATAACACCTTTTTATTTTGCGAGGATCAATACGCTTATTAGAAAACGGTTGTCCTGTTTACTTACTTGTGGGATTGTTCTTACACCTGCATAGAAATGTGTGACTTATTGAGTTCACAATAGAACACAATCAACTTGACAGACACACACACTACCAGGATCACTCTACATGTGCCATCATGCATGGTGCTGAACCTGTTCACGTGCCTCATGTCGTCTCCTATGGGCGACGTAGGGGCGTACCTTAGCCCCCCGCCGCCCCCCCCCCCCCCCCCCCGCCTCCCTCCCTCGCCGCTCCCAGAGGCGGCTGATGGCGTGGATCACTGATGGCCTTTGACGTAGTTACCTACGTCAAAAGAATATGGTTAGGTTGAGACTCCAAGTGCAGAGTGTATAGTATAGGAAAGACAGTTTTCCCCACGAGGGGTGACTCGAGGATTTAATATCGAACTCTCGGGGAATCAGTATTGAAAGATTTATCTTCTTATCATTCTCTTGAAAACCTACAAAACAAAGTAAATTGTTTTGTGCCCTCAACCTCACCAAGTGGTTGTCAAGCACAAGGTGCGAGAATGCTATGAAAATATAATAAATGCAAAACAAGAAATAAATATGCAATGATGATAAATAAATGTGCAAGGATGGTGGAAACAATGATGGATGATATTTTTGGGTTTCGTATTGTGAATGCAAGATATAAAAGTGTTTTTGTATTTTCGGATTTTTAAATGGCAGAAAATGAAAAATGCTTATAAGTTGTTGGAAAGGTGTTTCTTATGATTGAAAATGGATCAGGGTTCATGGTTTCACAAATGCACTCTCTCTTTAATAAAGTGGTAGATAATGGAACAATAGAATTGACATATGAGATTGCAACAAAAAGGTTTCATGACAAGTTACTCATTATATGGGCATCACGTCCTAACATAGAGATCTTTTGTTTATTAATCTCTCTTATACTCCACTAAGATGTGAATTAAATCTTAGCACCTCAATAATTAAGATAAATCAGAGTGTAGCTTTAAGTCTTATGACATGAAGTTAAAATAAGAACATGCTAGATCTAGTCATGGAGAAGTGGCAATGGTCACACCCACACCTCCGGTAGCATGGTATTTTTCTTTATCCCTAGTGAGGAAACAAAGTAAGGTAAAAATACCCAAGTGGATCGCGGAACTTCTCTCACTTTCACCGCACTAGCCACCCCCTCATTACTCCAACTAATGCACACGTTCCCCCACACACGCTCTCATAAACATGCTTGATCAAAACAAGTAGACAAGAACGGGGTACATAATATGCATCTACTTTCATAACTGAAACAAAACAATTGCAATCTCAAACATATATTAACTCATAAAGAGATCCACCACAAAGGTATTACATAGATGATCATAATCATGTCCGGCAACTCATACGGTGCTAATTAGTGAAGCTCAAGAGAGAGGAGAGGTACATAAGTTACTTCCACAAACCCATAGTCCAGGGGTGGACTACTCCCTCTTCATCATGGAGACGGTGGAGATGTCGTTGGGGAAGATGGAGACCATGCCAGCAGCGCTCTGCCGGAGTTTTCCCCCTCCAATCTGCAGCTCCAGATCTCTATTTCGGTGTTTCTGTGTTTTCGGCGGCCTCCCTCCAAAAGGCGTCGGGAGACTATTTTTATAGTCGGTTTTAGGTCAAGACGAAGCTTCTGGAAGAAAGATCAACGGCAACGGAGCCACGAGGGCCCAGATGAGTGGTCCCATGCGGCCAAGGAATATGGCCGCGTGGGCCACCCTCTTCTGGCCCTCGGGCCTCCGTTCGTTTGCTTCCTTCGCTCCTACGCTTTGTTCCTTCCAAAAACTGATGCTCGTAAATTTTCATGTCATTTGGACGTCGTTTGGGTCCCTGAAACATCAAAATATAGAAAATAGGGTTTTCTGCCAGTGCAGGGTTAATTCCATAAAAATTGGAAAACTATGTAATCTTCCCAAAATCATTATAAAACAATGATATAACCCTTATATGATGCAAATATGATTGAAATATGGGTATTATAATGCAAAGTTCATGTATGCATTTTACATGCATCAACATCCCCAAGCTTAACCTATACTCGTCCTCGAGTATAAAGGTGACAAAACCAACATGGACTTTGCATTTTAAGACTATCAATGGATATCAAAGATGATTACTATTGCTACATAAAGTCAAATGATTCATTCTTCAAACGGGTAGCAATATGCAAGATAGATTATGAAGTGATATCAAATATTCAATGTAAGGATGTTCAATGATAATTCACAAAGTGCAACATAGAAGAAAGTACTATGGACCAAATGTATGCATAATGAAAAGTAAAAACATCCTATGATGGTCATAGAGTACTCTTGTAAATCTGAATATAAAAGGTGGACACTTTGGAAAGATATATAAATGAGTAGAGGTAAAACATGAATAAGTTTCATCTAACTTCCAAATGCTTCTACTTAAGTTAATGTTTGCAATGTGGTATTCATTGGTGTCAAGCTCTCATTACCCCCATCATAACATCTTGAATGGTTAAAGTTTAAAGTGAAAGCAAATATGAGTAGTGTGCTTGACAAAGTATGGGTTGAAAGCTTCATGCCCCGTGAATACGAGTACCTACACCATGGTGTTACTCAATTTGGGCTACCAAGCAAGTTCAAGTTAAAGTCATTGTAAAAATAGTGTCATCAAGAGGGTCAACTGGGGTACCTCTTGTCCCAGGACATGGAACAAGCCCATGTCAAAATGACAAGACAAACAAACATAAGGAACAATCTCAACACCCTTTTTATTTACTATTGATATAGATTTTTATTATGAGGTGCATCACTGAAGGTTCACAATAGTATGTAAGTAAATTTCCACCATGAATGATGCATGGCTTAGATTAGCGGCCTAGGTGTCTCTCTAGCCATTTGTACAAACTACTTAAACTTACTTAGTTTCCACATTTATTTGGAACTATGATAGGCATCCATAAACAAAAGTACATGATATCAACTAAATATAATTAAGAACATGTTGAAAGCTTGCCATGTGACAGCACATATGGGCTAACCCCCAACCAAGACTCTTGTCAAGCTCACAGCTTCATAATTTTAATCACAATGGTTCATGTTTATTAAGTGCAATAAAAGTAAGGTGTGAGAGCTTTTTAACCAACTTTTCCCATAACAATCAATAACATAAGCATTTAAATTTAGAGGTATAGATAATACAAAATAACATGATAAACATACTCGGAATAGCTTAAAGCTAATAGGTAGATATGGTGGACTCACTGGAAAAACTTTGGTTGAAGGTGTTGGAAAACAAGTTCTTACTTGTTGGAATTTTTGGGCTAGCAAAAGGGAGAAAGTTGACCGTCTAAATGCATGCACAAGTGTCCATAGATCTAACCAATCCATGTTAAACAAAGTAAAGTAACATTCAGCATCAAAACATTAATAAGAGATAGCTCTTGATAAAACACTTGCAAATTAACACTCATTAAAAAGCACATGAATCATGCAACTATATGTATCTTTTTAAATCAACTAAACATCCCTTTCCCAATCTTTTTAATAGCATCCAACTTAATTCAACCCAAATTTCCAGTAGCTCTCTCATATAAAAATGATAGTGGTGGTCTCAAAACAAAAATCAAACCAAAATAAAAAGCAAATAAAAGACGCTCCAAGTTTATGCGATAAAGTGCATTGATCGAAAAACAGAAGTTAGACGTGTGCAAACCAAGAGTGTGTTGGTCCAGTGGGGTTGTCTTCACATCCCCAAGCTTATGGTCTTCACCATCCTTGGATAGCTCTTGGTGCATCTCCTCTAATCCCTGTGAAAAAACTTCAAAACACTGTTTCTCCCATTTCTTTTCTGTGGGGTGACATTAGTAGTGATAGACAAATGAATTGCTTGCTGCATAAAATCCTTAAACAAAAATTCATATGAATGTCCAGAAAGTGTATAATGTTGTATGCCTACTTATAAACTCAATTGGATAAAAAAGATTCAAGTTAAAAGTTCAAAGAATGCATCAAACAAAATGGGACAGAATCTGTCCAGAAAAACAGCAGCTGTGAAACGTATTTTTCTACCCAGCTTAGAATGTCGAAAAATTCTGAAACAATTCATGCATACAGAGGATGAAAAGTTGCAGTTACAGTAAAAATTTCAGCTCATTTCGGAGTTACAGAATAGGAATGAAAAATCAAACCATGCACAGATTCGTGCTGGAATAAAATCTCCGAATGCAAATAGCAACTTTTTCAAACCAAAATGGGTAAAACTTGGTACTTTATTAAAAATTCCAGAAACAAAACTAAAAACTAAGTCTCTTGTTACAGCAAGAGGACACAAAGAAAATCAAAAATAAAAACAACCGGGTTGCCTCCCGTAAAGCGCTTTCTTTATAGCCATATAGCTAGGCTTCTTACTTGATATTTATGATGGACGAAGCTCATGAGGGAGCTTGAACTTTGGTGTGTCCCTCTTCCTTGGGAAGTGTTCCATGCACTTCTTGTGTGGAAACTGAAACTTCACATTCCCTTCTTTTGAATCAATGATAGCACCTGTGGTACGAAGAAAAGGTCTTCCAAGAATAATTGGACTAGAGGTTTTATTCCCCATATCCATGATTAGAAAGTCAACAGGTACAAATGTCATATGCAACTCTACCATAACATCACTTACTTTTCCTAAAGCATGTTTAATGGAATCATCAGCAAGTGCAAGTTCAATAGAGCATTTTTCAAGATTCTTTAATTCAAGAACTTCATATAATTCTTTAGATAAAACAGAGACACTAGATCCTAGATCTAATATAGCATGGTGTGTCTCTTTTCCAATGGTTACTAGTACTTTGGGAATCCATACATCCCCAAGCTTAGGTGGTATCATAGCTTCTTGGTTGTACCTAGCAATCTTTTCTTTTAAAACATGATTAGCAATATAAGAACCAAAACCTGCTTGGTTAGAGTTGATGGAAGGATCACTTGCAATTTTTGTAAGATAGATATTAATTCATGCAAGCTACAATTATCTAAGTCAAGTAGTGGTTCCTTGACTTCACTAAGCATTTTAACTTCCTCAACTTTTCTTCCCCTATTATATAGATCAAATATTTCATACGGTCATCAAAAACATCTTCAGGTACTTGGGCTTTTTCTAAACTTTCTTTAATTTTTACTTCCAAAAGCAAGCCATCAAGTAGAATATGAGTATTAGCAGCAGTAGTATTTATGAAAGAACCCTCACATTCGTTATCCAAAAAGACTCTAGAGTTTTCAGACAATCCTCTATAAAATATATGCATGAGCATCCAATCTCTAAGACCATGTTCCATTCCAAAAGCTATAACTCTAAACCTTTCCCATGTTTTTACCAAAGGTTCGTCCTCTTCTTGTTTAAAGGTTATAACTATTTGTCTAAGGTTACAAACAGTTTCAGTGGAACAAAATCTTTCAATGAATGAAACTTGTATATTGAACCAAGTGCTAAAGTTTCCAGGTGGCCATCTTAATATCCAATCTAAGGCTTTTCCAGCTAGGGAGTAGGGAAAAAGCTTAACTTTAATCATGTTAACATTGGCATAGTTCAAATTTAATTCTTTACATCTATCATTAAACTTCTTAAGATGAAGTATAGGATCTTCTTTTGGTTTCCCATAAAAACGGTGTTCATAAATCATTTTAGTGATATTATGATCTACTTCAAATTTCTCAACAGGGATATTCATATCTTGAGGAAAGTTTTTAACACTGAATGGCCAAAAGGTTCTCTTTTCCATTATGCAAGTTTTTATGTGTTTTTAATTTTTAAATGCAAAACTGAAAATAAAATGACACTAAATAATGCAAACCGAAATAACAAATGCAACACAAAATGCAAAACTAAAAATAAAATATGCAAACCGAAATATAAATATGATATGCAAGACAATAACAAAACAAAATAAAATGCTTTGAAGGTAAAGATGGATTGATGCTCACGTAGGTGCAACCTCCCCAAGCTTAGGTGTTTGCACAAGTTGGTGATGAAGTTGACTTTGTTGTGAGATACTCCTTTGGACAAATCTTTACAGCAATGATTCCCCGGCAACGGCGCCAGAAAACATCTTGATGGCCTTTGACGTAGTCACCTGCGTCAAAAGAATATGGTTAGGTTGAGACTCCAAGTGCAGAGTGTATAGTATAGGAAAGACAGTTTTCCCCATGAGGGGTGACTCGAGGATTTAATATCGAACTCTCGGGAAATCAGTAGTGAAAGATTTATCTTCTTATCCTTCTCTTGAAAACCTACAAAACAAAGTAAATTGTTTTGTGCCCTCAACCTCACCAAGTTGTTGTCAAGCACAAGGTGTGAGAATGATATGAAAATATAATAAATGCAAAACAAGAAATAAATATGCAATGATGATAAATAAATGTGCAAGGATGGTGGAAACAATGATGGATGATATTTTTGGGTTTTGTATTGTGAATGCAAGATATAAAAGTGTTTTTGTATTTTCGGATTTTTAAATGGCAGAAAATGAAAAATGCTTATAAGTTGTTGGAAAGGTGTTTCTTATGATTAAAAATGGACCGGGGTTCATGGTTTCACAAATGCACTCTCTCTTTAATAAAGTGGTAGATAATGGAACACTAGAATTGACATATGAGATTGCAACAAAAAGGTTTCATGACAAGTTACTAATTATATGGGCATCACGTCCTAAGATAGAGATCTTTTGTTTATTAATCTCTCTTATACTCCACCAAGATGTGAATTAAATCTTAGCACCTCAGTAATTAAGATAAATCAGAGTGTAGCTTTAAGTCTTATGACATGAAGTTAAAATAAGAACATGCTAGATCTAGTCATGGAGAAGTGGCAATGGTCACACCCACACCTCCGGTAGCATGGTATTTTTCTTTATCCCTAGTGAGGCAACAAAGTAAGGTAAAAATACCCCAGTGGATCACGTAACTTCTCTCACTTTCACCGCACTAGCCACCCCCTCATTACTCCAACTAATGCACATGTTCCCCCACACACGCTCTCATAAACATGCTTGATAAAATCAAGTAGACAAGAACGGGGTACATAATATGCATCTACTTTCATAACTGAAACAAAACAACTGCAATCTCAAACATATATTAACTCATAAAGAGATCCACCACAAAGGTATTACATAGATAACCGTAATCATGTTCGGCAGCTCATACGGTGCTAATTAGTGAAGCTCAAGAAAGAGGAGAGATACATAAGTTACTTCCACAAACCCATAGTTCAGGGGTGGACTACTCCCTCTTCATCATGGAGACGGTGGAGATGTCGTTGGGGAAGATGGAGACCACGCCGGCAGCGCTCTGCCGGAGTTTTCCCCCTCCAATCTGCAGCTCCAGATCTCTGTTTCGGTGTTTCTGTGTTTTCGGCGGCCTCCCTCCGAAAGGCGTCGGGAGACTATTTTTATAGTCGGTTTTAGGTCAAGACGAAGCTTCTGAAAGAAAGATCGACGGCAACAGAGCCACGAGGGTCCAGATGAGTGGTCCCACGCGGCCAAGCAATCTGGCAGCGTGGGCCACCCTCTTCTGGCCCTCGGGCCTCCGTTCGTTTGCTTCCTTCGCTCCTACGCTTTGTTCCTTCCAAAAACTTATGCTCGTAAATTTTCAGGTCATTTGGACATCGTTTGAGTCCCTAAAACATCAAAATATAGAAAATAGGGTTTTCTGCTAGTGCAGGGTTAATTCCAGAAAAATAGGAAAACTGTGAAATCTTACCAAAATCATTATAAAACAATGATATAACCCTTATATGATGCAAATATGATTGAAATATGGGTATTATAATGCAAAGTTCATGTATGCATTTTACATGCATCAATCACACGTTCGCTGGGGAACCCCAAGAGGAAGGTATGATGCAGCGTAGCAGCAGTTTCCCTTGATTATAAAAGCAAGGTTATCGAATCCAGTAGGACTTGAAGAAGGCTTAGCAAGGTGTCAACGGCGCCGTTAACGATAATTGACGTGGACCTCCACATAATCACAACCAAACTACATTGCCCCAACGAAACAGAGAGGTTGTCAATCTCTCCGGCTTGCTGAACACAAAGAATTAAATGTGCAAGTGTAAAATATGATGAGAACAAAATATGACCAGCGAGCACAGGAGTACGGAAAGCTATTAAAAAGGTTGTAAACATTGTAGGAAAATAGGACCGGGGTCCACGGATAACTAGTGGTGTCTCTCCAGAAGATATGCATGATGGGTAAACAAATTACAACAAGGCAATTTTTAAAATTGTGGGCGCATAACAATACTATCATAAAGCAATATAGTTCATCGTTTCATCTAATATGGGCATTACGTCAAAATACATAAACCGTTATCCAACTGCATCTATGACTAATAATCCACCCCCGAGATCGCTATCCAGCATGTCTCGCAGAAGTATTAAGTTGCAAGCAACAGATAATTGCATTAAGCATGGTGCATAATGTAAGCAATGTAAATAATACAAGGAAATAACACCGCTGTTTTCTCCCTAGTGGCAACAGCACATTCATTGGCATTAGCGTTTCTGTCAGTCGCACTCTGATCAAGAAGTTATGAGCCCACTATCTAGCATAAATACTCTCTCATACAATACTAACAATTACTTGGCCAAAGCATCCACTAGCATCGGAGAGCATGCAAGATCATCGATAAAACATAACATATAGATGAACAAGAGTAATGATTTCCACAATTCATCGGATCCAAGCAAACACATCATGTAGCAGTTACAGATAATATGATCTTGATCATGATAGGCAGCTCACAAGATCTAAGCAATGGAGTACAAGGAGGAAAGACGACCATCTAGCTACTGCCATGGACCTGTAGTCCCGTGGTGGACTACTCACGCATCACTCGGAGGCAGGCATGGTGGTGTAGATGCCTCCGGTGATGATCTCCCCCTCCGGCAGAGTGCCGGGAAGACCTTCAGAACCCTCCCGGTCTAGGGTTGGCAATGACGGCGGCCTCGGATGTTTTCTGGAGAATATGATCGGGTACTTAGGGTTTTAGGGACGAAGACGATTTATGGGCGAAAGGGAAGCTCGAGGCGATGCCGGAGTCGCCCAGGTGGGACCCCGGCGTGGCAAGCACCTAAGCCGCGCCTGGGTGGTGTCTGGGGGCTGTGGGCCCCCTGCAGCTCCCCTCCTGGGTCCGTCTTTGTTTCTTCGTGAAAATAATTCACGTAAATTTGCAGATGATTCTGAGAAACTTCCCCGAACAACTTTTTTGAAACAAAAAGACAGCAGAAAACATGAACTGGCACTGGGCATCTTGTTAATAGGTTAGTTCCATAATTATGCCAAAATGATATAAAAACATTATAAAAACATGTGGCACTGATATATAATCAAGCATGGAACATCAAAAATTATAGATACGTTTGAGACGTATCAGCGGCCGCCGGCCTAGCGATGTGCGCCGCTAGTGAAGCGGGTAGCGGGGATCTCCCCTCTGCGATCCCTCGCTGCCGATTGGAGGAGCGGCTGCGTCGAATCGCCCTAGCGCGCGTGGATTGGCGGCGCTCCTCTCCGCCTAGGCTCCGGCACCGTCGGCGCGCCCTCTACGCCTGGCGTGTGCCTGCTCGCTCGCTTCCGTGCGGTCGGCAGCGGCTTTACGGTCATCGATCTGACTTCCATCCGCGCAGCAACGTCGGCTTCTCGGGTCATCGACGGCCTCACGGCCATCTCGATCTGGCCGTTGGCTGTGGACGATGATGAGGAACACCTGGTGGACAAGCAGGTCTGGATCAAGGTGGGTAAGTTGGAATGCCTTAGCTCCGATGACGGCGCCCGTGGGTGTCGTAACCTTGTTGAAGGCGTCGGCGATGCAGTACACGGTCCTGCCAAAGGCGCTCCGGGGGAAACCCTATATCCATTCCGGATCAGACATTGATGGTGCTTAGCGTCGTTCTCCCCTGGGGGCAACGTGTGGGAGTCGGACCAGTCATGGGGACGGCGGTGTTCGAGAAGGTCGAGCGGTGTTTGTCTATCGCGTCACCGATGGCGAGCTTCGGCGGCGTGGCGCTGCGGGGTCTCGGCGACGGGCGTATGATGATGTACACGCGCAGGTTGGTGGAGCTGTCTAGCACCGTGGCGGCGTTGATGGCAGGCCTGGCATGGTTAATGCTTTTGATCCCTGTCCTGACAATGAAGATCGGTTAGAGAAAGAGGGAGACGGTGAATTTTGTAGGGCGTGCATCGGTGTCGCTGAGGGTCTGCCGCACCGAGTGTGCCCCTTGCTCGCCGTGCGGCTTGGCGTGGCCTTCGGTTTTTCTATGATGCGTATTGGTGTGTGTTGTCAGGGCATACGGCTATGTTCTTAGCCACCCCTTCATCAGTGTTTTAGGTATAGCGAGCTGTCGTTAGGTTGGTGGCTTCAGATTTCAGATTGATCTTTGTATTCCTCTGGTTTTGTGAAATAATTTTCGAAAAAAAAAATCATGCATGGTGCTGACCGGCTAGTATGATTCAATAAGCCTTAGCTTTGAGTTAGGGCCAATGAGACATCGAAACGAGGGCCAATGGCAAGTGAGTCTGCGTGGGAGGCTACAACGAGAGCCCCCCCACTCACGCAAGGTTTGGATTGATAATAGTATATGATTATAGACCGGGCGAACTCTATGATTAATTAGCTAGGGGTTAGAGTTCCGAGAACCAGGCTGTCAGCTGGATGCTAATTAAAAGCACTGCCTCTTGGGTGGCTGGACGAGGCAGCGTGCTCGTAACCGGGAGGAAAGACGACAAAGCTAGCTTCCAGAGGCAAGAACGGCAAGCTGATTTAGATTTGGAAGAACTCAACCAGTGCCTAGCCACACTGCAGGGTACTGGATACAAACGAATTTTAGGGGGAGAAAATGTAGGACGAAACAAAGGAGTAGCCTTGTTAGATAGATCGATGCCCTAACTAGCATCGGCTAAGAAGTTGGTGGTTGACATGAGAAGTGCCTTGCCTCCTTCCTTGCTGGTCTTCCTCCCTCCTCCGTCCAACCTATCATTACTCTAGTAGTATACTAGCTGCAAAGTAGAGAGAGGGGCAGGGCGCCGTTTTCCTTTCCATCTTTCCCCTCTCACAAAGTCACAAGTCTAAGTGTCACACCACCACCCAGCCATAGCTTTCCAAGCTTAATCAATAATTAGCCAATTCTTCTCCTCCCCTCTTCTCACACAATCCACCCTTCGCTTTCCCTGTCAGTGTTCCATCTCGTAGGTTTCTTCGTCCATTGCCACACCCACACCAGAGATTTGTTAGTAGATAGAGACTCACAAGAAAAAGAAAGCAACAGGGGGAACAATAACCTAGAGCTAGCTAGGTCGGGAGCATCATGGATCCTGTTACGGCATCTATACACGGTCACCATCTTCCTCCACCCTTCAACACCCGTGACTTTCATCACCATCTGCAGCAGCAGCAGCAGCAACACCAGCTGCATCTCAAGACAGAGGACGACCAGGGCGGCGGTTCTCCGGCGTTGTTCGGCGGCCGCGGCACCAAGCGCGACCACGATGACGATGTGAACAGCGGCAACGGTGGCCACGGCAGCGGCGATGACGGCGGTGAGCTTGCTCTGATCCCCCCTTCGTCAGGTGACGGGTTCAACGATGGATCGGGCGAGAACGGTTCGCGCCGCCCGAGGGGGCGGCCGGCCGGGTCCAAGAACAAGCCCAAGCCGCCCATCATCATCACGCGGGACAGCGCCAACACGCTGCGGACGCACGTCATGGAGGTCGCCGGCGGGTGCGACATCTCCGAGAGCATCACGGCCTTCGCGCGCCGCCGCCAGCGCGGGGTCTGCGTGCTCAGCGGCGCTGGCACCGTCACCAACGTCACACTGCGGCAGCCAGCCTCGGAGGGCGCGGTCGTCGCGCTCCAGGGCCGGTTGGAGATACTCTCCCTCTCGGGCTCCTTCCTCCCTCCTCCGGCACCGCCGGAGGCCACGGGACTCACCATCTACCTTGCCGGCGGGCAGGGGCAGGTGGTGGGCGGCACCGTCGTCGGCGCGCTGACGGCCGCCGGGCCGGTCGTGATAATGGCAGCCTCCTTCGCAAACGCTGTCTACGAGCGACTCCCGTTGGAGGAAGACGACCTTCCGGTGGCTCATCAAGGGCAGGCAGACAGCGCCGGGATGCTCGCCGTAGGGCAGCAAGCAGCAATGGCCGGCGGAGCCGTGGATCCAATGCTATTCCATGGGCTGCCACCCAACCTCCACGGCAACATGCAGCTGCCGCCGGAAGCCGGCTACAGATGGAGCCCGGGCGCCTTAGATGGTCGCCCGTCGCCGTTCTAATCTGGGCCGCCCCAACGCGCAACGTAGAAAGGTCGTTAAGTGCTTTAATTAGCATTCTTCACTTGGAGTGAGCTTCGTGGAGGCCTGGAGGGTTTCCGTGGGAATTATGCATGCATATGATTTCGGATTTGTTAACTAGCTAGCATGTCCGCATCAGGATTATTTCTGATATGTATCGATCACTTTGTCATCTGTTTCGGTTATAGCTTGTGTCTCATAACTGATCTCGCTGTTGGCTCGAGAGGCTTGTACCTCTTTTTTCCCCTCCTGTGTTATGCAACTTAGCTTTATTCATTGGATCTAGATCTCTGTACTCCATCCGGTTCGGTTTGCTTAGGCGTGTTTCCGTTTTCATGCAATCCCAAAATACCCCCATACTAATAAGGCGTGTGAGCATTAATTTCTCATTTAATTAGGCCGTAACCCTCTTTCCTTCCTCATTTTTCCTCTCCCCACTAAGCATGCGTGGGTGTGAACGCATTAACTGTATGTTTAATTACAGTTTTTAGCTCCAATCAACTATCCCCTTGGTCCCAGAGAATTGGTATGCAAGCCCTCAAAACCGAACCGGAGGGAGTAGCTTTTTCCACATGATTAATGAACTGCGACACTTTGATTGATAGATGAACCATAGAGTTATAGGAGAAAATAGGGAGGGGGCAAGCACATGCACTACCGGAAAATCTGTCTTTCCCGTGCCGTGCGCCACCTTTTCGCGGAACACGGCAAAGGGAACTTTGCCGTGCTAGCTGGCTCGAAACTAGCTCACGGCAAAGAAGGACACCAGGGCACAGTACAGAAAGGGTGCACGGCAAAGCATTAGTCACGGCAAACGGGGCGAAAAACGCACGGCAAACCCAGCATGCTCGGCAAAGACATCTTTGTCGTGTGCGCAACCGCTCCCGCACGGCCAATTAGTGGGACCCGCGACGACCATGATCCGTAACTTTCCCGCGCTTCCAATAAATTCGCGGGAAACATATTTACCGTGTGTTATTTCGAACCTCACGGCAAGGACTGGACAAATTTTGTCCCGGTCATGGCGGCCAATTTCCCGCGCTCTAAATTAAGGCTTTGTCGTGCGCCAGGAGATGAGCTCACGGCAAAGAAAGAATTTGCCGTGTGCATAGACACGGCAAAGCAGGTGTTTACTGTACCGCCTTATCCTTTTGTTTTGACATGCTTTCCTTGTTTATTTTCTTTGTTAAGGCTTCTAGCATATCATTTACTTCACTTAATTATATTTATTTATATTTATACTATATATATAAACCCTCCGGTGCGGGCCACATGTGTGGACACCCCAAAAAAGTGGACCGAACGTGCAAGGCGTCGTCTACCCCGGACCCAGGGCGTCGAAAATGGGTTGCTCGGTAGGCTTTCCTCCCTTATCATGTTAGGTTAGATCATATAAACATCTCAAACCAACTTTGGGCACATATTAACACATGATTTCATGCCACGCACCCGAAACGTGAGTTTTCACCTCTAAGTATGTCGGAACTTACTACGGAGTGAGTGGGGTCGGTGAAGCGGATCGCACCTCGGAGCTGTATCTTCGTTCCCACAACCTATCAACACACTCTTATACATATATTAGGTACCCATTCAAGTTTTGGTGGGATTCCGATGCTCCGGACCCCAGCGACCGCGAAACCATACACCCGCTGGAAAAAAAGTCCAACCTGTCGATCTGCCCCTTTGACCGGCGCCGAGAGGCGGTAGACGCATGAACTTTCTTTCTTGTTTGTGTTAGGTTGGTACATAGGACCATGGGGAACCAACATTTCATGTGGTCTGTCGCATGATTCCATGCCCGGCACCCGAAACGGGAGTTTTCACCTCTAAGTGCTGGAAATTACTGCGGAGTGAGCGGGGTCGGTGAAGCGGGTCGCACCTCGGAGCTGTATTTGGTTCCCACAACCTACCAACACACTCTTATACATATATTAGGTACCCATGCAAGTTTTGGTGGGATTCCGACGCTCCGGACCCCCGCAACGGCGAAACCCTACACCCGCTGGAAAAAAGTCCAACCTGTCGATCTGCCCCTTTGACCGGCGCTGAGAGGGGGTAGACGCATTAACTTTATTGCTTGTCTGTGTTAGGTTGGTACATAGGACCATGGGGAACCAACATTTCATGTGGTCCGTCGCATGATTCCATGCCCGGCACCCGAAACGGGAGTTTTCACCTCTAAGTGTCGGAACTTATTACGGAGTGAGCGGGGTCGGTGAAGCGGGTCGCACCTCGGAGTTGTATCTTGGTTCCCACAACCTACCAACACACTCTTATACATATATTAGGTACCCATGCAAGTTTTGGTGGGATTCCGACGCTCCGGACCCCCGCAACGGCGAAACCCTACACCCGCTGGAAAAAAGTCCAACCTGTCGATCTGCCCCTTTGACCGGCACCGAGAGGGGTAGACGCATGAACTTTCTTGCTTTTCTGTGTTAGGTTGGTACATAGGACCATGGGGAACCAACATTTCATGTGGTCCGTCGCATGATTCCATGCCCGGCACCCGAAACGGTAGTTTTCACCTCTAAGTGTCGGAACTTACTACGGAGTGAGCGGGGTCGGTGAAGCGGTCACACCTCGGAGCTGTATCTTGGTTCCCACAACCTACGAACATACTATTATACATATATTAGGTACCCATGCAAGTTTTGGTGGGATTCCGCCGCTCCGGACCCCCGCAACGGTGAAACCCTACACCCGCTGGAAAAAAGTCTAACCTATCGATCTGCCCCTTTGACCTGCGCCGAGAGGGGGTAGACGCATGAACTTTATTGCTTGTTTGTGTTAGGGTGGTACATAGGACCATGGGGAACCAACATTTATGCGGTCCATCGCATGATTCCATGCCGGCCGGCACCCGAAATGGGAGTTTTCACCTCTAAGTGTCGGAACTTACTACGGAGTGAACGGGGTCGGTGAAGCGGGTCGCACCTCGGAGTTTGTATCTTGGTTACCACAACCTACAACACACGCTTATACATATATTAGGTACCCATGCGAGTTTTGGTGGGATTCCACGCTCCGGACCCCCGCAACGGCGAAACCCTACATCCGCTGGAAAAAAGTTCAACCTGTCGATCTGCCCCTTTGACCGGCACCGAGAGGGGTAGACGCATTAACTTTCTTGCTTGTCTGTTTTAGGTTGGTACATAGGACCATGGGGAACCAACATTTCATGTGGTCCGTCGCATTATTCCATGCCTGGCACCCGAAACGGGAGTTTTCACCTCTAAGTGTCGGAACTTATTACGGAGTGAGCGGGGTCGGTGAAGCGGGTCGCACCTCGGAGTTGTATCTTGGTTCCCACAACCTACCAACACACTCTTGTACATATATTAGGTACCCATGCAAGTTTTGGTGGGATTCCGACGCTCCGGACCCCCGCAACGGCGAAACCCTACACACCCGGTGGAAAAAAGTCCAACCTGTCGATCTGCCCCTTTGTCCGGCGCCAAGAGGGGGTAGACGCATTAACTTTCTTGCTTGTATGTGTTAGGTTGGTACATAGGACCATGGGGAACCAACATTTCATGTGGTCCGTCGCATGATTCCATGCCCGGCACCCGAAACGGGAGTTTTCACCTCTAAGTGTCGGAACTTATTACGGAGTGAGCGGGGTCGGTGAAGCGGGTCGCACCTCGGAGTTGTATCTTGGTTCCCACAACCTACCAACACACTCTTATACATATATTAGGTACCCATGCAAGTTTTGGTGGGATTCCGACGCTCCGGACCCCCGCAACGGCGAAACCCTACACCCGGCCGCTGGAAAAAAGTCCAACCTGTCGATCTGCCCCTTTGACCGGCGCCGAGAGGGGGTAGACGCATGAACTTTCTTGCTTTTCTGTGTTATTTTGGTACATAGGACCATGGGGAACCACATTTCATGTGGTCCGTCGCATGATTCCATGCCCGGCACCCGAACGGGAGTTTTCACCTCTAAGTGTTGGAACTTACTACGGAGTGAGCGGGTCGGTGATAGCGGGTCGCACCTCGGAGTTGTATCTTGTTCCCAAAACCTACCAACACACTATTATACATATCTTAGGTACCCATGCAAGTTTTGGTGGATTCCGACGCTCCGGACCCCCGCAACGGCGAAACCCTACACCTGCGGGAAAAAAGTCAACCTGTCGATCTGCCCCTTTGACGCGCCGAGAGGGGGTAGACACATTAACTTTCTTGCTTGTCTTGTGTTAGGTTGGTACATAGGACCATGGGGACCAACATTTCATGTGGTCGTCGCATGATCCATGCCCGGCACCGAACGGGAGTTTTCCTCACCTCTAGTGTCGGAACTTACTACGGAGTGAGCGGGGTCGGTGAAGCGGGTCGCACCTCGGAGTTTGTATATGGTTCCCACAACCTAAGAACATACTCTTATACATATATTAGGTACCCATGCAAGTTTTGGTGGGATTCCGCCGCTCCGGACACCCGCAACGGTGAAACCCTACACCCGCTGGAAAAAAGTCTAACCTGTCGATCTGCCCCTTTGACCGGCGCCGAGAGGGGTAGACGCATGAACTTTATTGCTTGTTTGTGTTAGTTGGTACATAGGACCAATGGGGGAACCAACATTTCATGTGGTCCAATCGCATGATTCCAATGCCCGGCCCGCACCGAAAACCGGAGTTTTCACCTCTAAGTGTCGGAACTTACTCTACGAGAGTGAGCGGGGTCGATGAAGCGGTCGCACCTCGAGTATATCTTGGTTCCCACAACCTACCACACACTCTTATACATATATTAGGTACCCATGCAAGTTTTGGTGGGATTCCGACGCTTCGGACCCCCGCAACGCGAAACCTCTACACCCGCTGGAAAAAAGTCCACCTACGATCTGCCCGTTTGACCGGCGCCGAGAGGGGGTAGACGCATTAACTTTCTTGCTTTT
>QRDG01002045.1:202492-379062 GCA_012064385.1 Puccinellia tenuiflora
CTTTCTTCACTTTTTGGTGCAAGATGCTAGGGGTAAAAAATATGTCAATACCTGCACCACTTAGCATCACATTAGATAGTCATTAGTGTTGTTAACTAACACACAAAACTCATAGGGGTTAGGAAATGTTCTTTCAACATGCTTGGAGCTTGTCACCCTTTTGGAGATAATGGTCAAGTGAAGATGATCTCTCATAGTGGCGTATGGGGGAGCAATCTATGAGTCTTCACCGAGCAAGCGCAATCAAGAAAGGTGTTCCCACTTGAGGAGATAAAGATCATCATCATCTAGCTCAAGTGGAATGCGCAAGGCAAAGATATGATATTGATAGGGTTTTAGGATAGCTAACCGTACTATCAAGAGGGGCTCTCAAGTGAGCTTTAGCGTACCGATCGTAGAGAGCTAAACCTTGCATCCTTCGCATCATCCTTTCTTGGTTCTTATTTGACTCTTATCATAGTGAGGTCTTGGTTCCTGTCGTGATAGTCATGACAAGCTTAAGTCCTTCGAAAACGATATTTAGTTGCATCTTCTATTGCGTTTTCGGTGGTGGAGATTTTTCGATTCACTAGTGAGAAAAGGTTCACACCTTCCTACCCATACCAAAATCTCTATTGCCTATTACTATTTGGCTTTTATCTAGATGTGGTTTTAGATCTTATCATGATCTACAATACAAGCTCAAGTTCATAGAAAACGGATTTCATATGAAAAACCTTTTGTGTTTTGATATAGGAGGATCACCAATTATTCTTTTATAGAGAGGTCTAACCTTTTCCCATTTGGTTTTAGCCTCCCTTGTTGGACTAGGACGTTCCTCTGCATAATCTTGTAGTGCTCGTTGTGGTGATTCCAACGAGCCAAGAACATCAAAAACGGAGTCCAGATGATCAAAATATGTCCATTTTCATGTTGGGTGTTCCCGCAGTTTGGCCAGCCTTATATCGGGCCAAGGCCGGCTGCCTCTGGCACCTGGCCGGCCTCCGACAGCCCAAGGCTGGGCCAAGGCCGGGCCAAGACCGGCCGCCTCTAGCACCTGGCCGGCCTCCGATAGCCCAAGGCCGGCCCAAGGCCTGCTCCCTGCCAGCCACTGAAGATTCTTGGTCGGCCTGGCCGGGCCAAAGCCGGGCACACGGGGAAGTGAACTTTCCCCTTCAACGGTCACTTTTTGGGGGAACCTATTTAAGGGGCCTTCTTCCCCAATGGTTCCCCAACTAAGACAACATGTTTTTCTCTCTCTCCCACCATTGTTGACCTTTGAAAGCTTGCCCCTCTCCCAATCCCTCCTATGATTCTTGCATATCTTTGAGGGAAAAGTGAGAGGAGATCTAGATCTACATTTCCACCAATCCATTCTTCCTCTAAGTGAGGGGAACACTTTGGATCTAGATCTTGGAGTTTCTTGGTGATTCTCTTGTGTTCTTCCTCTCAAATCCCTCCTTAGCATTAGTTGCTTTGGTTGGATTTCGGAGTGAAGGATTTGTCCACCTCGTGTGTTCTTGCCATTTGCATAAGTTGCATCGGTTTGAGTTCTCTACATGGATTCGTTGAGTGAAGTTGAGAAGCTTGTTTCTCTTGCGTGCTTGGGTGCCCTAGAGCTTGTTCATCTAGAGTACGTTGGTGCCCTAGACGGTTGTTGGAAATCTCGGAGTTTTGGTGGATCACGGGATTTGTTGAGAGCCTCCAATTAGGTTGTGGAGTGTGGCTCAACCTTTTTGATCTCGGAGTTTTGGTGGCTCGTGGGAATTGTTGGGAGCCTCCAATTAAGTTGTGGAGTTAGCCCCAACCTTGTACGGGTTCGGTGACCACCCTCAAGTGTCCATAGTTACTCGTGGTACTCCACATTGGTGGGGGCACGAAGGAGAATACGGTGTGCCATTTGAAGGCTATTTGGTGTTTCACTTTGGTGAACACCGCGCCGCTCCAACGGAGATTAGCTTCCTTTGGGAAGTGAACTTCAGGATAAATCATCGGCTACAAGTACCTCGGTATTTCTATACTCAAGCTTCTTACTTATGCTACTTACTTTGTGATAGCCATCGAGCTTGAAGTTATATATCTTGCTATCACCTAGTTGATTATATTGCTTAGCATAAGTTGTTGGTGCACATAGGTAAACCTAGCTAGTTTAGGTTTTGGCTTGATAAATTAAACGTTAGTTTTATTCCACATTTATTCAAGCCTCAACCGTAATAATTTTAAAGCACCTATTCACCCCTCTTCTAGGCGACATCCGTGTCCTTTCAATTACGGTGGCGACCGACCATACCAGCCACCGTACCACACGCCATCGCGATCGTCAGATCAAACCGACCAAAAGTCATCAAAGGGCCAAGAGCTAATTCGCATGAGAAGGCCTCCAAAAACTTATTTTTGTCCGCTGCTACAATAAGGAGGAGAGGAAACAACCACCAGAAGAGAGACATCACCCCCCCCCCCCATCATGCCGCCATCACGCCACCACATCCATTCATCACCATCGCCAATAAGTGATGCCGCATCTCCACGCCACCATGATGACCCACAAGTGTAGGGGATCTATCGTAGTCTTTTCGATAAGTAGGAGTGTCGATCCCAACGAGGAGCAGAGGTGTTGACAAATGGATTTCAGCAAGGATTTACTGCAAGCACTAAAAGAGAAATGTTTTTGGAGTTTTGATATAAAGAGCAAATAAATAAAAGTAAATAAAAGAGTGCTACAATAATTGCAGCAAATAGCCCAATCCTTTTAAGCTCAAAGGATAGGTTGATTGTGTTACTTATGATGATTAAATGTTCTCGATGACACATGGGAATTTCTGCCTAGCAATTTTCATTGAGCGCCTGATATGTCTCCGACATATCTATAATTTTTTATGTTCCATGCTTGATTATATATCAGTACCACATGTTTTTATAATGTTTGTATATCATTTTGGCATGATTTATGGAACTAACCTATTAACAAGATGCCTAGTGCCAGTTCCTGTTTTCTGCTGTCCTTTTGTTTCAGAAAAGTTGTTCTGGGAAGTTTCTCGGATTGCACTGATAATTTACGGGAAATATTTCCAATATGAAACGAAGACAGAACCCGAAGGACGGCTGGAGGGGAGGCACCCAGCTTCCAGGTGCCACCCAGGCGCAACCCAGGGGTAGGCCGCTATTGGGGCCCACCTGGGCACCTCCCTTGCCTCCTCGCGTCGCCTCTTCGCCTATAAATTCACCCCTGACCTAAAAACACCAGAGGCGCGATCATATTCTTTAGAAGACGTCCGAGGCCGCCGCCATCTCCAACCCTAGTTCGGGAGGGTTCTGCAGCTCTTCCCGGCACCCTACCGGAGAGGGGAATCGACACCGGAGGCATCTACACCACCATGCCTGCCTCCGGAGTGATGCGTGAGTAGTCCAACACGGGTCTACGGATCCATATCAGTAGCTAGATGGTTGTCTCTCCTCCTTGTTTAGATCTTGTGAGCTGACTATTGATTGCTACTGATGAGAGTTGGGTGGTGCCCCAAGCGAAGGCGGAGATGTAGCAAGCAGCAGTTTTCCCTCGATAACGAACCGAGGTTTATTGAACCAGTAGGACCTTAAAATCAACAACAAAGTGAATGTTGAAGATCTTTCCGGTCTCGCAGAAAACAAAACGGTTAATTGTATGGTGAAATAGATGAAATATGAAAAGTTACCAGAGGAGTAATGATGGTGAAAAGTGATGAATAAAGATTGGAATGAATGTAAAAAGATGGACCGGGGGCCATGGGTTCACTAGTGGAGTCTCTCAAGTAAATAGAACATTCATATGATGGGTAAACAAATTATAGCTGGGCAATTGACAAGATTATAACACAAACTTAATCTAGCTATGACAAAGAGAACATGATAATATTTAAGTAGGCATCATGACAATGAACAAAGACCGTTGAGTCCAACTGCATATTTGTCTAAAAAGTCCACCGTGAGATCGCTATCCAGCCTGTCACCCATCGGTATTAAGTTGCAAGCAACAGCCATTTGCATTAAGTAAA
Source organism: Puccinellia tenuiflora (assembly GCA_012064385.1). Classification (NCBI taxonomy): domain Eukaryota; kingdom Viridiplantae; phylum Streptophyta; class Magnoliopsida; order Poales; family Poaceae; genus Puccinellia; species Puccinellia tenuiflora. Next base: position 206,500 of record QRDG01002045.1, read on the forward strand.
GCGCATGAAGTAAGCAATATTAAATATCAAAATAGACTTTAACACCGCTATTTTACCCTTAGTAGCAACAGAACACCCTCGCCCTTAGACGTTTCTGTCACTCGTGCCCAGGAACAAAAGGGGCCATGAACCCACTATCTAGCATAAATACTCTCTCTTGGAGATACACACAATCACTTGGCCAAAGTAACTACGCACATCTGAGAGCATGCAAGAACATAAATCAACATATAACAATCATGCACAATCTGATCATAACTTTATAATCCATCGGATCCTAGCAAACACATCACATAGCATTACAATAATCGATCTTGATCATGTTAGGCAGCTATGAAGCACAAGAGAGAGAGAGAGAGACTACCATCTAGCTACTGCCATGGACCCAAGGTCCAAGGTGGGACTACTCACAAATCATCCCGAAGGAAGGCATGGCGATGAAGAGCCCTCCGGGATCGATCTCCACTCCGGGGTGCCGGGATTTGCTTCAGAATCACCCCTGAATTAGGGTTTGAGGTGATGACGCCTCGGGATGACTTTTCTGGAAAATAATGGCCGCCCCCATCATTTTTAGGTTAATTGGAATTTTATAGGCGTCGGAGGTGGCCGAGGCGGTGCCCAGGGGGCAGGGGTGGGCCCCACCTGTGGGTCCAGGGGGCCGCAGCAGGGACCCGCCTGTGCCCTGTGGGTGGCCCCTCAGACTCCCCTTTGGTCTTCGGGTGTCTTATTTCGCATAAAAAATCTCCGTAAATTTTCGTCCAATTCTGAGAATATTTCCAGAAGTAATTTTCTGAAATACAAAAAATAGCAAAAACAGGGAACTGGCACTGGGCATCTTGTCAATAGGTTAGTCCAAAAAAATGCATAAAAATGATGTGATAAGATAATAAAAACATGTGACAACATCACAAAATTAGCATGGATCACTCAAAAATTATTGATACGTTTGAGACGTATCACCTATCATGATCAAGATCATATTATCTGTAACTGCTACATGATTGTGTTTGGATGGTTCCGATGAATTATGGAAGTCATTGCTTTTGTTCATCTATGTGTTGTGTTTTATCTATGATCTTGCATGCTCTCCGATGCTAGTGGATGCTTTGGCCAAGTAATTATTAGTGTTGTATGAGGGAGTATTTATGCTAGATAGTGGGTTCATGCCTCTCTTGTCTGAGCTCGGGTTGACAGAAACGATTAAGACAAGAGATGTGTTGTTGCCACTAGGGAGAAAACAACAGTGTAATTTCCTTGTGTTATTTACATTGCTTATATTATGCACTTTGCTTATTGCAATGATCTGTTGCTTGCAACTTAATACTTTTGGGTGACATGCTGGATAGCGATCCCAGGGTGGATTATTAGTCATAGATGCAGTTGGAAGACGGTCTATGTATTTTGACGTAATGCCCATATTAGATGAAACGGTGAACTATATTGTTTTATGATAGCCTTGTTGTGCGCCCACAATTCTGTCAATTGCCATGCTGTAATTTGTTTACCCATCCTGTATATCTTTTGGAGAGACACCTCTAGTGAACTGTGGATCCCGGTCCTATTTTCCTACAATGCTTACAACCGTTTTAATAGCTTTTCATCATCATTTGCTCGCTGGTCATATTTCACTCACATCATATTTTACATCCACATATTTAATCCTTTGTGTTCAGCAAGCCGGAGAGATTGACAACCTCTCTATTTCGTTGGGGCAAAGTAGTTTGTTTGTGATTGTGTGCAGGTCCACGTCAGCACACCAGCTGATGCATGTAAAATGCATACATGAACTTTGCATTATAATACACATATTTCAATCATATTTGCATCATATAAGGGTTATATCATTGTTTTATAATGATTTTGGGAAGATTTCACAGTTTTCCTATTTTTCTGGAATTAACCTGCACTGGCAGAAAACCCTATTTCTATATTTTGATGTTTCAGGGACCCAAACGACGTCCAAATGGCCTGAAAATTTACGAGCATCAGTTTTTGGAAGGAACAAAGCGTAGGAGCGAAGGAAGCGAACAAACTGAGGCCCGAGGGCCAGAAGAGGGTGGCCCATGCGGCCAAATTCCTTGGCTGCGTGGGACCACTCATCTGGGCCCTCGTGGCTCCGTTGCCATCGATCTTTCTTCCAGAAGCTTCGTCTTGACCTAAAACCGACTATAAAAATAGTCTCCCGATGCCTTTCGGAGGAGAGGCCGCCGAAAACACAGAAACAGAGATCTGGAGCTGCAGATTGGAGGGGGAAAACTCCGGCAGAGCGCTGCCGGCGTGGTCTCCATCTCCCCCAACGACATCTCCACCGTCTCCATGATGAAGAGGGAGTAGTCCACCCCTGGACTATGGGTTTGTGGAAGTAACTTATGTATCTCTCCTCTCTCTTGAGCTTCACTAATTAGCACTGTATGAGCTACCGAACATGATTATGGTCATCTATGTAATTCCTTTGTGGTGGATCTCTTTATGAGTTAATATATGTTTGAGATTGCAATTGTTTTGTTTCAGTTATGAAAGTAGATGCATATTATGTACCCCGTTCTTGTCTACTTGTTTTGATCAAGCATGTTTATGAGAGCTTGTGTGGGGGAACATGTGCATTAGTTGGAGTAACGAGGGGGTGGCTAGTGCGGTGAAAGTGAGAGAAGTTCCGCGATCCACTTGGGTATTTTTACCTTACTTTGTTGCCTTACTAGGGATAAAGAAAAATACCATGCTACCGGAGGTGTGGGTGCGACCACTGCCACTTCTCCATGACTAGATCTAGCATGTTCTTATTTTAACTTCATGTCATAAGACTTAAAGCTACACTCTGATTTATCTTAATTACTGAGGTGCTAAGATTTAATTCACATCTTGGTGGAGTATAAGAGAGATTAATAAACAAAAGATCTCTATGTTAGGACGTGATGCCCATATAATTAGTAACTTGTCATGAAACCTTTTTGTTGCAATCTCATATGTCAATTCTAGTGTTCCATTATCTACCACTTTATTAAAGAGAGAGTGCATTTGTGAAACCATGAATCCCGGTCCATTTTTAATCATAAGAAACACCTTTCCAACAACTTATAAGCATTTTCCATTTTCTGCCATTTAAAAATCCGAAAATACAAAAACACTTTTATATCTTGCATTCACAATATAAAATCCAAAAATATCATCCATCATTGTTTCCACCATCTTTGCATATTTATTTATCATCATTGCATATTTATTTCTTGTTTTGCATTTATTATATTTTCATATCATTCTCACACCTTGTGCTTGACAACCACTTGGTGAGGTTGAGGGCACAAAACAATTTACTTTGTTTTGCAGGTTTTCAAGAGAAGGATAAGAAGATAAATCTTTCACTACTGATTCCCCGAGAGTTCGATATTAAACCCTCGAGTCACCCCTCGTGGGGAAAACTGTCTTTCCTATACTATACACTCTGCACTTGGAGTCTCAACCTAACCATATTCTTTTGACGCAGGTAACTACGTCAAAGGCCATCAAGACGTTTTCTGGCGCCATTGCCGGGGAATCATTGCTGTAAAGATTTGTCCAAAGGAGTATCTCACAACAAAGTCAACTTCATCACCAACTTGTGCAAACACCTAAGCTTGGGGAGGTTGCACCTACGTGAGCATCATCTTATCCATCTTTACCTTCAAAGCATTTTATTTTGTTTTGTTATTGTCTTGCATATCATATTTATATTTCGGTTTGCATATTTTATTTTCAGTTTTGCATTTTGTGTTGCATTTGTTATTTCGGTTTGCATTGTTTAGTGTCATTTTATTTTCAGTTTTGCATTTAAAAAATTAAAAACACATAAAAAACTTGCAAAAATGGGAGACAGAACTAAGTTGTGTGACTACACAAACACTCCAAATGATCAATTTATTGCTAGGCCCATTGCCACACCTAAGATAACAGCTGATAGTTATGAAGTAAGTCCTAGTTTGTTGAACTTGATAACTAGGGAACAATTTGGCGGTAGTGCTATGGAGGATGCCTCTATGCATCTTCATGATTTTGTTGAAATATGTGACATGCAAAAATTTAAAAATGTGGAAAGTGATATTCTAAAACTGAAGTTATTTCCTTTCTCACTTAGAGGAAAAGCTAAAGAGTGGTTGCATTCACTACCTACTGATAGTATTAATTCTTGGGATGATCTAAAAGAAGCTTTCATTAAGAAATATTATCCTCCTATTAAAATTTTGCAAAATAGAAACAATATTCTTTCTTTTAGGCAAAATGAAAACGAACATGTTGCCATGGCTTGGGACAGGATAAAACTTATGCTTAGAACTTGTCCATCACATGGGGTCAACGAATGGACCATATTACACTCTTTCTACAATGGTCTAAATTACATGTCTAGAAATATTCTTGATTACGATGCTGGAGGGGCTTTTATGGGAAAAACTATAGTAGAAGCTAAGAACATCTTAGAAAGTATTTTACAAAACTATAGTCAATGGAATACTGAAAGAGCACCTAATCCATCTAAGAAAGTAAACTCCATAGAAGAAACAAATGATTTGTCATCTAAAATGGACACTATTCTTGCTTTCATTAATAAACAAAATATTGAAAATGTCCCTTTGCAAGAACTAGTTGGTAATAATCATGAAAATGTTGATGTTAACTTCATTAGAAACTATGGTAATAATGGGTATGGTAATAACAATTATAATCCCTATAATAAACCCCCATATGTGCCAAACAAATATACCACTAGTAGCAATGTTTCTAGTGACTTGGAAAATACCATTAGGTCATTTATATCTACTTAAAAGGAGCTTAATAAGGAATTTATATCTAAGTTCAAAAAACAAGACTCTTTGTTTCAAAGGGTAGATCAGCTCACTAAGGAAGTTCGGAAAAGACTTGCTACCCCCATGGGTAGCTACACACTCTAAGTTTGACCGAAACGTATATGCAACGCTAAAATGAGATTACTCAGGTAGACAAGGGGGATGTCACTAGTAGAGTTGATAGAATTATCAAAAAGTATTTTGAATTTTTTTCGAATTTTTTTCCATCCGCTGTGATTTTTTTTAGTAAAGTTTGACCCAAAAGTCAACAAAAAAGTCAACTATGAAAAAAAGCTAAAAATGACGACCAAAGAATATATTTTTGAAAATTTTGAAACCAGTTTTGTACACCAAATATCCGTGTTTTACTAGGAAAACAAGCTAAAACGGATACATACGACATGTATCTCCGTATAACACATGGGTGTGTAGCTAACCATGCGGGTAGCAAATTGTCTCTCAAGGAAGTTTCCTCATTAAAGAACACCATTACAGCTCAAAAATATGAGGAAACAATTAAATATTGCCAAGAGGTTATAAATAAATCTTGGGAACACATTCATGAGCAAGAGAGAGTTGCTAAGGAAACTATTATGGTAATGAAAGAGAGAAAAGTTGAGGAAGTTAAAATGCTTAGTGAAGTCAAGGAACCACTACTTGACTTAGATAATTGTAGCTTGCGCATGAATTAATATCTATCTTACAAAAAATTGCAAGTGATCCTTCCGTCAACTCCAACCAAGCAGGTTTTGGTTCTTATATTGCTAATCATGTTTTAAAAGAAAAGATTGCTAGGTACAGTCAACAAGCTATGATACCACCTAAGCTTGGGGATGTATGGATTCCCAAAGTACTAGTAACCATTGGAAAAGAGACACACCATGCTATATTAGATCTAGGATCTAGTGTCTCTGTTTTATCTAAAGAATTATATGAAGTTCTTGAATTAAAGAATCTTGAAAAATGCTCTATTGAACTTGCACTTGTTGATGATTCCATTAAACATGCTTTAGGAAAAGTAAGTCATGTTATGGTAGAGTTGCATATGACATTTGTACCTGTTGATTTCTAATCATGGATATGGGGAATAAAACCTCTAGTCCAATTATTCTTGGAAGACCTTTTCTTCATACCACGGGTGCTATCATTGATTCAAAAGAAGGGAATGTGAAGTTTCAGTTTACACACAAGAAGTGCATGGAACACTTCCCAAGGAAGAGGGACACACCAAAGTTCAAGCTCCCTAATGAGCTTCGTCCATCATAAATATCAAGTAAGAAGACTAGCTATATGGCTATAAAGAAAGCGCTTTACGGGAGGCAACCGGTTGTTTTTATTTTTGATTTTCTTTGTGTCCTCTTGCTGTAACAAGAGACTTAATTTTTAGTTTTGTTTCTGGAATTTTTAATAAATTACCAAGTTTTACCCATTTTGGTTTGAAAAAGTTGCTATTTGCATTCATAGATTTTATTCCAGCACGAATCTGTGCATGGTTTGATTTTTCATTCCTATTATCTAACTCAGAAAGATCTGAAATTTTTACTGTAAATGCAAATTTTCATTATCTGTACTCATGAAGTTTTTCAGAATTTTTATACATATTTAAGCTGGGTAGAAAAATGCGTTTCACAGCTGGTGTTTTTCTGGACAGATTCTGTCCCATTTTGTTTGATGCATTCTTTGAACTTTTAACTTGAATCTTTTTGATGCAATTGAGTTTATAAGTAGTAATAAAACATTATACACTTTCTAGACATTCATATGAAATTTTTTTTAAGGATTTTATGCAGCAAGCAATTCATTTTTCTATCACTACTAATGTCACCCCACAGAAAAGAAATGGGAGAAACAGTGTTTTGAAGTTTTTTCACAGGGATTAGAGGAGATGCACCAAGAGCTATCTAAGGATGGTTAAGACCATAAGATTGGGGATGTGAAGACAACCCCACTGGAACAACACACTCTCGGTTTGCACACGTCTAACTTCTGTTTTTCGATCAATGCACTTTATCGCATAAACTTGGAGCTTCTTTTATTTGCTTTTTATTTTGGTTTGATTTTTGTTTGAGACCACCACTATCATTTTATATGAGAGAGCTACTGGAAATTTGGGTTGAATTAAGTTGGATGCTATTAAAAGATTGGGAAAGGGATGTTTGAGTTGATTTAAAAAGATACATATAGTTGCATGATTCATGTGCTTTTTAATGAGTGTTAATTTGCAAGTGTTTTATCAAGAGCTATCTCTTATTCATGTTTTGATGCTGAATGTTACTTTACTTTGTTTAACATGGATTGGTTAGTTCTATGGACACTTGTGCGTGCATTTAGACGGTCAACTTTCTCCCTTTTGCTAGCCCAAAAATTCCAACAAGTAAAAACTTGTTTTCCAACACCTTCAACCAAAGTTTTTCCAGTGAGTCCACCGTATCTACCTATTAGCTTTATGCTATTCCGAGTATGTTTATCATGTACTTTGTGTTATCTATACCTCTGAATTTAAATGCTTATGTTATTGATTGTTATGGGAAAAGTTGGTTAAAAAGCTCTCACACCTTACTTTTATTGCACTTAATAAACATGAACCATTGTGATTAAAATTATGAAGCTGTGAGCTTGACAAGAGTCTTGGTTGGGGGTTAGCCCATATGTGCTGTCACATGGCAAGCTTTCAACATGTTCTTAATTATATTTAGTTGATATCATGTACTTTTGTTTATGGATGCCTATCATAGTGCCAAATAAATGTGGAAACTAAGTAAGTTTAAGTAGTTTGTACAAATGGCTAGAGAGACACCTGGGCCGCTAATCTAAGCCATGCATCATTCATGGTGGAAATTTACTTACATGCTATTGTGAACCTTCAGTGACACACCTCATAATAAAAAGCTATATCAATAGTAAATAAAAAGGGTGTTGAGATTGTTCATTATGTTTGTTTGTCTTGTCATTTTGACATGGGCTTGTTCCATGTCCTGGGACAAGAGGTACCCCAGTTGACCCTCTTGATGATGCTATTTTTACAATGACTTTAACTTGAACTTGCTTGGTAGCCCAAATTGAGTAACACCATGGTGTAGGTACTCATATTCACGGGCATGAAGCTTTCAACCCATACTCTGTCAAGCACACTACTCATATTTGCTTTCACTTTAAACTTTAACCATTCAATATGTTATGATGGGGGTAATGAGAGCTTGACACCAATGAATACCACATTGCAAACATTAACTTAAGTAGAAGCATTTGGAAGTTAGATGAAACTTATTCATGTTTTACCTCTACTCATTAATATATCTTTCCAAAGTGTCCACCTTTATATTCAGATTTACAAGAGTACTCTATGACCATCATAGGATGTTTTTACTTTTCATTATGCATACATTTGGTCCATAGTACTTTCTACTATGTTGCACTTTGTGAATTTTCATTGAACATCCTTACATTGAATATTTGATATCACTTTATAATCTATCTTGCATGTTGCTACTCCTTTGCAAAATGAATCATTTGACTTTATGTAGCAATAGTAATCATCTTTGATATCCATTGATAGTCTTAAAATGCAAAGTCCATGTTGGTTTTATCACCTTTATACTCGAGGACAAGTATAGGTTAAGCTTGGGGATGTTGATGCATGTAAAATGCATACATGAACTTTGCATTATAATACTCATATTTCAATCATATTTGCATCATATAAGGGTTATATCATTGTTTTATAATGATTTTGGGAAGATTTCATAGTTTTTCTATTTTTCGGAAATTAACCCTGCACTGGCAGAAAACCCTATTTTCTATATTTTGATGTTTCAGGGACCCAAACGACGTCCAAATGACCTGAAAATTTACGAGCATCAGTTTTTGGAAGGAACAAAGCGTAGGAGCGAAGGAAGCGAACGAACGGAGGCCCGAGGGCCAGAAGAGGGTGGCCCACGTGGACAGATTCCTTGGCCGCGTGGGACCACTCATCTGGGCCCTCGTGGCTCCGTTACCATCGATCTTTCTTCCAGAAGCTTCGTCTTGACCTAAAACCGACTATAAAAATAGTTTCCCGATGCCTTTCGGAGGAGAGGCCACCGAAAACATAGAAACACCAAAACAGAGATCTGGAGCTGCAGATTGGAGGGGGAAAACTCCAACAGAGCGCTGCCGGCGTGGTCTCCATCTCCCCCAAAGACATCTCCACTGCCTCCATGATGAAGAGGGAGTAGTCCACCCCTAGACTATGGGTTTGTGGAATTAACTTATGTATCTCTCCTCTCTCTTGAGCTTCACTAATTAGCACCGTATGAGCTGCCGAACATGATTACGGTCATCTATGTAATTCCTTTGTGGTGGATCTCTTTATGAGTTAATATATGTTTGAGATTGCAATTGTTTTGTTTCAGTTATGAAAGTAGATGCATATTATGTACCCCGTTCTTGTCTACTTGTTTTGATCAAGCATGTTTATGAGAGCTTGTGTGGGGGGACGTGTGCATTAGTTGGAGTAACGAGGGGGTGGCTAGTGCGGTGAAAGTGAGAGAAGTTCCGCGATCCACTTGGGTATTTTTACCTTACTTTGTTGCCTCACTAGGGATAAAGAAAAATACCATGCTACCGGAGGTGTGGGTGTGACCACTGCCACTTCTCCATGACTAGATCTAGCATGTTCTTATTTTAACTTCATGTCATAAGACTTAAAGCTACACTCTGATTTATCTTAATTACTAAGGTGCTAAGATTTAATTCACATCTTGGTGGAGTATAAGAGAGATTAATAAACAAAAGATCTCTATGTTAGGACGTGATGCCCATATAATTAGTAACTTGTCATGAAACCTTTTTGTTGCAATCTCATATGTCAATTCTAGTGTTCCATTATCTACCACTTTATTAAAGAGAGAGTGCATTTGTGAAACCATGAACCCCGGTCCATTTTTAATCATAAGAAACACCTTTCCAACAACTTATAAGCATTTTCCATTTTCTGCCATTTAAAAATCCGAAAATACAAAAACACTTTTATATCTTGCATTCACAATATAAAACCCAAAAATATCATCCATCATTGTTTCCACCATCTTTGCATATTTATTTATCATCATTGCATATTTATTTCTTGTTTTGCATTTGTCATATTTTCATATCATTCTCACACCTTGTGCTTGACAACCACTTGGTGAGGTTGAGGGCACAAAACAATTTACTTTGTTTTGTAGGTTTTCAAGAGAAGGATAAGAAGATAAATCTTTCACTACTGATTCCCCGAGAGTTCGATATTAAACCCTCAAGTCACCCCTCGTGGGGAAAACTGTCTTTCCTATACTATACACTCTGCACTTAGAGTCTCAACCTAACCATATTATTTTGACGCAGGTAACTACGTCAAAGGCCATCACCAGCACACCTCTTTTCTGGCGCCGTTGACACCTTGCTAAGCCTTCTCCAAGTCCTACTGGTTCTATAACCTTGGTTTTTTAATCAAGTGAAAACTGCTTCTGTACTGCATCATACCTTCCTCTTGGGGTTCCCCAGCGAACGCGTGATCCACGTCATTGATACGTCCAAAACGTATCTACTTTTACAAACACGTTTGCTATTGTTTTTCCTCTAATTTGCAATATTTGGATGGAACTAACACGGACTGACGCTATTTTCAGCAGAATTGCATTGGTGTCTTATTTTTGTGCAGAAATCGAAGTTCTCGGAAAAATCTGGAAAAATTCTAGAAATTATATTTTTGCAGGAGACCCACGGATCCAGAAGGGGGGCTGCGGGGGCCAGCCATAGCCCTCAGACGCCACCTGGCCACGACCCATGGCAGCCCGTGCCTGGGTCCCACCTGGCCAGGTGGTGGCTCAGCTGGCGATGCCCCTTTCACCTATTTACGCCCTTCGACCTAAAAATGCCAGACCCCCCGATCGTTCTTCCAGAAAAGATACAGAGCGCCGCCGCCACCTCGAAACCTAATTCGGGGACTAGAAGTTCCTGTTTCGGCACCCTGTCGGGAAGGGGATTGAAGGGGAGATCGTCGCCATCGCGATCACCACCGCTTCTACATCAACCATCCATGTTTCCCCCATCCATGTGTGAGTAATTCCCCGCTGTAGGTTGAGGGGATATTAGGGATTGGATGAGATTGTTCATGTAATAAGATGCCGGATTGTTAGGGCATGATGTCTAGTATTTGTGGGAGTGCTTATTTATCGTTGTTGCAACTTGGTGTGCTTAATGCTTGACAATTAGGGCCCGAGTGCCATGTTTTCAGATCTGAACATATTATGATAGATGTTGTTTTGGATCATATTTACAAGTTGTTTGCACCTGTTATTGTCTGGAACCCGAGGCCCCAAAGTGACAGCTTATGGGATAACCGTAGGGGATGGTTTTTACTTGAGGATTACATGTGTTCATTGAATGTTAATACTTTGCTCCGGTATTTTGAAAAAGGAGTGCCTTAATTACCTTTCGGTTCCTCATAAAGGCCCCGCTGACACGAGATGGTTGGACAAAATATGTGCAAGTTCTCATTCCGAGCACGTACGACTACCTACGGAACACATGCCTATGTTTATTTAGCACCTCGATACTGTCTATTTTGTTACTGCTTATTGCCCTTGGTAATTATTTCATGAGCTATCTCGTCCATGCAGCGCCCGTATTTACATCCCTACGGCTACGGTGTTTTAATCTTGCTGTCATTATAATTGCTACTATGGCCATTTTCATAATATTACTACTGTTTCTTTATTATTATTGTTGTTACACTACTATTGCTACTGATAAATTGCGTCAAGTGAGTTGCTTTCCAGGTGTGGCTGATCTGACAAATCAGCTGCTAAGGCTTATAAATATTCTTTGGCTCCCCTTGTGTCGAATCAATAAATTTGGGTTTTACTTCCCTCGAAGACTGTTGCGATCCCCTATACTTGTGGGTCATCAAGACTATTTTCTGGCGCCATTGCCGGGGAGCATAGCTCTATTTATAAGTTCACTTGGGAGTTATTTTGTCTACTGCAATTTATTCTTCATCATGAAGGATAAGCGTGATCCTAAGTTTCCGATACTACCTTCCACCACAAGGAAAGGTACTGCTCTCAACTCTAAAGCTGCCCTTGATTCACCTACTGTTTTGAATAAGCTTGTTACACCACCACCACCACACACTTCACATGTTTTTGGATACTGTGTCTGATGAATTTCATGATGCTTCTACTGAACTAGATGAGTCTGGCTCTCTAGGCCCTTTTTTGGATTCTATGGTTGCTAAATCTAAAGAAATTGAATCTGATGAAATTCCTAATGAAAATGTCATTACACCTGCTGTCTCTCCTGAGAGAGGGAATTATGGTAGTAGTTATCCTGATGATGCTTATGTTGAAATTGATGATGAGTTTATTAGAGCAAGTATGGATATGGACACTTCCGATCCTGAGATACGGAAGAAACTTCTTGAAAAACATGCTATGAATTATAAAACTGCTCATGATCCGGAGTTTGCTACATCTCCTATTAGCATTAAGGAAAAGGATTATGATTTTTCTGTTGATCTGTCACTCATATCTATTGTTGAAAATGAACCTTTTTATGGAAAAGAAAATGATAGTGCTATAGAACACATGAGCAAACTCACTACTTTGAGTAGGTTGTTTTCTGATGACAAGAAGAAACAAGGCTATTACATAACAAAGCTTTTTCCCTTTTCATTGAAAGATGAAGCTAAAAATTGGTTTAACAATTTAGCTAGTGGATCCATTAAAAGCTTTGATGGTTTAGTTAAAATATTCTTTGAGAAATATTATCCTGCTCATGTTCGACATGCCGCTTTGCAAAGAATTTTCAATTTTAAACAGGTTGAGAAAGAATGTCTACCCGAAGCTTGGGGAGGTTTTGTGCCTTACTCAGGGCTCGGCCTGGACACATGCTACCTAAAAATGAGCTCATGGATATCTTTTATAATGGACTAACCGATGAATCTAGAACATATCTGGATAGTTGTGCTAGTTGTGTTTTCAGGAAAAGAACTCCGGATGAAGCTGAGGAATTATTGGTTAAAATTAGCCGGAACCATGATGAGTGGTCTACACCTGAGCTGCCATCGACATTTCCACAGGCGCCTACTCAGCCAACGAAGAAGAGGGGCATTCATGTGCTTAATCCTGAAACTATGCAGGAAGCAAAGAAATCTCTTAAGGAGAAAGGTATAAAAGCTGAAGAAGTAAAAAATCTACCACCTATTGAAGCATTATGTGAGCCTACCACTCACCCACCTATGGTAGAGGTACACTCTCTCCTTGATTATTGTCGTGGTGGTGCACGGACAGATGCCATGGGTAGGCTTAACTTGGGGCCGATGGACGCTGGAGGCACCGGGGAGGGTTAGCGCGTGTAGAGACGCACACAGAAACACACACACACACACATGGTTTTACCCAGGTTCGGGGCTCTTGTGAGGAGATAAAAACCCTACTCCTGCTTGTTTGATCTATATATATGGATTTACAGCCGGGCTACACAACGCTCCTTGAGTTGTGCAAGTAATGCTATGAACTAAGGGAAAGGTGGATCACTTGGGCCTTCTACCGAGTCTTGGGGAGGCTCCCTGGCTCCTTGTTGGCTCTGGTGGAAAATGTCTAGAGTGAATGCGCGTGAGGCTAAGGGTCGTCTGGGATCGTCCCCGTAAGAGGAGCCCCTGGTGCTCCTTATAAAGGGAAGCCCAGGGCACAAGTTAGGGCTGACGTTGGTGCTGGAGCATGCAGCACTATGCAACACTGTGGCCACATCCGGGCCTCTGACTGCTTCGGTCACCCCTACGCGGCATGTCCAATCTATCAACTCCTGCACACTGCTCCCTCGTACCTCTTCGGTCAGCAGCATGGAGACCTGACTCCCCATACCGTGGCCTCCAAGTCAAGGGTTAGGCAACGCGTCCCATCGACCTTGTGGCAGGACACCTGCCCCGTGATTGTAGGGACAAGACATGGAGCTCCATTTCTCCCGATCCGTCATAGGCACACCAGATACTCCTTAACTCGGTTTCTCCTTCCCTGCACATAAGAGGAACAAAGAAGGTTCCGACTTATACTTTGCATGATCCGACATTCGTGTATGTCAGTCAGCTCTGATCCGGTCGACTTCGGGTATGCCTGTATGGTATGTCGGTTATCATTGACCCGGTCAACTCTGGGTCCACACATATCTCATCATCTTGACCCTATCCGGGGGTTGCCCCCCGACATTAGTCCCCGAAGCTGGCGCGGTCCTGCAGCCTCGGATGAAGGACCACGGCAGGTTTACCCGAAAACCAGCATCTTTATCTGATCACCGACATAGCATATGCCGGCGAAACCTAGATCTCGAAAAGAAAATTGCATCCAACCATGATATCCGACTTTATGTCGGTTCGTTCCGATATACGTATTAATTCCTCGGCTTTATCCGAGTTATCGATTCTCCGACGTGGCAGATGCATGCCGCATCGGTTCTTGTGCACGGATGGACGTGCCACTGGCATGCGTGCCACCTGCGTCACGCCGGTCACCTTGAACACTGTGCCCACTCAAGCACTCAAGTGCATGCCTGACTGCACCGCTTGCATGTCGCCTCGGGTCCTGCCCGATCAAGTGCGCCGTAGCGAGCCGTTGGCTCCCTGTGGCCCATCGTGGGACAGATCGTGCGGCAGTTACGCCACCGTGGTAATCGTGGCGGAGATCGTGGGGTAGTTATTCCCCGTCCGTTACGGGGATCGTGCGCAGAGGATCGCGCGCCCACGATCTCCTCCGGCCATTCATAAATAGGGGGGAGGGGGCAGCCGTTTCCCCCCTCCGCATTCACTTCTCCTCTTGCTCTCCTTCTTCCTCCACGCAGAGCACGTCGCCACCGCACGCATCGCCGCCGCCGCACGCTCCCTGTGCACCGACGACACCGCCGGCCGACGCCAACGCCTTGCGCTCAGCCACCGCCGCCGGACAACACGCAGGACACTGTGGTTGCGCGCTCCTCCGCCGCCGCAGTTCCGTACCGCCACGGTAAGTTTCTCCTCTTCTTCTTTCTTGCATCTATCTCTTGCTTTTCTGTTTCTTCACCGCCGCGATGCATCAGGCGCCGCCGGTGGGCTGGCCGCCGTAGCGCTTCTTTTCTTCCTCTTTTTTCTTTTCTCCGCATCTGGCACTTGCTGTTCTTTCCCTTTCATTTTTCTTTTCACCGCAACGATTGCAAGCTCATCACCAATGAACCCCCCTTTTTGCAGATCTCGGCAACTCTCATCGATATGTCAGACAACTCCGCCCTTGATGTGGTCGAGGTGGTAGAAGAGGGAGCCGTGGAGGGATCCACTCGGGCAGCCTGGGAAGGCTCCGACGTTTCCCGCTCCGAAATCGATTGGCTGATCCGGACTCGGCGGATCCCGGCCGGAGTGGAGTGTCGGCTACCGGGTCCAGAGACTGCGCCGGATCTCCGAGAAGGAGAACACGTAGTCTTCATCGCGCACTTCGAGCGAGGATTCGGTCTCCCGACCAGCGCCTTCTTTCGCACATTCCTCAACAAATTCAGCCTCCAACCTCATCATCTTCCGTCTAATGCCATCACCACTCTATCTGCATTTGTCTCTTTCACCGAGGGTTACCTCGGCCTTTGGCCCACCCTCAACGCGTGGTCCAAGTACTTCCATTTCCGGAAACAAGTTATTCCGAATCCTGCTGACCCGGACACGCCCAAAGAGATGCCTCAGTGTGGGGCTGCCACAGTCACACCCCGGCATGGTTCCATCTTTACTCGGATCTTCGGTCTGGAGTCATGCCGGAAATGGCAGCGCTCCTTCTTCTACGTGAAGAACACGACCGAGGTTGACATGATCAACCTGCCGACCTTTGCCATGGGTCCCCCAACCGCACAACTCAACTGGACATATAACCCGAGGGACAAGGTGGAGGAAGTCAACCACATCCACCAAATCGTCGAGCAGCTCAAGGGCGAAGGGATGACGGCCGATGACCTGCTCGCAACATTCATCAGCCGTCGGGTCTTGCCCCTCCAGCGCCGAGTCCACAAGATTTGCCATATGAGTGGACCGCTGGATCCGACCCGGATAAGCACCGTCGAGCTGGACAATGCTCAGATCCGGAGGCGCATCAAGGCCATAGCCCGGACGAAGATGACGGAAGAATGGGAATGGGGCAAAGAACCCCATAGCCGGAACAATCTTCCACCCAAAGTAAGTAACCTCAGCCGACATAACTTTTCCGCCGACATAACCTCTTATGTTAGTGCCATTTTCTCCTTTGTACTTACCATTCTCCGTTTCCATAATGCAGAGATTCGGACGGCAGTTGAAGGAGGACGGAGAGAACCCCTCTGCCAACTGGGGTAAGGACCGGGTCGAAGCCGACTTGGAAGATCCGGACGACGAGGACAACGTGCCGATTCCCAACGTCGGCTCAGTTCCTGCCACGGGTAAGACTCGTGCTTCCTCCCTCCGAGATTGGTCTGAGGACGAAGATGACGACTGTCGGATTTTAGAGGTGTATGACCCTCGTCCCGTTGCGTTCTCATATCCGGTGTCCTCGCCCCCAGCTGACTCGGACGAGGTGCTCGAGGTGGCACCCCTCGCAGTAGGACCCAAGGGTGCAGTTCGGAAGCGCCCAGCGGCCGCATCCGCAGATGTCGGGCCCTCCGGCACTTCAGGTCCCGCGCAGAAGAGGGCCCGAGTGAAGACGATAGTCAAGCATCGAGATCGCCTGGTCTCCAAGGGGTAAGACTCCCTCTTGCCGACACAAACTCCATGCTCTTGCTTATACTTGCGTTCCCTGTTTTTTTTCTTCTGACCTTACACTTTGCCGTTTTTGCCTTGCAGCATGGCTCCTCTGGAGGTCCCCACGACCGGGTCAACCGACCGGGTCCCTCTGAGGACACCGCCTCGGCCCGACGACACCCGGGTGCCAAGTCCGCCAAGGACGCGTCCTGCTGCAGATACAACCGGCTCCGGGATCCGGTGCCGGGAATACTGATTCGGTCGCGACCGACACTTCCGCGCCCGACCAAGCTATAAATCTCGTTGCTAGCTCTTCGGCCCCCGAGATAGAGCGGACCGAGATCCCAGAGGACTCGGAACAGCTGAATCAACAACAGCAGCAGACTCAGCAGCAACCACCACAGCAGCAACAAAATCAACAACCACCATCGCAGCAGCAGCAGAAGCAGAAGCAACAACTACCAGCGCAACAACTACCAGCGCAACAACAGCAGCAAAAGCAGCAGCAACAGCCACCAACGCAACAGCAGCAACAACGGCCATCACCGGCAAAATCGACGCCGCCGGTGAAGCCACAGCCGCCACCGACACAGCCGCAGCCACAGCAGCAGACATCACAAGCTCCGGTTCCTGCAACCGGGAAGACAATCGAGAAACCTCCGGCGAAAACTGTGTCGGCCAATCCAGATAGGCAGCTGGTCGTGCCTACGAGCCAAGGTGCACCCGCAGCGACATCATCCAGTATCCAGACCATCAGCTGGGGGTTTGCCCCACTGCGAACCCTCAGCGGGAAAAGCTTAGGCTCACTTGAGCATTATAATATGGACTGGAACGCTGCCAACCTGAGCGAGGTGAGCTCGCAGTCACCGGCGGGCCAGATCTCGGAGCATCCGGCAGGACCGAGCTTGGTTGCCCAAAAGCTGCACGCGGCCAAAACTGCCCTTCTTGCGGCCGACCAAGCAGCAGCGGTACGCTCTGCCGAATAAAGATAACTCGGTTCACTTCTTTTTTTTTTTAAGATATCACTTATCCCCAGTCCTCGAGATTCGGGTTGAGTAATTGAGACTCGGTTGAGTAAGGATTACTCGGTTTGAATCTTCACCAATAAGACTAACACCTCTTCTTTGCAGGTTTGCATGACCAAACGCACTCAGGTGCACCGCAGGCTCCTGCTGGAGCACAAAAAGCTCTCTGACAAGTACAAGCTGCTGCGAGCCAAGCTGAACATGATGGCCGACTCAGAGTCCAAGGCTGAAGGGCTGGAGAAACAGATCTCGGACCTCGAGGGTAAGTCACATCCTGTCCTTCAACTTGCACTTGCATCAATTTTTGCATGCTGACTCTGCTGTCTCGGCGCAGCCGCACAGAAGGAGCGCGAGCTTGCGCATCAGGCCGAGCTCAAGAAGGAGCAGGACGAGGTGTCCCGGCTGACGGCCGAGCTGGAGAAATCTCGGGGCCGCGCTGCCGAGCTGGAGAAGTCCGCCGCCGAGGAAAAACAGCTCCGAGATGAAGAAACTCGGAAACTCAAGGAGTCCCTTGGGGAGTCCGAGTCTCGCATAACCTCGGCGGAGGGTGAGCTCCAAGCCCTGAAGGCTAAGATCACTCGGTGGGTGGGGGAATTTTCCTCCATCAACGGCCAGCTGGACAGTAAGTTCCCTCTTTTTCTGTTACTACCCGACATTCCATATTCATCTCCATGTGACTTATTTTGTTGTTAGCCCTTTTCGATTCAGAGCACTTCCCCCACTCCAAGGCTGCCGCAGACAACAGCACCAACAAGTTCCGGCAAAAGAAGATCAAAGAGGGTCCTATCTCGGCCGAATGGGATATGGATGACCACCTGGTGGCCCTGAAGTCTCGGATGTCGCCGCTGAGGACTATCGGAGTGGAACTCCTCACCTCTGCGATCCGGGTTTACAACGTTCTCTGGCCCGAGTGCGAGCCCCCTAAGTCAGTTGCCGAACTGGCCAAGTGCTTGATGGGTAGCGAGGAGCGACTCGACGATTGGCGGTCATCCGCCGCCCGAGTCGGTGCGGACGAGGCACTGATGTATGTGCTGTCTTGGTACGAGGGGATCGACCTCGACATGCTCAAGACCTTGCGCAATGGGTCGGAGTGGACCTCTGACCCGGATCACATCCGGCATCGCCAAGAGCTGACGCACTCCCTCATCCAGTACGCTCCGGTGCATAGCTTTGTCCCCGGTCAGCGGGTTCCTCAAGCGGAGGAGATCGAGTATGCCGACGAGGGTGAAGAAGAGGGCGAAGAGCACGTCGACGGGGAGATCCAGGCCGAGACACCACCCGAGACTGCCACCGGTACTGCTGCAGAGTCCACGGCCGAGGAAACTGCCAAGGCTGCGGCCGAGGAAACTGCCAAGGCCGATACCGCTCCTTCTGCTCCGAGTGGCCAAGATCCTGCTACTTAGACTTAGGGAAAACTCAGATCATTAGATCCCCGGACTGCCGGGTGCAAATGTAACATAAACCTTTAACTTTTATTGTTGGCACTTGATACTTTACTTTGCACATTTTTAGCATGTTTAGCAGTATGCCGGATCATCCTGAACCGAGTCCCCGGGTTCATTTTCTTGTTTACCATACTCTGCAACCTTTGCTCTTGTCTACCATTTTTCGATGTTCGACAATCGAGTCACAAGATTACCGAGATATGGCATACAGTACTAAAAAACTTTGAGATATGGCTCAAAATCATCCGACATATAGGATAAAGAACTAAGCATATGATCAACAAACGGCTTATGCCGAATCGCGTTTGGGCCAAATCCCCGAGTTTGTTTTCTTGTGTACTAAGTGTCGCAATCCCAGCTCTTGTCTACCTTTTTTCGGTGTTTGACAGTAGAGTCACGAGACAGCAAAACTTAGCATACAATACTCGAAACTTTGAGATACGGTCTAGAGCCATCCGACATAAAACAAAAGGATAACGAAAGGAAACCGAATCGCTCCTGGACCGAGTCCCTGAGTCTGATTTCTTGTTTACTGCATCTTGCAATCTCTGCCCTTGCCTACCATTTTTGGTTTCTTTGGCATTCGGGTCACAAAATTACAAAGATATAGCATACAATACTTACAAACATGGAAATACGATTTTTGGAGCCATCCGACATACAGGAAACAGAGATAAACATGCAGATAGACACAGATTTCACAGCAAGGCAGTCCCCGAGTCTTTTTTCGGTGTGCCGACATTTCATTTCAGAGTTTCGAGATACATACAGTGAGTCCTTAAGAGTAAAAAGGGCGGAGAAGAGCTACATTCCAAGGTCGTTTGGTCTCCTCTCCGGATCTGTCCATCCTGTTCTTCACCTGCGCCTGAGCATCTATAAGATAATATGCGTCATTGTTCAGAGCCTTGCTCACAATAAATGGACCTTCCCAAGGAGGTGATAACTTGTGCATCCCGGCGGTGCACTGCACAAGCCTAAGGACCAGGTCCCCTTCTCGGAACTTGCGAGGATTTACTTTCCGACTATGATAGCGTCGGAGATTCTGCTGATATATCGCTGATTTGGACAAGGCCAACTCTCGTGCTTCCTCGAGCAGATCGACATCATTTTCCCGGGCTTCCTTTGCCTCAGACTCGGTATATAATGCGACTCTTGGCGAGTCATGCTCTATGTCGGTTGACAGGACTGCCTCTGCTCCGTAGACCAGGAAAAATGGCGTATAGCCAGTGGAGCAATTCGGGGTAGTCCTTAGACTCCACAGTACTGCCGGGATCTCATCCAGCAAACACCCCGGAGCACGTAGCAGTGGCTCAATTAACCGGGGTTTTATGCCGGATAAGACCAGTGCATTTGATCTTTCCACTTGTCCATTGGACTGCGGATGTGCAACCGATGCCAAGTCTAGCCGGATTCTCTTTTCCTGGCAAAACCGAGCAAAGGCTCCCTCGGCGAAGTTGGTGCCATTATCCATTATAATGCTATGCGGATTGCCATACCTTATCCTTTAGGAATGATACAGCTGTGCGGCCATCGCACTTTCTTATTGGCTTTACCTCAATCCATTTGGTGAACTTGTCCACCATCACCAGGATGTGAGTCATGTTACCTCGGGCTGGCTTGAACGGTCCCACCATATCCAGACACCACACTGCAAATGGCCAGGTGATGGGGATAGTCTTGAGTGCGGAGGCCGGCATATGAATCTTGTGGGCAAACCTCTGGCATCCTTCACATTTCCGGACAATGTCCTCTGCCTGTTGCAAAGCACTGGGCCAGTAAAACCCATACCGGAATGCCTTAGCCACTATAGCTCTGGAAGATGCGTGATGACCGCACTCTCCCTGATGGATATCTCGGAGAATCTTTTCTCCCTCTTCCGGTTCGACACAGCGTTGAAGCACAGTGGTCACACTTCTCTTGTACAACTCATGGTTGATGATGGTGAATGATTTGGCTCGCCTCTGTATCTGTCTGGCCGAGACCTCATCACTCGGTAGACTGCCATCCAACATGAATGTCATGATGGGCTGTGCCCATGCCGGTACCGGGCGAGTGCCGAGTACGGGCTCATCGATTTCCATCGCATCAACCGACATTACAGCGCCCGACATAGGCTGATGAGTCCCCGAGTCCTCCCAAGGAGTCCCCGAGTTCCGCCAAGCGGCTTTCCAGTTTTCCAAAGTAGTCGCTGAATCTTGCTGAATATATCCGACATCCATGGAAGTCCCCGGGTCCTGCGGAGCAGTCCCCGAGTCCTGCTGCATGCTCCCGACATCCACGTCCATAGGGACGACGTCGGGTTCCGGATTACCCGGGATAAATATCGATTCAGACTCGGGTGAAGGCTTGATTGATGGCTTGCGAAGATGCTCCAGTGATACCCCGGGTGGGATGGCCTGCCGGTATGACCCGATCTTGGACAGCATGTCAGCACTTTCATTCTCTGTTCGCCGAATGTGAGTGAACTCGCAACCATCAAAGTATCCCGAGATCTTCTGTACATGGAACCGGTATGCCGCCATGTTGGCATCTAGGGCATCCCAGTTGCCTGAAGTTTGCTGAATCACCAGATCCGAGTCACCGTAACATATGATCCGGCGAATTCCAATTTCCTTGGCCACCTTGAGTCCATGGATCAGAGCTTCATACTCTGCGACATTGTTAGATGCCGCGAAGTGGACTTGCAGAACATATTTCAACTGGTCTCGCTTCGGCGAGGTGAGAACTACGCCGGCTCCCAAGCCCTCTTTTACTTTGGACCCATCAAAATGCATTCTCCAGTAATTGGAGTCCGGCAGAGATGGTTCATATTGCATCTCAGCCCAATCTACAAAGAAATCAGCCACTGCTTGAGATTTGATGGTATCTCTTCTCGCATATTGCGGCGCATAAGCCGCGAGCTCAATAGCCCACTTGGCGACTCGGCCACTGGCATCCTTGTTGCCGAGAATTTCCGACACAGGGGCCGCACTTACAATAGTTATGGGATGCTCCTGGAAATAATGCTTCAGTTTTTTCGCCGCCATGTAGACACCATAGGTCATTTTCTGGTAGTGAGGGTAGTTTTGTGTTGATGCGGAGAGCACCTCACTCAGGTAATACACCGGCCTCTGCACGGTAGCTCCTTCTTCTTCTCGCTCCACCGCCACTACGACACTAACGACTCGGTTAGTGGCCGCAATGTAGAGCAACATGGGCTCTCTCGGTAGCGGCGAAGCCAATATTGGTGCAGCAGCCAACATGTTTTTCAGCTCATGGAACACCGCATCCGCTTGCGGAGTCCAGCTAAACTTATCTGATTTTTTCATCAGTTGGTATAAGGGCAAGGCCTTTTCTCCCAACCGACCTAGGAAACGACTCAGAGAGGCCAGACATCCGGTGAATTTCTGGACATCCCGGAGGCATCTCGGCAATTTCATGTTTTCTATCGCCCGGATCTTAGTTGGATTTGCCTCGATACCTCGGCTAGACACGAGGAAACCGAGTAACTTGCCTACCGGTACTACGAACGTACATTTTTATCCGGGTTAAGCTTTAGCCAGAATTTCCGCAGATTAGCGAATGTCTCTTTAAGATCATCTAGCAAGGTATGTTTTTCTTTAGTCTTGATGACTATATCGTCGACATACACCTGTACATTTTTGCCTATTTGATCATGCAGATATTTTTGCATACAGCGCTGGTAAGTAGCACCAGCATTTCTCAACCCAAAACACATGACACGATAGCAATAAGCCCCGTACGAGGTGATAAAGGCAGTCTTTATTTGATCAGAAGGGTTCAATGGTATCTGGTGAAAACCAGAGTACGGATCTACAAATGATAGCAGTTCACACCCGGCCGTGGAGTCGATCACCTGATCGATCCGGGGCAACGGGAATGGATGTTTTGGACACGCCTTGTTCAGATGGGTGTAATCGACACACATGCGCCAGACAGTGGCCGCATTCGGGTCATCTTTTTTCTTTTCTACCAGGACCGGGTTAGCCAACCAGTCCAGGTACTTCACTTTCACGATGGAGTTTGATGCGAGTAACTTGGCTAACTCGTCACCCACATCCTTTCTTCTCTCTTCGGCGAGACGCCGTGTAGGTTGCTTCACTGGCCTAGCATCCGGCCTGACATGTAATGAGTGCTCAGCCAACTCCCTCGGAACACCCGGCAAGTCCTGACTGGACCATGCAAAGATATCCTGATTCTCACGGAGGAAGTGGATGAGCTCGCTTTCCTATTTGCTGTCCAGCCCGGCACCGATGATGACGGTGTGGTCCGGGTTAGACTCGTCGACGCCGATTTTCTTGGACTCCTTTGCCGCCTGGAAGGTTGCAGTCTGCTGCGGGTTAGCCAGACTCGGCATACCGAGTTGAGCGGACTGGGCAAGAGCCACCACTTCATGGATTCTCCTCTTCTCTGCAGCAATCACCAGTGACTCGTCCAGAAGTGACCCAGCCGAGGCACACTCCATGGAACGCTTGTAGTCACCCGAGATGGTGATGACACCATTTGGACCCGGCATTTTCATCTTCAGGTAGGCCACATGAGTGGACGCCATGAACTTGGCGAGTGCTGGCCTACCGAGTAAGGCATGATACGGGCTTTCGAGGTCCACGACCTCGAACAGCAGACTCTCAGTTCGGCAGTTGCTTTTGTCGCCGAAGGAAACATCAACCCAGACCGTTCCCATGGGTGCATGCGAGACACCCGGCACAATACCATGGAAGGTGGTTCTGCTTGGCTGCATCATATTCTCGGTTATTCCGAGCTTGACCATGGTGTCCCGGTACATGATGTTGATGTTGCTCCCGTTATCAACAAGAACCCGGGTGAACCTGACATTGATGCTGGGCTCGACGAGTGTCGGATCTACCACTAGAGCATAACCCCCGGGGTTTGGCATGACCTTGGGATGGTCATTGATGCTCCAGCTGATCTGATCCTCGGACCAGTACATGAACATAGGCACGGCCGGGATGACCGCGTTCACCTCCATCGCACGCCGGTTCAGGCTCTGCTTGTCCGTCGGCTCGGTCACAAAGACCATGTAGCTCTGGTGGGGCTCTCGGTACTCATTCTGCCGACTCGGGCCGGCGTTGTTGTTGCTGTTGTAGTTGTTGTTGTTGTTGGCCACCTGGTTGACATTTTCCGGCCTCTGCTGGGTATTCAGAGGCTCAGTGTTTGCACCCGTGAGAGGTGCAGGTCGGGATGCTGGACCAGCTTTCACCGGTTTGCGCTGATACCAACTGCAGTCCCGGGTTGTGTGTTGAGCCGGTCTGCTGGGATGCTTGGTGTGGAAGCTGCAAGGGCCATCTAACATCTTCTCGTAGGTGTATCTCTCCTTGTCATCCCGGTCAGTTTCATCTTCCCTCTGCCGACACATAGACAGCTGCTGAGGGCAATTCGGCCTCTTGTAGGTGCTGGAGAAGTTGCTGACAAAAGCATCAGAGAAGTCCAGCAAGCAATCAATACTGTTCTCCTCCAGGTTATTCAGCAAGATCCGGGCTGGTCCCTCTAGCATCTGCGGCACATACCGCACTGCCCATCGGCGGCTGCCACCAGCGATGTGTACCGCAGTGACATAATCTGTCAGCCAGTCCTCCGGCTTAGTACTGCCATCATACGTCTTGGCACCCCGGGGAAGCTGAAAGTTCGGCACCGGTGCCTGCTTCATTATCCGGGGTCCAAAACATGCAGGACCCGGTGGGCCTTGCTCCTCCAGGAGTTCAGACAGATAGATTTTGTCAAGCTTGTTTCGGACGTCATGTGCCGGCAGCTGGCGATTTCCCAGCCTAGCACCAAGTGCACCCTCGGTCGCCAGGTCTCTGAATCTTGTGTACCCGGCACGCTCCATGGCCGGGTAACCATCATCGTATCGGTCGGCAGCCTGTTCGGCATATCCGGCACCAAGTCATTGACGAGGTGGGTTAGGTGCCGGATACCGAGGTGGCTGCCCCTGATTCGCCGGGTTGACCCGGCTGACGCCTTGCCTGCCTGGTGCGGGTTCTGGGGCTCCCTGACGTGCCTGACCTTGCCCGGCAATCTGCTTTCCGGCATAGACCAGATCATAAGCTTGCAGCTGTTTGTTCTTACCAGAGTTTACACTCCGGTCACGGCTTCTGCCGACATACAGCGATGAGGCCTGTCCCTTGGACATTGCCCCGGCACCACCATTCGAGTGGACATACCGAGATCCACCTATATTCGGGTTTGCATTCCGGAAGGCTTCATTCCGGCGATTGGCGATGGCCACCAACTCGTTTACCCGGTCCTGCTGCCTACGACGAGCTTCACCGGATAAGTTGGGTAACTCGGTTGCGGCTGCCTCTGCAGCTCTGAGGTTCTTGCCAGGAGTGATGTACTTCAGCCTATCCGCTGACACATGACTAGCAGTTCTACTAGATTAGGCTCTACCATCTCTAGCTATCTCGGCATTGAGGTCTCTGCCTCGGTTGCGCACCTCATCTATGCGACTAACAGGATTTGCTACTGGAGTAAAACCATGAGCCTTGTTATACTCACGGAGAGACATGTCAAACTCTTGCCTGACTCGGTCCACCTCTAGAGCCTCCTCGAGTATGTCCTTGCGCTTCTGATCCAGCTCCGCCTGAGCCAGAGCAGCATCTGCACTCGGAGCCACTGGGGTTGCCAGCTTCTCGATTACGTCCTGAAGAGGGCTCGGCGTTACTGGCACACGCGATGTACCGGCCTGCACCGTGCGGTCCTGGTAGACCTGGTGCTGACCTCGGCCTCCCCAGCCGTGGCTCCGCCAGCACCAACGACGGGAGCGGTCATCATGACCTCTGCGCAACTAGCGGGGCGAGTGGTACGCCGGCCGCGAGCTGCGCAGACTGCAGGAGGATCCGCAGCAACCTGCACCCCCTCGGGAAATCTGTAGGGAACCTCGGTGGCGACGTAGATAGTGAGCGAGCCGAACTCGATGAGGCAACCGTTCCGGGTCAGCGGCCTGCTGCCGAAACAGCCCGTGTTGTCGCTGACGACATTGAGCGAGCCGAACCTGTGGACAAGGCCACAGAGAACGCGCTCGCCCGAGGCGATGATGGAACCCGTCCGGATGAACACACCAGCCAACGCCGCTGCCGACCCCATGGTGGGCGCCAACTGTCGTGGTGGTGCACGGACATATGCCATGTGTAGGCTTAACTTGGGGCCGATGGACGCTGGAGGCACCGGGGAGGGTTAGCGCGTGTAGAGATGCACACAGAAACACACACACACACACACGATTTTACCCAGGTTCAGGGCTCTCGTGAGGAGATAAAACCCCTACTTGTGCTTGTTTGATCTATATATATGGATTTACAGCCGGGCTACACAACGCTCCTTGAGCTGTGCAAGTAATGCTATGAACTAAGGGAAAGGTGGATCACTCGGGCCTTCTACCGAGTCTTGGGGAGGCTCCCTGGCTCCTTGTTGGCTCTGGTGGAAAATGTCCAGAGTGAATGCGCGTGAGGCTAAGGGTCGTCTGGGATCGTCCTCGTAAGAGGAGCCCCTGGTGCTCCTTATAAAGGGAAGCCCAGGGCACAAGTTAGGGCTGACGTTGGTGCTGGCGTATGCAGCACTATGCGACACTGTGGCCACGTCCGGGCCTCTGACTGCTTCGGTCATCCCTACGTGGCATGTTCAATCCATCAACTCCTGCACACTGCTCCCCCGTACCGCTTCGGTCGGCAGCATGGAGACCTGACTCCCCATACCATGACCTCCGAGTCAAGGGTTAGGCAGCGTGTCCCATCGTGCTTGTGGCAGCACGCCTGCCCCGTGATTGTAGAGACAAGACATGGAGCTCCATTTCTCCCGATCCGTCATAGGCACACCAGATACTCCATAACTCGGTTTCTCCTTCCCTGCACATAAGAGGAACAAAGAAGGTTCCGACTTATACTTTGCATGATCCGACATTCGTGTATGTCGGTCAGCTCTGATCCGGTCGACTCCGGGTATGCCTGTATGGTATGTCGGTTATCATTGACCCGGTCAACTCCGGGTCCACACATATCTCGTCATCTTGACCCTATCCGGGGGTTGCCCCCCCGACAATTATAATGCTAGTGATGTCCCTCATAGTAAGCCTCCTGATCAATGTCTTGATGAATTTGATAACTTTATTATTAAGCAAACTCATTTCAACACGCAAGTTCAAAATCAACTACAAGAAAAAATTTATATTGTTAAAAATTTGCATGATGTCTTAGAAAGAACTGCTAATGATGTTAAGGGACTTACTATGCATTTGGACATGGTTCAAACTCAACTCGAGCAAATTACTAAAGTGCAAAAGGATCTGCTTGCTGAAACCTCTAAAAAGAATGATACCCCAACTTGTGGAGTAATAACTAGAGGTGGTACTGCTACTCAGGATCCTTTATATCCTGAGGGACATCCTAAAAGAATTGAACAAGAGACTCGATTAGCTGAGAAAAACATTGCTATTCCTCCTAAAAAGAAAAAGAAAAAGAACATAGAAGTAGGAGAGACTAATGAGTTGGAGATTAATAAAGAACCTATCATAGAAAATCCTAATAATATTTCTATTTCTGATGGAAACTAAAGATGATAATGAACCTGTTAATGATATTGATAAGGACCATGAGCCCAATAAAGAAGGAAGTGATGTAGAACCTGAAGGACCTCCTAAAAATAGGAAGTATAATAAGGAAGAACTTGTTGCTAGAAAGCATGGTAGTGAAAGGGAACCTTGGGTTCAAAAGCCTATGCCTTTCCCTAACAAGAATTATAAATCAAAGGAAGAAGAGCATTATAATAAATTTTGTGAATGGATGAAACCTCTCTTTTGGCATATTCCTTTGACCGATGCTATTAAACTACCCCCTTATTCCAAATACATGAAAGATATTGTTTCTAACAAAAGGAAAATTCCTAATGAGGAGATTTCCACTATGCTTGCTAATTATTCTTTTAACGACAAAATCCCAAAGAAGCTTGGAGACCCAGGTATTCCAACTATTCCTTGCTCAATTAAGAATAATTACGTTAGAACTGCTTTATGTGATCTTGGTGTAGGAGTAAGCGTTATGCCTTTTTCTCTCTATAAAAGGCTTTATTTGGAAAAATTGATACCCACTGATATTTCTTTACAAATGGCTGATAAATCAACTGATGTCCCTAGTGGCATTTGTGAAGATGTTCCTATTCAAGCGACTAATAATTGTCTTATCTTAACTCATTTTGTGGTGCTCGATATGCCTGAGGATGAAAATATGTCTATTATTCTTGGGAGACCTTTCTTAAATACTGCAGGGGCTGTTATTGACAGCAAAAAAGCAAAGGTTACTTTCAATGTCAATGACAAGGAGCACACTGTTTATTTTCCAAAGAAGGTTGACAAGGTTTATGGTTTAAATTCCATTGCAAATATTAAAACCGTCAAGATTGGAGATATTGATTGCCCCATATATTACCATCACAAGGAATATAAATTTTTGACGATTGGGACAATAGCCATTAAGTATGAGGTAATATGATTGTTTGGTGGAACTCAAATTTTTTTGTGTTATATAAAATAAGCTTGAAGTAAGACTTGATCAACCTTGCTCTCAAATTTATTTTATATACATGAAACTATGATTTCCATGTTATTGTTGTTGTGATGATTGTTTTAGCACTTCTGTGATTTTAGTTTTTTGTTGGTTTTTCATCTTTTGAAAATTCATTTTTGAGATTTGAATTCATTTTTATAACCCTGAAAATGTCCAGAAATCAAAGTTGCCAAAAATTTGCATTAAATGGGGCCTTGCAGCACCAGGGGCTGCCAAAGGGGACCCACCATGTGGGCAGGTGACCCCTGGCCGCGGCCTGGCCCTGGCCGCGCCTGGGTGTCACCTGGGGCCCACCAGGCCCCCACATGGTGAGCTTCCTCCCCATTCTTTCTCTCTCTCGACTTTTCACTCCACCATTGCCCAAACCCGTGTTCTTGCTGTTCTTGCTCGAATTTCTCGATCTACTTGCTCAGCCCATCATTTCTGCTGAGATTTGGATCATTTGCTCTCCGGTATGTGACTCCTCCGCCTATCCAATCAAAATTTTGAATGGTTAAGTATATCTTGAGTATTATGCTGCTATAGGTAACTTGTTTAGTGAGCTTGCATGCTTGTGTTTGAGTTGGATAATTAGCTTTGATGCATGGTTTAACTCTCTTTTAGTTCCTATAGTGTACCTGTGAATTTTCCTTTCTAAAATCAAGTTTTTTTAGGTTTGTTTAAAAATTTCAGAATAAGAAGATGGATTGGTATGACTATGGAAACCCTCCGTTTGTGCCAACAAGCTTAGTTGAACCTCAGATTATGGAGGTTAAGCGTGAAGAACCTGTGTACCCTTCCATTTTTCCTTGCAAAGATTTTCTGAGAGCTGCAGGTATTCTAGAGGATTTCAATGAGCTAATCTCAAATGCAGGGTTCGAACATTTTGCAGCTGATGAGCTTCCACAATATGCAAAATTAACTATGTCATTTGTGCATAGTTTTAGATTCCACAATTCAAGAGATAATCCCACTGTGTCCTTCAATATTTACCACAAAGCTATGGACATGCGACTTTCTGAGTTTTGCAGGGAGATTAAAGTTCCAAGTTGGGGAACTTCTGAAAGTGCATGGTTGCTCCCATGCATGGTTTTGGTAATTAATGACAATCTCTATGGACTAATATTTGCATTGAGCTAGATTTGTAGGTGTCCATTAGCTTGCTTGTCTCCATTTGTTGGAGTCAAGGTCTTGCTTGTTCTCTATGTGTTGGAGTCAAGGTTTAGGGAAGAAGATCATTGGTTGATCAAGGCCAAGGTGTTCGTCATCAAGACAAAGGCCAAGTGAAGATATGCCGAAGAGGTGTATGGGGGAGCCCCATCTTGGTGTATGGGGGAGCCACATATGAATCTTCACCAAGCAAAGCGCAATCAAGAAGATGGTTCGTCTTGAGGAGATGAAGATCGTCTCCATCGACCTCAAGTGGATTAATGCGCAAGGCAAAGGTATGATCTTGATAGGGCTTCTATTTTACCGGTCTCATGATGTTTAGTGAGAGACCGGAATATAGGATAGATAACCGTACTATCAAGAGGGGCTCTCGACGGAGTTACTTCATCGTATCGTTCGTGGAGAGCTCAACACTTTGCATTCTTGCATCCTTGAAATCATCTTCATTGGTTCTTATTTGCCTCTTATCGTGGTGTGATCTTGGTGCTTGTCGTGCTCGTCATGACAAGTCTAACTTCACCGAAAACGGTTTTCATATGCGTCTTATTTTGCATTTTCGGTTTTGGAGATTTTGCTGGTTCTTCCGTGTGGAAGTCATTGCTTTTGTTCATCTATGTGTTGTGTTTTATCTACGATCTTGCATGCTCTCCGATGCTAGTGGATGCTTTGGCCAAGTAATTATTAGTGTTTTATGAGGGAGTATTTATGCTAGATAGTGGGTTCATGCCTCTCTTGTTTGAGCTCGGGTTGACAGAAACAATTAAGACAAGAGATGTGTTGTTGCCACTAGGGAGAAAACAGCGGTGCGATTTCCTTGTGTTATTTACATTGCTTACATTATGCACTTTACTTATTGCAATGATCTGTTGCTTGCAACTTAATACTTTTGGGTGACATGCTGGATAGCAATCCCAGGGTGGATTATTAGTCATAGATGCAGTTGGAAGACGGTCTATGTATTTTGACGTAATGCCCATATTAGATGAAACGGTAAACTATATTGTAGGGTAAGCTCTTGTCGTCCTCTTTCCAACAAAATTAGATTCACTCGATTCGGACTTCATTTGCAAAAGTTATGGCAGTTCTGGTTTTCACTGTTTTGATCTATCCCGGAGATGGTCCGGAGTCTCCGGTCACACCGGAGTCTCCGCCCCCAAATGACCGGAGTCTCCAGTCCCCTACTTTTTCGCTGCCGTATGAGTTTATGTGGTGCGGTACTGGACTGGGTCCGGAGGTACCCCGGAGATGGACCAGAGTCTCCGGCCCAAGGGACCCAGAATCTCCGGCCCCAGGTTTTCTCAGCTCGTTTGCGTCTCTGTGGTGCGGTACTGGATAGGGGTCCGGAACACCCCCGGAGAGTGTCCGGAGTCTCCGGCCTGGCCGGAGTCTCCGGCCCTCGGGACCGGAATCTCCGGCCCTCCCCGATGACCCGGAGTACCCGGAGCCTGGCCGGAATGTCCGGCCCAGGCCGGAGTCTCCGGCCCACTTACACCGGAGTCTCCGGCCTGAAAAGGCTGTAACGGCTAGTTTTTGGGGGAGGCTATAAAAAGCCTCCTTCTTCCCCAAAACCTGGCTGCTGGTCTTGCTCACTTGCTTTCCTCTCTCCTCCATTGTTGCTAACCTTGTGAGCTTGATTCCTCTCAATCCCTCCAATGATTCTTGCCCAAACTTAGGGATTCAAGAGAGGAGATCTAGATCTACACTTCCACCAATAAAAATCTCTTCTAAGTGAGGGGAACTTGTGGGGTCTAGATTTTGGGGTTGCTTTGTGTTCTTCCCCTTTGTTCTTCCTCTCCGAAGGGCCTTTCTTTTACTTTATGTTGAGTCGGTCTTCCTCTTCCTTCTAAACTCCTCAAGCAATCACTTGGTATCAACTTTGGTTCATGATTTACTTCATGCTATCTTTGTATCTAACTGTGACAACTTTGTATTGACTTTATCTTGAGATAAACAAGTTGAAGCTTTTTGCTTAAAACTTAAATCTTCCTTTGTGTTGGCCAAACTCCTTTGTTGAACTAATATTGCATTGTGAGATATCAATCATTGTCAAGTGTTATATTTTTAAATCTCCAAGGTACTCTTTTCTAGTTAATTCTTGCTTAGATGTTACACCGGGTTAATCATTGTTTGTTTCATTCAATGAACCTTTGTTTTGGATCAATGCATTCAGTTCATATGTTTTACATGATCAAGGTTGTGTTGGTAGCATGTCACTTCACACTACAAGAAATATGTCAACTAGTGACCTTTTGATAGTGACTTTCAACATATTTGTCATAGATCTATGACCATTTTAACCCACTTGGTCATGAGCTGGTTTGTAGGGTCCTAATCCAAAAAATTAACGACCAATTTGGTCAAAAAAGTCATAATCTATTTACACAAATTGGTCATAATGTAGACAGCAGTTGCGTATGACCTTATTTACGACCATTCTGATTGGTCATGAGGAACGACTGGACAGCCACCTCATCAATCATGCCCACGTGGTAGCCATATGTCGCTTACGTGTCCATATTCAGTCATGGTGAACTCGCTGACAGGTGGGAGCCATTACCAGGATGTGTTGGTATGACTGGACTGACACCTCAGCGGTCTCGCCTACATGTCACTTCATCGCGCCTACATGTCACCGGCTATGTGTCATTTGTGCTTACGTGTCACCACACTGACATGTGGGGCCTGTTGACAGGAGGTGTTGACTGTTGACAAATCTGGCAAGTGGGACCTACAAATATGACATGTGGGACCCGCCCAGCCCAGCCTCACCTGACAAGTGGGACCCACCCCCACCTCGCATGACATGCGGGACCCACCACGCCCACATGACATGTGGGTCCGGATCCCACCCCGGCATGAGCCCGCCCCCACTTCACATGACATGCGGGACCCACCACGCCCACCTCTTCGCATGACATGCGGGACCCACCCAGCCCACATGACATGTGGGTCCCGCTACTGCCCCACCTAACACATGGACCAGCACACACAGAGACAAATTCGGAAATAATTGGACGCAAAAATCAAACCTGGGAGTCGAACTCTAGACCTCTCCCTCTAGTTGGCCAGAGCTAACCACTAGCGCATCGCAAGATATGTGATAACAGATCACTTCAGGCCTACTTATTCTATTCACCCGACTGGACTTGGGCTTTGGTGGAATGAGGCACCCTTTTTTTCGTGCACACAGTGGGCCTTGGCCCATGAAGGAATAAAGCCAGGATTCCATCATATTCTACACTCATATCTATTCGGCCCATTTGGATTTATTCTTTTCTGTTTTCTTTAATATCTTTTGATTTTGAATTTTTTGAATTCTTTATCCTGATTTCAAAATGCGATCAAAATTGACGACATGACCGTTCTTAGTCAGGGGTTGAATATTTCAAATTATTGGTATATCTCTAATAAAATAGATACTTATGAACCTAAAAATGATTTTTAAAAAATCAAAGAAATTTGTCTTTGTGACAAGGGGTGGATGGAAACATTTCGACACGCAACCATTTGGTTATTCGTACACAAAATATGATAAATATTTTAATATTATTCAATAACTGTATGTTTTTGTAATTTTTTACTGTTTCAAACAAATATACAATATTAGTACAAATTTACTTATATTTTTCTGATAGAGCAAAAACCTAAAATTATTTAGGCAAAATTTCCCTCCCAAAGCACACCCCCGCCCCAATTATAAACATGAAAATTTGGCTCATGGCGGCAATTCTCCCGCGTCCATATTTTCCAGACCGAAATGACCAATCACCCCCCACAAATTCCGAGTCACGCTCGCGCATTACCCGAATAACCAGGGTCAATTTAGGGAATGCTCCCAGACTACTAGATAACCCCAGCCGAAATGAACCCTAGCCACAACTCCCTCGATCCTCTTCTGTCTCCCGCCGCCTCCCTCGATCCAGATCGACCATGCCCCGCTCCTCGCCGATAGGTCCCTCCGCCACCGCCCCCTCCTTCCCCAGCGCCACCCCGGTAGCGGCGGCCCGCGCCTCCAGCTTGCCGGCCAAGCGCGACGCGGAGGCTGCGTCCACATCTTCCCCTTCCCCCACGATGGCAAGGACGATGCGCCCCACTCCTCCCCTCCGCTCCACTAGAGGTGCCCCCTTCCCGCCCTCGTCCGCGCCCTCCTCGCGCTCGACGACCCCAGGTTGCCCTCCGCCTCGTCATCCTACTAGATCCTGCCCGCTATCCTCGCCTGCATCGCCCTCGCCACGCTTGGCTCCGCCCCTTCTGTCTGGTCACGCCTCGTGAGTCCATCGTTCCCCTAATCCCGTCGACCCCTGTTTCGTTTCATCGAAGATCCCTGATGCTTACTTACACTCGTGTCTTTCGTTGTTGGATCCTAGACTGCGCCCTACCTGTGCCGCAAGGATGGGATTCGGCTCCACTGCCTCGGGGTAAAGTGACCATGATTTCAACCTGCATCTGGTTCTAGCCTCTAGGGGCAGTGAGATTGTGCGTGCCATCTGTATTAACGTTTGTTTGCCTTGGTGTTACCATGCAGGTGAGCGAGCAGGGCTCTCTGTGGGAGAATCCCCATGCCGCGGCAACGTCCTGGAAGCCGTGCGCCGAGCGCCACAGTGATGAGATCTCAGGCAAGTGCTGAAAGCAATCGCTCTTGCAAAACTGCTAACTTCTGTGAAAGATCTTTCATAACAGCCGTGTCTTTTCCATATATATTGATACTAAATTTTGCTAGTTAGATATATTTATACTTGCTGGTTTGATCTGTATTTTTTTTATGTCGAAAAAACACACCTTAACTGCAAATCATTGATGTTAACTGCTTTGTTTTCATTTGTTTGTTAGGTGTTGCAGCAGCTGAGCAGATAGTCACCCGTCCCTCCAAGGGTAAGTTCCTTACATCCAACTTGTTTGTGTTGGCCATGTCATGTGTGGTCTATGTGAGCAGATTCACCAACAACTGTGCACTAAGTTTTCTGATTGTTTCAATCTGTTTCATCATCAAATAGTGCATCAGTTTTTTATGACTTGTCTAAAACTGATGTACTCCCATTGAAAAGTAAAAGCAGCTAAATGTTTCATTTATGATCTGTGTGCGGGCAAGATATTTTGTTCTTTAGCTTTCTTTGGAAAAACTGCAGCTTATATTTTCTTGGGTTCCTTGTTATGTGTTTGTAGCGGCCTGCAATATTTCTTGTGTATGCACAATTTCCTGTAGATAACTGAAACAATATTGTCTTGTGTATAGCTTAGCCGTTTTAGTCTATTTTATGGCGAACAACACCACGGTCGGGTAAATCACATATGCTTCCTAATACCGGGTGATAAGAATGTAGCTGCTTTAACGAAGTATCGGGTGGTGCTCACCTACATGGTTACTGGCGAGCTGCAGTTTAGGTGGGTGCTCCAGCTCTCCCTCCTCACGCCCTACATCAAGGTATACCCTTCTACTGTACCTACCCATACCTGTGCCCGCTGGCTAGATATCCCCATTATCCTGTTCCATTATACCTGTTTAAAGTCATAAACTGAGAATTTTTAACATTTCTGCCAGTTTTTTTTGATTATTCTCTGCTGACAAAAAGACAATTGAAGGGGGTCCATTCAGTGACCAATACATGGTTATGACATAGCATATTTCTGGTAGTGTTTGGTAGATCTGTTCTTCTGTTCTGCTGGTGCTTAAAATTTGACATGCCTGGATTCTGATTGAACTTGTTCTTACATGCCTTTTCATTTCTAAGATCAATTTAGTTTCTCACTTGTGTACTTTTAAAATTTTGAGTGAAATTACAGTAAATTAGAGCTGCACATGTCAGTATACCATATACCAAAAATTCTTAGCTAGTGTGTACATTTTAGTCACTCCATGAACACATACTGGTAAGTGTTAGTCATACTATTTGTGTACACAGAATTTGTTGTCAAATCTTGCTTATAAGCTATTGGATCCCTTATTGACTACTGTTTGATGTTGTGTACTCTTCTTATTCTTATTTTTTGCGCAGGTGAAGTGTGGAGCCAAGTGCGAAGCCGCTAAGCATATCAGCAAGGAGTAGTATATTATGTGTTGTAATAGTAGGCAGTACTAGGCATATCTGTGTTGTTTTAGAGTAAAGATTGTAATTTAGTGTTGTTTTGAACAAATTTCATCTGTTCATTGGTCTGCTTGAAATATTTTTCCTGTATGTGATTTGAATATCTGTGAAATGGAAAGTTGACCAGGGGAACTCACTTATGTTTATTGTTTGGCAAATTTCAAAATTTCTGATGTGTTGGGCCAATTGTGAGAGTAGCATGATAGGTGGGACCAATCTGACTAGTGTGGGGGCCAGCACCAAAATAAAATGGTCGAAAATAGAAAATTTATAGATTGCGAAAAGCCCATGGCCCAAAAAAAGCCCATGAAGTCGACATAAATCAACAGGAAATATATTAAATGGGCTGAATTATTGGGCTCGGCCCATATAGATGGTTGAATTGGACTGGGCTGATTCTGGTCAATGACCTTCTCGTTTGGTCACAATATTGCCACGTCGGATTGGCCACGTAGGATATGACGTGTCAACGGCTAGCGGCGTATGACCAAAATAATTTGTCATAAATATTATGACCCTCTAATTTAGTCATAGACGGTTATGACCATTTCACTAAAAAGGTCATGATCGATCGTTTTAGTCGCTCGGTATGTGACCATCAGTTTTTGGTCACAGAGGGGTCATGAATGGAACTTTGTGACCTTTTAGTGACCAAAATGGAGGGTCACCAGTCAACAAATTTCTTGTAGTGTCAAAAATTATTTTGTTATCACTTACCTACTCAAGAATGAGCAGGAGTTAAGCTTGGGGATACTGATACGTCTCCGATGTATCTATAATTTTTTATGTTCCATGCTTGATTATATATCAGTGCCACATGTTTTTATATCATTTTGGCATGATTTATGGAACTAACCTATTAACAAGATGCCCAGTGCCAATTACTGTTTTCTACTGTACTTTTGTTTCAGAAAAGTTGTTCTGGGAAGTTTCTCGGATTGCGCTAATAATTTACGTGAATTATTTCCAATATGAAACGAAGACGAAACCCGAAGGACGGCCGAAGGGCAGGCACCCAGCCTCCAGGTGCCACCCAGGTGCAGCCCAGGGGCAGGCCGCTGCTGGGGCCCACCTGGGCACCTCCCTCGCCTCCTCGCGCCGCCTCTTCGCCTATAAATTCACCCCTGACCTAAAAACACTAGAGGCGCGATCATATTCTCCAGAAGACGTCTGAGGCCGCCGCCATCTCCAACCCTAGTTCGGGAGGGTTCTGCAGCTCTTCCCGGCACCCTGCCGGAGAGGGGAATCGACACCGAAGGCATCTACAACACCATGCCTGCCACCGGAGTGATGCGTGAGTAGTCCACCACGGGACTACGGATCCATAGCAGTAGCTAGATGGTTGTCTCTCCTCCTTGTACTCCATTGTTTAGATCTTGTGAGCTGCCTATCATGATCAAGATCATATTATCTGTAACTGCTACATGATTGTGTTTGCATGGATTCGATGAATTGTGGAAGTCATTGCTTTTGTTCATCTATGTGTTGTGTTTTATCTACGATCTTGCATGCTCTCCGATGCTAGTGGATGCTTTGCCAAGTAATTATTAGTGTTTTATGAGGGAGTATTTATGCTAGATAGTGGGTTCATGCCTCTCTTGTTTGAGCTCGGGTTGACAGAAACAATTAAGACAAGAGATGTGTTGTTGCCACTAGGGAGAAAACAGCGGTGCGATTTCCTTGTGTTATTTACATTGCTTACATTATGCACTTTGCTTATTGCAATGATCTGTTGCTTGCAACTTAATACTTTTGGGTGACATGCTGGATAGCGATCCCAGGGTGGATTATTAGTCATAGATGCAATTGGAAGACGGTCTATGTATTTTGACGTAATGCCCATATTATATGAAATGGTGAACTATATTGTAGTGTAAGCTCTTGTCGTCCTCTTTCCAACAAAATTGGATTCACTCGATTCGGACTTCATTTGCAAAAGTTATGGCAGTTCTGGTTTTCACTGTTTTGATCTATCCCGGAGATGGTCCGGAGTCTCCGGTCACACCGGAGTCTCCGCCCCCAA
Organism: Puccinellia tenuiflora; assembly: GCA_012064385.1. Taxonomy (NCBI): domain Eukaryota; kingdom Viridiplantae; phylum Streptophyta; class Magnoliopsida; order Poales; family Poaceae; genus Puccinellia; species Puccinellia tenuiflora. The sequence goes on from QRDG01002045.1 coordinate 244,348, forward strand.
ATGACCGGTGTCTCCGGTCCCCTACTTTTTTGCTTCCGTATGAGTTTATGTGGTGCGGTACTGGACTGGGGTCCGGAGGTACCCCGGAGATGGACCGGAGTCTCCGGCCCAAGGGACCCGGAATCTTCGGCCCCAGGTTTTCTCAGCTCGTTTGCGTCTCTGTGGTGCGGTACTAGATAGGGGTCCGGAACTCCCCCGGAGAGTGTCCGGAGTCTCCGGCCTGGCCAGAGTCTCCGGCCCTCGGGACCGGAATCTCCGGCCCTCCCCGATGATCCGGAGTACCCGGAGCCTGGCCGGAATGTCCGGCCCAGGCCGAAGTCTCCGGCCCACTTACACCGGAGTCTCCGGCCTGAAAAGGCTGTAACGGCTAGTTTTTGGGGGAGGCTATAAAAAGCCTCCTTCTTCCCCAAAACCTGGCTGCTGGTCTTGCTCACTTGCTTTCCTCTCTCCTCCATTGTTGCTAACCTTGTGAGCTTGATTCCTCTCAATCCCTCCAATGATTCTTGCCCAAACTTAGGGATTCAAGAGAGGAGATCTAGATCTACACTTCCACCAATCAAAATCTCTTCTAAGTGAGGGGAACTTGTGGGATCTAGATTTTGGGGTTGCTTTGTGTTCTTCCCGTTTGTTCTTCCTCTCTTATCCCTCCATAGCATTAGTTTCTTTGGGTGGAATTTGAGAGTGAAGGATTTGACCACTTAGTGTGTTCTTGCCTTTTGCATTAGTTGCATCGGGTTGCTCTCTCCACGGTGATACGTGAAGTTGAAGGTTGAGAAGCTTGTTACTCTTGGGTGCATTGTGTTCCCAAGAGCTTGTGCCTCTTGGGTGCATTGTGTACCCTAGACGGTTGGAGGTGCCGCGAAGACTTCGAATTGTGAAGCTTCGGCACAATTTGGGAGCTCCCAATTGAGTTGTGGGTGTGTGCCCCAAGAAAGTTGTAAAAGGACTCCGGAATCCGCCTCGAAGGATTCCGATAGTGGAAGGTGAACCAATCCCTTGGGTGAGGTTCATCGGAGAATAGGGTGAGGCCTTTGTGGCATCTTGAGTAGGCCTTTTGTGGTGAGCTCACACCCCTCCAACGAGACGTACTCCCTTAACAAGGAGGAACTCGGGAATACATCCTCGTCTCCGTGTGCCTCGGTTATCTCTATACCCAAGCTTTTACTTATGCAATTTACATTGTGATAGCCTTCGTGCTTGAAGTTCATCTTTAGCTATCACCTTGTTGCTTTAATTGCTTAGCATAAGTTGTTGGTGCACATAGGTGAGCCTAGTAATTAGGTTGTTGACTTGTTAATTTAAACACATAGTTTTATTCCGCAATTATGAAGCCATTAAATAGAAAAAGTTTTAATCGCCTATTCACCCCCCCCCCCCTCTAGGCGACATCTCGGGCATAGCTTGTTCTTTCAACTTCCCAAAGAATTAAGGAGGACTCGAGGGAGTTCAAGTCCCTCTTCCTAGAATTTTGCCAAGGAAAGAACCGCATTGCCGACAAGGGTATGATTCGGAATATTCAATTTACAGCTGTCAGGTATCTTGCTCACTATATCTCTAGAGATATTTTAGCAAGAGGAAATGGAAGCAAAATTTCAACTCCTGACTTGGTTATTATTAATGTCGCACTCACTGGTAATAGAACCTATAACATAGGTGCTTTGATTGCTCAGCGTCTTTCCACTAATAGTGTGAAAGGACCATTCTATGGGGGCATCATTGCCTCGCGTCTGCTTGCTTACTCTGGTTTAAGTATTGATCCAACTGATACTAAGTTCTCTGACTCTAAACTTGATCTTCATTCCATGAAGCTTCATCATTTTGTCACCCTTGCCTCCACCATCGATAACATGTTTTATGAATTATTGTTTGCTTCTAACTCTGAGCGACTAGTTCGTCTCCCAGCACCTTTTTGTTTAACCATGATCCCAGGGAAGGATGGGCATTTGAGGAAAAGGAGTTGGATGCCTATTTGGAGTTCCAAGAGGGGCACGAGGAGCACACAACCGAACAGGAGCTTGCACCAACTGGAGGGGAATACACCCCTAATTATGGGAAGGCTCCTCGCACTACTACCAGGACGCAGGGACTTCCTCGTCACAGCCACCGGAGCCGACCTACCCCACCTACGATGTACCAAGGTGGAACCCATGGGGTGGCCACTACTGAGTCCCAACTTAGGCCAAAAGCCTAAGCTTGGGGGAGTACGTATTCTCACCGACATTTCACTCATTTATATATTCTAGTTGGTCTATATGTTTCTGCTTTGTGTATCCATATTGTTTCTTATTGATTTAGTCCTTGCTGTAGTTTTTGTCTTTTGAAATTCAAAAACCCAAAAACATTTCCTGTTTTTCTCCTTTTAGTTTTCGGTTTTCCTTTGTTTACTCTCTTTTCTTTTCCTTTTTCGGTTTCTCTTTTTGTTCCTTTCTTGCTAAATTGAAAATCCAAAAAGATTTCCTTTAGTTATTTCTTTTTTTCCCTTTGTTCATAAAATTCGAAAAGACGAAAATATTTTATCTTTTCTCTTCCTTTTTGTTTAGTGGATGCAGGGTTTGACCAGTTCTCATAGCGTTGCCTGGACTCGATTTTTACTCTCATATCATTCAGTCATGCAAGTGAAAAAGCAATAATGACGATATTTGGTGAAGTGGACATGGTAAATGAGCTGGTATGAACTCCATTTGTATTCTCTATTGTACATATACTTGTCTGGATGATCATGCTTTGGCTCGTCCTAATAATTAGTTGTACTGGTAATGTGCATTTGGTAGTTCATATTTTCCTATGATTAGTTTCATCATCTAGGAGTGAATAATTTGCCACGCATAAATTAACATGTATTGCTTCATTCATAATTTAGTATGGTATTGTGGTATCCTCCTATGAATAACTCATGTTGGATTGACTTGGCACATGTTTACACATGATTGACTAAAAGAAAGTCTTTTGCCTCGTTGAACTTTTTGCCCCAAAGTATTGATATCACTTTTATTCCTTGTTTAATATTGTTTTGTTGCAAAGCATGATTATGACAAGTATTGTTCTCCTAGTTGTCGCTTCCCAGTCTTTTGCTAGCCACCACTTGTACTGTGCGGGAATGCTGCTCGTGCATCCAAAATTCTTAAAATCAGTCTTTCCAAAGTGTCCACCATAACTCCCTATATGTGGTATTTCCCTGCCATTCCAAGTAAATTTGTCATGTGTTACCTTTACAATATTCAAAATGCCCGTTTTTGTGCCTCTGTTTTTAGCTCGTGAGGAAGCAGTAGGAAGCTAGATATAACCTGTGACAAGCAAGGTCATTTCCCCCTTTTTTTCACCTGGTGTTGATGGTTTACGTCCTCACTTGAATCAATCCGAGAGCGGCTTAAGCAAAATATAAATATAACTCACCATTCTCCTCCGCACAATGAAGCCTAAGAAATAAGTTTAAACATTGGTTAGTGGTGAAATAAAGGAGAAAGAGGAATGTACTCGTTCCTCTAAAACCAGCCGCTCTCAAAAGTCTAAAAGCCTTGCTTGAAATGGGGGACTAGCTAGTTTCTTTATTGTGGAGTTGTTGACGAAAGCACGCATATCTCAAAATTGTTTCACTTTTATTTCATAACAATAAAAAGCTATAGCACATGACTAATCCCTGCTTCCCTCTGCGAAGGGCTTGTCTTTTATTTTCATGTTGAGTCACCATAACCTTCTTTAAGAACTTCTTTGAGAGCATAGTTGTCATCCTTAGTATAATGTGCTTTGCTACAAAATACTATTAACTAAGTTATAATTGTGATGTTTATATCTTTGATATCTTTGTTCTAGTCTCCACTTGAATTTCAGAGGTGCTCTACATTTATGTTTTGCGGTACCAGAAAGGTCTAGCGAGATACCATCATGCCATACCTTATTATGAGAATTGCAATCTTGTTGGTAACTGTATACCTCATTATTAATTCTTAGTATGTTGGAATCTTTCCATGAGTCTATATGGTTGCTAAGTTGCATTTCTATTATGACTTTTATCATGCACTTGTTAAGGTCTTGATCATAAGCACAAGTATGTTTACATTATGAGAAGCAAATGTGTTTGTAAAAGTTTCTTTTATCGCGTTTAGTTTATCAACTGAATTGCTTGAGGACAAGCAATATGCTAAGCTTGGGGGAGTTTGATATGTCCAAAACGTATCTACTTTTCCAAACACTTTTGCTGTTGTTTTTCCTCTAATTTGCATGATTTGGATGGAACTAACATGGACTGACGTTGTTTTCAGCAGAATTGCATTGGTGTCTTATTTTTTTGCAGAAATCAAAGTTCTCGAAAAAATCTGGAAAAATTCCAAAAATTATATTTTTGCAGAAGACCCACGGAGCCAGAAGGGTGGCTGCAGAGGCCAGCCACAGCCCCCAGACGCCACCTGGCCACGGCCCAGGGCAGGCCGCGCCTGGGTCCCACCTGGCCAGGTGGTGGCTCGGCTGACGACGCCCCTTTCGCCTATTTACGCCCTTCGACCTAAAAACTTCAGAACCCCCAATCGTTTTTCCCGAAAAGATACAGAGTGCCGCCACCACCTCGAAACCTAATTCGGGGACCAGAAGTTCCTGCTCCAGCACCCTGCCGGGACGGGGATTGAAGGGGAGATTGTCGCCACCGCCTCTACATCAACCATCCATGTTTCCCCCATCCATGTGTGAGTAATTCCCCGCTGTAGGTTGAGGGGATGTTAGGGATTGGATGAGATTGTTCATGTAATAAGATGCCGGATTGTTAGGGCATGATGTCTAGTATTTGTGGGAGTGCTTATTTATCGTTGTTGCAACTTGGTGTGCTTAATGCTTGACACTTAGGGCCCGAGTGCCATGTTTTCAGATCTGAACGTATTATGATAAATGTTGTTTTGGATCATATCTACAAGTTGTTTGCACCTGTTATTGTCCGGAACCTGAGGCCCCAAAGTGACAGCTTATGGGATAACCGGAGGGGATGGTTTTGACTTGAGGATTACATGTGTTCATTGAATGTTAATGCTTTGCTCCGGTACTTTGTAAAAGGAGTGCCTTAATTACCTTTCGGTTCCTCATAAAGGCCCCGCTGACACGGGATGGTTGGACAAAAGATGTCGTATAAGTTCTCATTCCGAGCACGTACGACTACCTACGGAACACATGCCTATGTTTATTTAGCACCTCGATACTATCTATTTTGTTATCTTCTTATTGCCCTTGGTAATTATTTCATGAGCTATCTCATCCATGCAGTTCCCGTATTTACATCCCTACGCCTACGGTGTTTTAATCCTGCTGTCATTATAATTTCTACTATTGCCGTTTTCATAATATTACTATTATTGCTTTATTATTATTGTTGTTACGCTACTGTTGCTACTGATAAATTGTGTCAAGTGAGTTGCTTTCCGGGTGTGGCCGTTCTGACAAATCAGTTGCTAAGGCTTATAAATATTCTTTGGCTCCTCTTGTGTCGAATCAATAAATTTGGGTCTTACTTCCCTCGAAGACTGTTGTGATCCCCTATACTTGTGGGTCATCAGTCATCAAGCTTCTTTTCTGGCAACGTTGCCGGGGACTTGGAAGCTTCAGCTAGGGGAGTTTCACACATACTTTCACTTTACTTTGTCATTGTCTTGCTTAGTATATTTTTTGTTAGTCTTGTTTTGCATTTGGTTTCCTTTAAAACTGAAAAACACAAAAAATTAAAAATTCTAGCACCTTGTTTATTTTGGTTCTGTTCTGTTATTATGTCTTGTTCCCTACTTGCTATCAATGGTTACTTTCTGTGAGACTAGATCTTATCAGCAAGGTAGTTCACGGAGGAACAACATAAATATATAAGGAATACCGCTTGTCAGAAAAAGGGAAACACTTATGGGCACAAATAAATAAATTGAATAGTCTTGCTGAAAACTTTTGCTATACATATGATGAATCCTGGTGCCTTAATGAATATTTTTGTTGTAGGAGGCATAAACACCTCCCTTTCCAATGTGATAATAATTATAATGAAGTATTGGCCTCTTATGCTAAAGGAAACTATGATTTTGATAATCTTGAACAAATTGAAGAATTTGTTGTTTTCATGGGTGCGTATGAAATTACTTCTGTGCTTAAAGATATTGATGATGCTTCTTACAAATCTGAAAATTTTGTTATACTTGGATATTTCCTTGAGTATTACAATGATAACCCTTATATTATAGAATTTCTTGAGAGAACTTATCCTCCAAAAGAAGAGATTGTTGCCTTGCAGGAAACCATGGAAGAAGAAATTGTTGAAGCTGAGATCTCATTAGATGAAAAAGAGCAGGAGAGTGAAGGACAAACAGAGGATCTACCTCCTAATGATAGTAACTCTCTAACTCTTACATTATATAATTACCCTCCATGCTTACCAAAGGAGGATGAATGTTATGTTCCCATACATTCTCTTGAAATATCCCTTTTTGAGGAAATTGATGCTTGCTACACTTAGACCATGATTCCCCTATTAAACATCACCCAAAACACAACCAAACCAAAAATAAACAAAAGGTAGAAATAAAATGGGATACGGTTGTTTATGATGACTTATGCTATGAAGTTTATGATGGTCCTGTGTTACTTGATGATATTAATTATAATACTACTAAAAATTATTATGAGAGAGGTAAATATGTTATTATGATTCCTATCATTATAAAAAATTTGAGGTTGCTCTTGTTCTACTTTTATATACTTATTGCTTTATGCCTCAATGATTTTTATAAGAAAGAGTTTTCTCTCTTTATGTTGAAAGTTTTATTTTACCTTCCTATGCTTGTCACTATGTTCTTCATGGATTTATTTGTTTGCAAAATACCAATGCATAGGAAGGTGGTTAGGCTTAAATTTGTTTGATATTTGCTTCTTGATGCTCTCTTTTGTTTCAACTTTTATTCTTATGAGAGCATCATTAAAATCTTTTTGCCTAGCTAAAAAGCGTTAAAGAAAAGCGCTAGTTGGGATGCAACCCAATTTTTTGGTTTCTTTGAGTTTTGGGTATCCCTTGTATCTTTTTATTTTGGTTTTTGGTGCCAAGAATAGCCTCTAAAGAGAGGAAGACTAATCGGTGAGTTTGTTGTCCAGAAACATATTTCTGTTCTTCACTGTTCAAAAATCCAAAAAATCACAGAACGTCATCTATGGCTGAATTTTTTGACAGCAAGCATCAGGGTTGTGTCCACCGTTCTATATTTTTAAGTTTTCTGATTTGAGGTCCAGAAGTGTCCCAAAAAATTCATCTTTACAGTCTGTTCTGTTTTTGACCGATTCTGTTCTTAGTTTTGCATTGCTTCTTTCACGAACAGAGTGAAGTTCTTTACAAAGCTGGAGCTTTACTTAGACCTTTGTGACAGTAGCTAATGTTGTAAAAAAATAAGTTCATGATATGTGCTTTGGAACTGAAGGAAGATATTGTTTTTGTGTACTTACCCCTTTAATGAAGTTGCTATAAGTTTTGTGTGAAGGAAGTTTTCAAGTATCCAAGGGCGAGGTGATGAAGGAAGATCAAGAAGGGATAAAAGACTAAGCTTGGGGAGGCTCCCCATGGACCCTCCTCTAAAATATTCAAGAAGTCACAAGCGTATAAGCTTGAGGATGCCCAAGGCATCCCCTTCTTCATCAACAATCATCGGTTTCTCTCATGGTACTATATTTTTATTCCTTTACTCATTATGTGTTGTTCTTGGAGCGTCAGTTTGTTTTTACTTTCAGTTTGTTTGTGTTTAGTTCTCTGATCTTTGCAATAAATTGGATCCATGCATGCTTGTTTGGGAGAGAGACACGCTCCGCTTTTTCATTATACACTCATGTACTTCACTTATATGTGTTGAGTGTTTAGCCTTTGTTATTTTGCTTCAGCTCTTGCTTGTTCAGAGTTGTTAGCTTTTGTAGTTAGTAAGTATTGCTCTTGTTGTTTAACCCTTTTAGTTTTGTTTGAATAAGTTGATTGGTGTTTGGTTAAGTGGAAATTATCATGTGGGAAGTGTAAAAAGTGTTGCTTAATCTTGTAGATCATTGTCTTGAATCTTTGATACTTGTCAATTGTTTAGAGATATGAAGTAGATTAATGCTTAAACTTGTGGATCATCTAGTAAGAATGGATTAGCAAAGAACTACTGTAAAGCTTTAAAATTGTGGTGATTGTCCTGCTTGGTAGTTCTCAAAGTCTAGATATTCTTTTTGCAAAGAGTTGGTTTGGCTAACAAGGTAGATGGTGTGAAGTCCAGTGGTTATGCATAATGTATATCTGTAGTCACTCATTAAACCGAGTTGATGTTATGTGTTTGCTTGATATCCTGCTAAGCCCAAAATTCCGTACTGAAAGGGAATACTTCTCGTGCATCCAACTCCCTGAGCCAAATATCTTTGCCATTTGTGTCCAGCATACCTACCTACATGTGGTATTTCCCTGCCACTCCAAGTAAAATTTTCATGTTCTATCTTTAAACTTTCAAAATTATCCTTTTTGTGCCCCTGTTTTTAAGCTCATGAGGAAGCAGTGGGAAGCTAGATATAACCTGTGACAAGCAAGGTCATTTCCCCCCTTTTTTACCCGGTGTTGATGGTTTACATCCTCACTTGAATCTACCCGACAGCTGGCTTAAGCAAAATATAAATATAACTCACCATTCTCCTCTGCACAATGAAGCCTAAGAAATCAGTTAAAACATTGGTTAGTGGTGAAACAAAGGAGAAAAAAGAATGTACTCGTTCCTCTAAAACCAGCCGCTCTCAAAAGTCTAAAAGCCTTGCTTGAAGTGGGGGACTAGCTAGCTTCTCTGCTGTGAAGTCTTTGACAAAAGCATGCATACCTCAAAATTGTTTTACTTCTGTCAAAAATCAAAAAAATAATAAAAAGCTCTAGCACATGACTAATCCCTGCTTCCCTCTGTGAAGGGCCTTTATTTTACTATTATGTTGATTAAGTCTTCCTCTTCCTTCTAAACTCCTCAAGCAATCACTTGGTATCAACTTTGGTTCATGATTTACTTCATGCTATCTTTGTGTCTAACTGTGAAAACTTTGTATTGACTTTATCTTGAGATAAACAAGTTGCAAGTTGAAGCTTTTTGCTGAAAACTTAAATCTTCCTTTGTGTTGGCGAAACTCCTTTGTTGAACTAATATTGCATTGTGAGATATCAATCATTGTCAAGTGTTATACTTTTAAATCTCCAACGTACTCTTTTCTAGTTAATTCTTGCTTGGATGTTACACATGGTTAATCATTGTTTGTTTCATTCAATGAACCTTTGTTTTGGATCAATGCATTCAGTTCATATGCTTTACATGATCAAGGTTGTGTTGGTAGCATGTCACTTCAAAAATTATTTTGTTATCACTTACCTACTCGAGGACGAGCAGGAGTTAAGCTTGGGGATACTGATACGTCTCCGATGTATCTATAATTTTTTATGTTCCATGCTTGATTATATATCAGTGCCACATGTTTTTATAATGTTTTATATCATTTTTGCATGATTTATGGAACTAACCTATTAACAAGATGCCCAGTGCCAATTACTGTTTTCTGCTGTACTTTGTTTCAGAAAAGTTGTTCTGGGAAGTTTCTCGGATTACGCTGATAATTTACGTGAATCATTTCCAATATGAAACGAAGACGGAACCCGAAGGACGGCCGGAGGGGAGGCACCCAGCCTCCAGGTGCCACCCAGGCGCAGCCCAGGGGCAGGCCGCGGCTGGGGCCCACCTGGGCACCTCCCTCGCCTCCTCGCGCCGCCTCTTCGCCTATAAATTCACCCCTGACCTAAAAACACTAGAGGCGTGATCATATTCTCCAGAAGACGTCCGAGGCCGCCGCCATCTCCAACCCTAGTTCGGGAGGGTTCTGCAGCTCTTCCCGGCACCCTGCCGGAGAGGGGAATCGACACCGAAGGCATCTACACCACCATGCCTGCCTCCGGAGTGATGCGTGAGTAGTCCACCACGGGACTACGGATTCATAGCAGTAGCTAGATGGTTGTCTCTCCTCCTTGTACTCCATTGTTTAGATCTTGTGAGCTGCCTATCATGATCAAGATCATATTATCTGTAACTGCTACATGATTGTGTTTGCATGGATTCGATGAATTGTGGAAGTCATTACTTTTGTTCATCTATGTGTTGTGTTTTGTCTACGATCTTGCATGCTCTCCGATGCTAGTGGATGCTTTGTCCAAGTAATTATTAGTGTTTTATGAGGGAGTATTTATGCTAGATAGTGGGTTCATGCCTCTCTTGTTTGAGCTTGGGTTGACAGAAACAATTAAGATAAGAGATGTGCTGTTGCCACTAGGGAGAAAACAGCGGTGTGATTTCCTTGTGTTATTTACATTGCTTACATTATGCACTTTGCTTATTGCAATGATCTGTTGCTTGCAACTTAATACTTTTGGGTGACATGCTGGATAGCGATCCCAGGGTGGATTATTAGTCATAGATGCAGTTGGAAGACGGTCTATGTATTTTGACGTAATGCCCATATTAGATGAAACGGTGAACTATATTGTTTTATGATAGCCTTGTTGTGTGCCCATAATTCTGTCAATTGCCATGCTGTAATTTGTTTACCCATCATGTATATCTTTTGGAGAGACACCTCTAGTGAACTGTGGATCCCGGTCCTATTTTCCTACATTGCTTACAACCATTTTAATAACTTTTCATCATCATTTGCTCGTTGGTCATATTTCACTCTCATCATATTTTACATCCACACATTTAATCCTTTTTGTTCAGCAAGCCGGAGAGATTGACAACCTCTCTGTTTCATTGGGGCAAAGTAGTTTGTTTGTGATTGTGTGCAGGTCCACGTCAGCACGCCAGCACACCTCTTTTCTGGCGCCGTTGACACCTTGCTAAGCCTTCTCCAAGTCCTACTGGTTCGATAACCTTGGTTTTGTAATCAAGGGAAAACTACTTCTATACTGCATCATACCTTCCTCTTGGGGTTCCCCAGCGAACGTGTGATCCACGTCATCAGCGCCGTTGGTTAATCTTCAATGTTTTGATAAGGTGTTGTGTGGGTGAACCTATGCTAATGCACCTCCCTTGCTTGACAAGTACATACTTATGATTAAACCCCTTGCAAGATTCCGCAACTACAAGAAAGTAATTAAGATAAAACCTAACCACAACCTTAAACTCCGAGATCCTGCACTCCCTAGTGCACTAGTTTGCGAATTGGGGTTTAGGTTTCTGTCACTCCGGCAACCCTACCATAAGCAAACTAAATACACCATGCATTCCCCTAGGCCCTTTAAAGGTGAAGTATCATGTAGTCGACGTTCACACGATACCACTAGAGGAATAACACCACAACATTTATCAAACCATTAAATATTACTCAACATTATGCAATTACTAGCAACTAGGCTTTCCCCATGTCCTCAAGAACCAAACGAACTACTCACAAGACATCATATAGATCATGATGAGAGGTAATATGAATATTGGCAACAATCTGATTGTAACAATAATTCACTGATAAAACTCATAAGAATCAACTACAAGAGGTAATCAACACCCAGGAAATTATTCCAATGAACTAATCAAGATACAAGGGTCATTTACTTTCATGCCCCACTTCCCTTATCTTTCCTCGTTTTTTCCCCACTCGCTTAGCTTTCCTCATTTTTGCCCCACTAGCTTAGCTTTCCTCATTTTTGCCCCACTTCGCTCTACGCACTCTCGCAGGCGGCCAAGCGGCCATTTCCGTCTGGTCAAGCTCGTTTGACCGTTACTTGGCTGACTAGTGGGGCCCTAGTGGGGCCGAACTGTCTCACTTGTTTAATCAAGGGATACCGCCGATGGGTCCCACGTGGTCTTTCTCTCCTGCTCATCACGAGTGGGGCCGGGTAGGGCCGAACAGGGGACCCACACTGTCCTGGCCTCCCCACAAATAAAAGGCCGTGGTAGTACTAATACTAATCCTAATTAAACCTTGTTTGGCCTTCTTTAATTTTACGATTAGGAAATATTAATATTTTCTCTCGCTCGTCGCCCCCAAATAAAAGGCCGTAATAGTACTAATACTAATCCTAATCATTTGGCCTTCTTTAATTTGACGATTAGGAAATATTAATATTTCCTCTCGCTCGCCGCCTCCAAATAAAAAACCGTGGTAGTACTAATACTATTCCTAATTGTTTGGCCTTCTTTAATTTGACGATTAGGAAATATTAATATTTCCTCTCGCCCGCTGCCCCCCCCCCCACAAATAAAAGGCCGTAGCAGTACTAATACGAATCTTAATCATTTGACCTTCTTTCATTTGAAGATTAGGAAATATTAATATTTCATTAGCACAAAAGATGTTCTTTTTTACATATTCAACTACTAAACTAATAATATTACTAGTACTAATACTACTACTAAACTAATACCAGTACTAGTACTAATACTAATACTAATACTAATACTAATACTAATACTAATACTAATACTAATACTAATACTACCGCTAACACTAGTACTATACAAAACCCTAATCCTAGGGCTTCCTCCTCTTCGCCGGCGGTACGTCGTCGTCGTCGCCGCCTTCCTCCTCATCCTCCTCGTCGTCATCGTCACCGTCCTCCTCGTCGGCGTCGTAGTAGACGGGGGGCTCCTCCTCCTCCTCGTGGGCGTCGTGATCGACGTCCTCATCCTCGCCCTCCTCCTCGTCAGCCTCCTTCTCCTCGTCGGCCTCCTCCTCTGACGAGTGGGAGGAGGAGTTGTTGGAACAATTGAGTGCCTCGAGTTGATCGAAGAGAGCATTAAATCGCATGCAGAAGTAGAATCGATGGGAGATATCAATCCGCCTACGGTTGACAAGACATGACAATAGAAGCATCTTGACTATCTTGACCGTTTTGAACATTGTTTTTTTGTCAACAGGATATTTGGGGTATTGATATGATGCAAGGGTAAACAGCCCAGTCCTAAACAAACATATTCTTTGTGGTATTTTTTGTTTGCCTAGTCGTGAAAAGAGTGCTCCAAATGAGCTCCAAAGCTAGGATAAACGGCCCATTCCTAAGCAAGTTTTTTTCCGACCTTCTCGAAATGACAAAAAAAACAATGTGATCCATGTATACCATGTTGGACGCGAACTGACACGAAAATTGGTTTACAGTAAATAGTTTTTTTTGCTTTGATCTTAAAAAGCTAGTAAAATGATTTTCTATTTTTTATAAGTGAAAAAAGAGGATTAATCAGAGCTCGACTCGGGTTCTAAATTGTTTGCATGAGATATCAAAGGTTGAAAAAATGAATGATTTTCAATTTTTTTATAAGTTGAAAAAGAGGATTAACCAGATATTAGTGTCCTATTTAGGATACCAATACTGGCTAATGATCTGGTAGGGTTGCCACATTCGGGACTTATAAACTGGTCGTACATGCTATAAACTAGTGAGGGTCGGACTAAACATGCTACCAGTCCGTACGTGCGACAAAACTATCTACTGGGCAATGGGACAGCCGAGCCCACTTGTCACAGGCGAAGACAGAGAATTGCCAGTCCTATGTGGCCAATCACGTTGCAGAACCAGTCTCTCGCGGATCGCCTTACAAAATTCTGATCGGAATCGTCCATAATCAAGTGAAAGACCTCGAACAATTTGAAATAGGCATAACTAATTCAACAAATTCAAAAAATATGAAACCTTCGCACATAGTCATCTTATGTCATATAGTAACGATAAAAAATATAAATATGGTTTACATACATTTGCACGAAAAAGGCTTCATTCAAATGTGATATCTTGAACAGAGTAGTAGAGATTTCGAGGGAGATGACCAAATTAGGGTATGGCTTAAGTAATTCACAAAAAATCGAAAAAAATATGAAACTTTCGCACATGGTCTTCTAATGTTGTATACTAAATACAAAAAATATAAATATGGTTTATATACATTTTTACGAAAAATCTTTAAATCAAGTGAGAGACCTCGAACACTTTGAAATGAGCATAACTAATTCAAAAAAATCAAGAAAAATGAAACCTTCGCACATTGTCATCTTATGTCATATAGTAACGGTAAAAAAATATAAATATGGTTTACATACATTTGCAAGAAAAAGGCTTCACGAAAAGCCATAGCACGGGTGAGGAGCCACGATTGAGGTCAAATGAGCATAAAAAATTCAAAAAAAATCGAAAAAATACAAAACTTGCACACATTGTCATAAAAGAACCTTCACACAAATGAGCTACCCACGAACGAAGTTTCTGAAAAATGTGAAAATACCAAGTTTGAACATTCACCCCGATCGTCCTTTAAGTTCTCGCCGACTCCCTGCAGTTTCTCCAAACCACTCTCCTCCGTGACCTTCTGGCCTCCTCCGTGCAGTTTCTCCAAACCCCTCTCCTCTCGCTCCATGTCATCTGGGCGCCGCCGTGGCGGGCCTTCACAGGAGCGGCGGTGGACGTGATCCTGCGGGCGGCGATGACGACGCGGAGAAGCGCCACCTCTCGGAATTGGGCCGCAGGTGCGGTTGCCGTCGCTTAACTAACTAGGACGGTTTGCACAACCCCAGGCCCAATGCTCCAACCCCACCGCCGCGACGCCCCGATGGGGAGGTTGGGTCCTCACGGGCCGCCGCGCGTGCGCCACCGCTGCCGGCAACCCTCAACTGAGCCCAGCGACGGCGAGTCCTTCTTAGCGGCTATTCCGACTCCCACCGACGACGGCAAGGAGCTCGTCAAGATTGTCGACCCCGACGAGCTGGAGGTGCGCGTTCTTGATACGTCTCCGACGTATCTATAATTTTTTATGTTCCATGGTTGATTATATATCAGTGCCACATGTTTTTACAATGTTTTTATATCATTTTGGCATAAATTATGGAACTAACCTATTAACAAGATGGCCAGTGCCATTTCCTGTTTTCTGCTGTCTTTTTGTTTCAGGAAAGTTGTTCTGAGAAGTTTTCTCGGATTGCTCTCAAAATTTACGGGAATTATTTCCAATATAAAACAAAGACGGAGCCCGAAGTACAGCCTGAGGGGAGGCACAGGGGCTCCAGGAGCCGCCTGGCTGCCCCCCCCCCACCTTGGCCGTGCATGGGGCCCACCTGGGGCCCTGTCCATCGCCTCGCATTGCCCCTTCACCTCACTAACCTAAAAATAGAGGAGAACCAATCACAATTTCCAGAATACGTCCGAGGCCACCGCCATCTCAAACCCTAGTTCGGGAGGGTTTAGAAGCTCATCCCGGCACCCTGCCGAGAGGGGAATCGATGCCGGACGCATCTACAATCACCATGCCTGCCTCCGGAGTGATGCGTGAGTAGTCCACCCCGAGACTACGAGTCCATAGCAATAGCTAGATGGTTGTCTCTCCTCCTTGACTCCATTGCTTAGATCTTGTGAGCTGCCTATCATGATCAAGATCATCTTTTGTAATTGCTACATGATTGTGTTTGCATGGATCCGATGAATTGTGGAAGTCATTACTTTTGTTCAGTTATGTGTTTCATCTATGATCTTGCATGCTCTCCGATGCTAGTGGTTGCTTTGGCCGAGTAATTGTTAGTGTTGTATGAGGGAGTATTTATGCTAGATAGTGGGTTCATGCCTCTCTTGGTCTGAGTTCGGTGACAGGAACGGTCAAGGCTAAGAGATGTGTTGTTGCCACTCGGGAGAAAACAGTGGTGTGATTTCTTCGTGTTATCGACATTGCTTACATTATGCACTTTGATTATTGCAATGATCTGTTGCTTACAACTTAATACTTTTGGGTGACATGTTGGATAGCGATCCCAGAGTGGATTATTAGTCATAGATGCAGTTGCATGACGGTCTATGTATTTTAACGTAATGCCCATATTAGATGAAGCAGTGAACCATATTGTTTTATGATAGCCTTGTTTGTGTGCCTACAATTCTGTCAATTGCCATGCTGTAATTTGTTTACCCATCGTGTATATCTTTTGGAGAGACACCTCTAGTGAACTGTGGACCCCGGTAATATTTTACTACATTGCTTACAACCGTTTTCATATCTTTTTATCATCATTTGCTCGCTGGTCATATTCATCATCATCATATTTTACATCCACACATTTAATTCATTGTGTTTGGCAAACCAGAGAGATTGACAACCTCTCTGTTTTATTGGGCAAAGTAGTTTGTTTGTGATTATGTGCAGTCCGCGTTAATCTACAAGCGCCAGAGTGGATTGACACCTTGCTAAGCCTTCTCCAAGTCCTACTAGATTCGATAACCTTGGTTTTTTAATCAAGGGAAAACTTTTTCTGTGCTGTATCATACCTTCCTCTTGGGGGTCTCCCAACAACACGCCATCGAGAAGTTTTCTGGCGCCGTTGTCGGGGACTTGGAAGCTTCAGCTAGGGGAGTTTCACACATCCTTTCATTTTACTTTGTTATTTTCTTGCCTAGTATATTTTTGTTAGTCTTGTTTTACCTTTTGTTTGCTCTAAAACTAAAAACACAAAAAAAATAAAAATTCCAGCACTAGTCTTTTTATCATTTTGCTTGTATTATGTCTAGTTCTTTACTTTCTATCAATGGTTACTTTCTGTGAGACTAGATCTTATTGGCAAGGTGGGTTCACGGAGGAACAACAGAAATATTCTAAGGAATACCGCTTGTCTGAAAAAGGAAAACACTTATGGGCACAAATAAATAAATTGAATAGTCTTGCTGAAAACTTTTGCTCTACTTATGATGAATCCTGATGCCTTAATGAATCTTTTTGCCGTAGGAGGCATAACACCTCCCTTTCCAATGTGATTATAATGAAATGAAACATTGGCTTCTTATGCTAAAGGAAACTATGATTTTGATAATTTTGAACAAATTGAGAATTTGTTGCTTTTATGGGTGCCTATGAAATTACTTCTATGCTTAAAGATATTGATGATGCTTCTTACAAATCTGAAAATTTTGTTATACTTGGTTGCCTTGAGCATTACAATGATAATCCTTATATTACCGAATTTCGTGGGAGAACTTATCCTCCAAAAGAAGAGACTAATGCCTTGCAGGAAATCATGGAAGAAGAAATTGCTGAAACTGGAAGCTCATTGGATGAAAAAGAGGAAGAGGGTGACAACAAAAGGAGGAAGAATGGATTAGCTACACATTCCTACCTTCTAATGAGAGTAACTATTTAACTCTTACATTATTTGATTGCCCTCCATGCTTACCAAAGGAGGATGAATGTTATGTTCCTATGGATTCTTTTGAAATATCCCTTTTTGAGGAAATTGATGCTTGGTACACTTATGACCATAATTCCCCTATTAAATATCACCAAACACAAAGAAACCAAAAGTAAACATGTTTAATAATGGGATTGGAAAGGTCATGACTTCTGTTTATTTTGATCATACTATTTTGGAGCTTAATAAAAATTGTGTGTCTGTAGATCATGAAAAAGTATGCTTTATTTGATAATTATATTTTTTAGGTTTGTTCATGATGCTACTGAAAATTATTATGAGAGAGGAAAATATGGTTGTAGAAATTTTCATGTCACTAAAAACACCTCTCTTTGTGTTAAAATTTTGAAACTGCTCTTGTTTTACCTTCCTATGCTTGTCACTATGTTCTTCATGGAGTTATTTGTTTACAAGGTTCCTATGCATAGGAAGCGGGTTAGACTTAAATGTGTTTCACATTTGCTTCTTGATGCTCTCTTATGTTACAACTCTTATTCTTATGAGAGCATCATTAAAATTATCATGCCTAGCTAAAAGGCGTTAAAGAAAAGCGCTTATGGGAGGCAACCCATTTTATTTTTACCTAATTTTTTTCTTTGAGCTTTGGGTGATGTTAATTCTGTAAAAAATCCCTTGTATCTTTTTGTTTTGGTTTTTGTGCCAAGAATAGCCTCTAAAGAGATGAAAACTAATTTGTGAGTTTGCTGTCTAGAAACAGATTTCTGTTCCTCACTGTTCGAAAATCCAAACAATCACAGAACGTCATCTGTGGCTGCAAATTTTTGACAGCAAGCATCATGGTTTTTTCTACCTTTTTTTAGTTTTAAGTTTTCTGATTTGAGGTCCAGAAGTGCCTCGAAATAATTCATCTTTACAGTTTGTTCTGTTTTTTGAGAGATTCTGTCCTTAGTTTTGCATTGCTTATTTCGTGGGCAAAGTGAAGCTTTTTCAAAGCTAGAGCTTTACTCAGGCCTTTCTGACAGTACCTAATGTTGTAAAAAATGAGTTCTTGATATGTGCTTTGGAACTGAAGGAAGATATTGTTTTTGTGGACTAACCCCTTAATGAAGTTGCTATAACGTTTTGTGTGAAGGAAGTTTTCAAGTATCCAAGTGCGAGGTGATGAAGGAAGATCGAGAAGGAGCGAAAGCCTAAGCTTGGGGAGGCTCCCCATGGACCCTTCTCTGAATTATTCAAGAAGTTACAAGCGTCTAAGCCTGGGGATGCCCAAGGCATCCCCTTCTTCATCAACAATCATCGGTTTTTCTCATGGTACTATATTTTTATTCCTTTACACATTATGTGTTGTTCTAGGAGCATCGGTTTGTTTTTTACTTTCAGTTTGTTTGTGTTAGTTTTCTGGTCCTTGCAGTAATTAGGATCCATGCATGCTTGTTTGGGAGAGAGACACGCTCCGCTCTTTCATTATACACTCCTGTGCTTCACTTATATGTGTTGAGTGTTTAGCATTTATCTTTATGCTTTTAGCTCTTGTTTTCAAGCATCTCTTGTTCAGAGCTGTTAGCTTTTATTGTTAGGAAGTTTTGCTCATGTTGCTTCACCCTTTTAGTTTTGTTTCAAATAAGTTGATTGGTGTTTGGTTAAGTGGAAATTGTCATGTAGGAAGTGTAAAAAGTGATGCTTAATCTTGTAGAACATTGTCTTGAATCTTTGATACTTGGCAATTGTTTAGAGATATGAAGTAGATTAATGCTTAAACTTGTGGATCACCTAGTAAGAATAGATTAGTAAAGAATTACCATAAGGCTTTAAAATTGTGGTGCTTGTCCTGCTTGGTAGTTCTCAACTCTAGATATTCTTTTGCAAAGAGTTGGTTTGGCTAACAAGGTAGACGGTGTGAAGTCTAGTGGTTAAGCATGATGTATATCTGTAGTCATTCATTGAACCAAGTTGATGTTATGTGTTTGCTTAATATCCTGCTAAGCCCAAAAATCCGTACTGAGAGGGAATACTTCTCGTGCATCCAACTCGCTAAGCCAAAATCTTTGCCATTTGTGTCCAGCATACCTACCTACATGTGGTATTTCCCTGCCACTCCAAGTAATTTTTCATGTGCTATCTTTAGAATATTCAAAATTCTCCTTTTTATGCCTCTGTTTTCAAGCTCATGAGGAAGCAGTAAGAAGTTGGTTATAACTTGTGACAGGCAAGGTCATTTCCCCCCTTTTCACCCGGTGTTGATGGTTTACGTCCTCGCTTGAATTAACCCGAGAGCGGCTTAAGCAAAATATAAATATAAGTCACCATTTTCTTTCGCACAGTGAAAATCTGTGAAATCAGCTCAAACATTGGTTAGTGGTGAAACAAAGGAGAAAGAGGAATGTACTCTGTAGCGATCCTGCCTTTTAAGATAGGCCAAGATCCCTGTGTTCTGTGCTAGTCCCTGGATCGAATAGCTAGCACCACAGTTCAAGATGTAATATCGTGCAAATGCGACAAATATCTATTACATCGAAGATCCAGAAAAGTAAAACATTACAAGTTGCATAGCACAAGGCTAGCATATTACAAAACTCTACAGCGGAAAACATAAATAGCATGGAGTCCTCATCATCTTCATGTGCCACAGGCAGACATGTTGGTTGTAGACTCGAAACCTATAGCATTCCTTACTCATCGTCAGACGAACCTGCAACGATAAAAGCGTTGCAGCCAAAAATTGGTCAGAACCATTTGAATGGATCTGGCAAATGATACTTGTGGACTCATAAAGGCAAACTTCTAACATCTACATGCATATTTGGCTGGTGGAGTTGAAGGCTATTTGCGTAAAGCCAACTTTATCCTATTCTTTAAAAAAATCATTTTCTTTTCCATTTATTATGTGACGAACATGGCATATCATCCAGTGCTCAATCTCCCTTGTTACACATAAAACAATATCCTCTTAAGAATTTGAGATAAGTGGGAAACTTCCAACTTCTTCAACTCCAGTCGCTCCAAGTTCTCTACTCCTGTCCAGGAGCTCAAAGTTGTCCACCAATAGTGTCATGGCTAAGGAATTCCACAGGATGTGAGCATATCAATAGGTCAGGTCATCGACCACCTACTAGGTCGCTCACAAGAAAACCTAATGTGAACATATCAGTAGGTCAGGCACTCAGCCCCCACTATGCCACTTATCGCAAGTCTAAGGTGAACATATCAATAGATCAGGCATCCAGCCACTACTATGTCACTCGCCGCACTCTAAAGTGAACATATCAATAGATCAGGCATCCAACCACTACTATGTCACTCGCCGTAAAGTCTAATATGAACATATCAGTAGATCAGGCATCCAGCTACTACTATGTCACTTGCCGTATAATGTGAACATATCAATAGGTCAGGCACTCAGCCACCTACATATGTCGCACGTCGTAAATTCTAATTGGACACGTCAATAGGTCAGGCTATTAGCCACCTACTTATGTCACTCGACACATATCAACAGGTCAGGTCATATACCACCTGCATTACCACTTGCAAAAATCTAACCCAATCCATTCATGCAATCCATGAAACATTTGTTGCTTTCACAAACAAAATATGACATCGGCTACAACAACCTTTTGAAATAGTATCCACATCGTCTACAAGCATGGCTAAGCAAATTGCTTCTACATTGGTTTCTACTAACTTAGTCAAGATACATATGGCTATCCTAACTGGGTTTGCATAGCATAGTAATATAGTAGTACACCTATCATGCATACTACTAAAAACACTAAATGCAATAGACACAAATTAATAGGACATTTATGCTGGAGTATCACTTGCCTTTTTGAGATTCGTCGTTTCTCACACACTCTTGCCAACGCCGCAAGAGTCACACTCCGTCCAATCTATCGTAGATAAACGAAACACAACATAAACAACAGGACAAGGCAAACAATTTGTGCAACAATAAGGATGCTGTCAATTTAATAATCACACCAATAACTTTAATTAGTTCTCTGGTTGACATACATGATGCACAGAAAATATTTTTAATAATATTAAAGATTTAATGTTGCGATTTAAATCCTATAATAACAATTTATAAGCTTCTGCAAGTTAATTTGGATTAATATTTTAAATATCTTTTGAAACTGATTGTAGCGACCCTGCCCTTTTAAAATAGGCCAAGATCCCTGTGTTATTGTGCTAGTCCCTGGATCGAATAGCTAGCACCACAGCTTAAGATGAAGTATCATACATTGCATCAAAATTCTATTACAACGTATGATCCAGGAAAATCAACATTACAAATTGCATAGCCAAAGGCTAGCATGTTACAAAGTTCAACAGCGGAAAACATATAATAGCATGGAGCCTCATCATCTTCATGTGCCACAGGCAGACATGTTGGTTGCAGACTCGAAACCTATAGCGTTCCTTACTCATCGTCAGACGAACCTGCAACGATAAAAGCGTTGCAGCCAAAAATTGGTCAGAACCATTGGAATGGATCTGGCAAGTGATACTTGTGGACTCATAATGGAAAACTCCTATTAGCTATATGCTTATTTGGCTGGTGGAGTTCAAGGCTAATTTGCGTAAAGCCAACTTTATCCTATCTCTTTAAAACATTTCTTCAACATCTAAAAATGAGACAATTATGGTATGAAAACCATTGTCTCTTCTACTCTTGTTCAGACTTCAAATTTTACTTGAGAAATTGGAATGTTGAGATTCTCCGTTGACATCCTTGTTCGGCTGCTCAGAACTGTCCGTAACCGGGGACACGGCTATGATCATAGATTTACACTCTCGAGAGGTTGTGCACGTTCACCACTTGACTCAATCAACCCATTCTGTCCTTGACCCTCATGTAGTGAAAAGGAAAGGAGAAGATTAAGACGAGACCTTTGGGAAATGTTCCCCGGTTCCTCTGGGCAGACCCATACAAGACAACATCCGCTGAGAACTGCCGGAATCGGGGCCTATAACTTACTTAGTCAAGGCAGAGCCATAATACCAAGTGGCTGCACTGGAAGCAATCTTCACACGGAGTAACTTCAAATCTCTTTGTTCCTGGGTGGCCGTCCACAAGTGCACATACTCGGGTAAAACCATAGACATGGCCCCGAGTAGCCACTCAACTTCGCCTCCAATAGAGCAAACCAATTCCACCCAGGTGTTTGTTTAACTTAGTAGAAATTAACTTTCCATAGTAAAACTCATAGCGTAGCATTTCAATAATTCTACTGAGATATTGTATAGGTACTAGACACTTAGGATTATTCTAGGGTAATACTAAACGGGTCTAGCATAGCAATACTAATAAAACCTGACATGCAATTCTACTTAGAAAAAGTAAGCTACAATGCATATCAAAATACTTAGGAAATTTATGCAGTGAGCATCACTTGCCTTAGAATGTTGTCGTTGCTCACAATCTCTTTTCAACGTAAGATGATACTCTCCGTTCAATCTAAACAATATAAACAAACAACAAAGACAACAATACAACAATCAATAAAACAAGCATAACAATAAACATGGACACCAACAAAACAAAAGGGTTGGTGGTCCAAGTTCATCACATAATTCAATATACAAAAAGAATTATTGTAATGAGGTCTAGGTAGGTCAAAGTCCAAGGTTTGCAATTTGAATTGTGGTCAAATTGCAGACTAGGTCAAAGTTTGCAAAACAAGTCACAAAAGGACTTTAAACCAATTTCAACATTTTTATGATGAAATGGTTCAACTAACATGGTTTTTGGGTCTACTGGTCAGAGGACTAAATTCTAAAACATTTTCCCAAAAGGAAACAATTAAAACAATAACAAAATCATTTTAATACCCCCAAAAGGGCATAAATACCATTTTAAAATAAGAAAGGGACTCAAAACATTTTATAAAATTTTGGGAAAGGTCTTACTGGATAGAGGACAACTATACAAAACTAGTCCAATTGGATTTACTCAAAAATCTAATTTTAAACTCAAGATATGGCCTAAACAAGAAATACAAGGTTCTGCAATTAACAAGTTAGTGCACGACTAAAATATATATTTTTATTGTAGCACTGTATTCTACACATTCATACGAATCCGTAGACTATAAAAATATCGAAAACGGAGTTATGGTTGATTTGATATGGAATTTCTAAGATTGACCAAAAATCTGTCCAAAGTCAAATCCGAAAATAAAAAGGTTTTGACACTTGGGAAAATTTGTATGGCCAAAATTATTTTGTTTGGGCATAACATGGTGGTCTCAACTAATATATTATAAATAATATACGTGTAAGATTAGAACATTTTGAGAGGCTCACCGACAAGAACGAATAGCGTCGGTGTCGAAGAGAGGACGTGACGCGGCTAAACGAGGTGGTCGATGTAGACGATCAAACACGGCCTCCGGGAAGTAGTTGATGAAGTTGTCGTAGATGTTCGCAGGGATGAGGCGACGGCAAAAGGACAAGATCTCGGGGTTGGTGGATTTCTGGACGCGTCAGAAAAGGAGAAGAACAACGGCGACGTCGGTCACCGGTGAGATCGGTTGAGCTTGTTCTCCATGGTTGGGCTGCGGGGAAAATTTGGAAAAATTAGGGGGACTGAAGGAGGACACATATATCACGTAGGACATTATAGTGGGGCACGGTGAGGTCTCACCTTGTCGGGATCGTGGCAACGGCGGCGAAGTGGAAGACGCGTGGCTTTTCCTATATCCGAAAAGAGATCTGATTTTTAGAAATAAAACCGTGCGTCAAAATGAAAAACTTTCTTCATCAAAGTTGTAGGTATGTATTAGATCTACGTTCTGTAAAAATCTCACCGGATTTGCTTGGATGGTTGAGGCAGAAATGGATGTTTTCCTCTGTCAGATCTGAAAGATTGCGATGCAGATATCTCCGGCTACGGTGGATTAAAAGTGGTGATCTTTATCGGAATGGAAAGGTATCGACGAGATCTACAACTCTCGCGAAGGATGAAACGGAATACGAGCAAAGCTCGAATCGTGATGAGTGGACGATTGAAAGCTAGAGCTGAAATCGAAATTTCGACTTTGGATCACGTGTGAGGCCGGGTCTGGGGTTTATATAGGCATGGAGGCCGGTGGGTAGGTAGTACCTGGGGTAGGGAGCATGCCAAAAAAAACGGAATTGAATTTGGACTCTTTAATGAAAAGTTATGGGAGTTTAATTGGGGGAGGAGAAGAAGGAAGGTGAAATAATGGGTAACGTAGGTGCATGAGGAGGAAGACGACTCCGTCTTCGGCTGGGAGGCCGGTCAGCCTTGTTGGGCTGGGTCGGCCCAGTTTGGGTCGGCCACCCCTTTTTTTATTATTATTTTCTTTTTCTTTTTCTGTTTTTTTCTTATTTCTTTCATATCTTTTGTTTTAAGTGTCCAAAACAACTCAAACCAGTTTCTAAATTTTTGTAAAATCAATATCTATCATTTGAAATATTTAAATACACTTTTTCAAGACATTTGAAAATTTGAATTTAAAATATTGCATATTTGCATAATTGACACCTTTATGTCATTTTAATAAATAGGTTTTTATAAAATCTTTTTGAACTCAAAGAAAATCAGAAAAACGGTATGAGTAATATCATTTAAAATGATAGACTCAAACAATATTTTGGGACAAAATATTTTATTAAATAGTTTTTGATAAATCCTTTTGAATACAAATACCCATTTTAAACATGGGTTTTATAAATATCCAAATAAATATTTTATTTCAATCTTAAATCTTGAAATAGGAGGATAAAAGAATATTTAAAATAATAACCCTCAAAATAATCTTTTATGATGGTTTTTCTTAATTTTTGGAGACTTTATTTATTTAATAATAAAAGTTTTAAATTTTTGTGATTTTTAAAACATTCCAAAATTTGGGATGTTACACACTACCACCCTTAAAAGGAATCTCGTCCCGAGATTCGAAGAGGCTAGAAAGAAGGATATGTTTGAGATCTCTGGTTTAGGCAACTGGGTGGGCTACCACCCTTAAAATAAACTTTTGTAGGTATTCTTGGGCTTTTGTCTTTGGGCTAGGGTCATATGGAAATTTGTGGATCCTTGTATCATAGGCTTCATTTCCAATAGGTGGGTGTCTCTTCAAGTAACTTCGGACACTGCAGGTTTACTCTTTGGGTCCACCAAAAGTCCAAGATGAGAGGATTTCATAACGTCATGTCATCTCTCTCTGATTTGTCATTGGCATGTTGTTTCTCCTGGTTCACTTTCTTCAGTGCAAGCACTACACCATTTCTAACGAAACTCTCATGGTTGGTCAACACTTCCATTTGCAGGATTTCCTCTTCTTCACAAGAGCTGAGGTTTATTCTCACCGTATAGCTTACGTTTCGGCAAGACTTGCCTTACATAGGGTTATAGTATTCCAGTGGTTCAGGCTCTTCGTCTCTCTTATAGGTTTTGTCACTCAAGATTTACCAATCCAAATATTGAGGGTGAATAATATGGGTAGTAAGAATGGTGATCAGTCCATCTTGCACTCATATCATTTGCTCAATATGTAGATAGGTGAATCACGTATTCTAACTCTCGGGCATCCTCACTTGTCTGACAGAAAGTGACCAATCTGTAAGACAAACCTGAGTTAAACTATCGGACCATTAATACTACGGGGTTGCGATAGCTCCTTCACACACTAGCTCACAAGCTATAACTTCTCCTCTGATTTCTTCTCCATTGGTGTAGTAAGATTTCCATGACATGTTTGAGTTGTTGAGCCACTCGTTACACCCTTTGCATGGGGGTGGCCACCGATTGTTGCAATCCAAGGGGTAAGTCACTTCGGTTGGCATATTGGTGATGCTTCTATTTGGGTTTAGCAGGGATGAGTGAAGATAGAAAGAGACTAAAAGAAGTTCTACCCATAACCAGCAGATCAAGGCAATTCATCTACAAACAACATCTAGCAAACATCAAGCAACATGGTTCAAACATAACACACAACCTAGTATTACCATACCAACCAAGTTGATATGATCAATACACTATCACGATATTCGTTGTTCTAACAGGGTAACTAAATCGGTGGTCTCATCTATCTTTTGTTGAGTTCTTCAAGTTCTTCCATGGCCTTCCATGAAGCACAACTGTCTTGTGGGGATCTCCATCAGTTGAGTTGAATCCACCAATAAGCGTCATTTGAAGTAATAAAAGATGTTTAGAAAGTGAATAGTAGATGAGAGTATAAGAAAAGGTAACTTGCAAATATTTCCTTTTGAATAAAATAGATTTTCAATTTTTGGTCTTTTCCTAGTTCTAATCCAAACCTAGGGTTTCGAACCTACAGGCAACACAATGCTCTGATACCATCTGTAGCGACCCTGCCCTTTTAAAATAGGCCAAGATCCCTGTGTTATTGTGCTAGTCCCTGGATCGAATAGCTAGCACCACAGCTTAAGATGAAGTATCATACATTGCATCAAAATTCTATTACAACGTATGATCCAGGAAAAATCAACATTACAAATTGCATAGCCAAAGGCTAGCATGTTACAAAGTTCAACAGCGGAAAACATATAATAGCATGGAGCCTCATCATCTTCATGTGCCACAGGCAGACATGTTGGTTGCAGACTCGAAACCTATAGCGTTCCTTACTCATCGTCAGACGAACCTGCAACGATAAAAGCGTTGCAGCCAAAAATTGGTCAGAACCATTGGAATGGATCTGGCAAGTGATACTTGTGGACTCATAATGGAAAACTCCTATTAGCTATATGCTTATTTGGCTGGTGGAGTTCAAGGCTAATTTGCGTAAAGCCAACTTTATCCTATCTCTTTAAAACATTTCTTCAACATCTAAAAATGAGACAATTATGGTATGAAAACCATTGTCTCTTCTACTCTTGTTCAGACTTCAAATTTTACTTGAGAAATTGGAATGTTGAGATTCTCCGTTGACATCCTTGTTCGGCTGCTCAGAACTGTCCGTAACCGGGGACACGGCTATGATCATAGATTTACACTCTCGAGAGGTTGTGCACGTTCACCACTTGACTCAATCAACCCATTCTGTCCTTGACCCTCATGTAGTGAAAAGGAAAGGAGAAGATTAAGACGAGACCTTTGGGAAATGTTCCCCGGTTCCTCTGGGCAGACCCATACAAGACAACATCCGCTGAGAACTGCCGGAATCGGGGCCTATAACTTACTTAGTCAAGGCAGAGCCATAATACCAAGTGGCTGCACTGGAAGCAATCTTCACACGGAGTAACTTCAAATCTCTTTGTTCCTGGGTGGCCGTCCACAAGTGCACATACTCGGGTAAAACCATAGACATGGCCCCGAGTAGCCACTCAACTTCGCCTCCAATAGAGCAAACCAATTCCACCCAGGTGTTTGTTTAACTTAGTAGAAATTAACTTTCCATAGTAAAACTCATAGCGTAGCATTTCAATAATTCTACTGAGATATTGTATAGGTACTAGACACTTAGGATTATTCTAGGGTAATACTAAACGGGTCTAGCATAGCAATACTAATAAAACCTGACATGCAATTCTACTTAGAAAAAGTAAGCTACAATGCATATCAAAATACTTAGGAAATTTATGCAGTGAGCATCACTTGCCTTAGAATGTTGTCGTTGCTCACAATCTCTTTTCAACGTAAGATGATACTCTCCGTTCAATCTAAACAATATAAACAAACAACAAAGACAACAATACAACAATCAATAAAACAAGCATAACAATAAACATGGACACCAACAAAACAAAAGGGTTGGTGGTCCAAGTTCATCACATAATTCAATATACAAAAAGAATTATTGTAATGAGGTCTAGGTAGGTCAAAGTCCAAGGTTTGCAATTTGAATTGTGGTCAAATTGCAGACTAGGTCAAAGTTTGCAAAACAAGTCACAAAAGGACTTTAAACCAATTTCAACATTTTTATGATGAAATGGTTCAACTAACATGGTTTTTGGGTCTACTGGTCAGAGGACTAAATTCTAAAACATTTTCCCAAAAGGAAACAATTAAAACAATAACAAAATCATTTTAATACCCCCAAAAGGGCATAAATACCATTTTAAAATAAGAAAGGGACTCAAAACATTTTATAAAATTTGGGAAAGGTCTTACTGGATAGAGGACAACTATACAAAACTAGTCCAATTGGATTTACTCAAAAATCTAATTTTAAACTCAAGATATGGCCTAAACAAGAAATACAAGGTTCTGCAATTAACAAGTTAGTGCACGACTAAAATATATATTTTTATTGTAGCACTGTATTCTACACATTCATACGAATCCGTAGACTATAAAAATATCGAAAACGGAGTTATGGTTGATTTGATATGGAATTTCTAAGATTGACCAAAAATCTGTCCAAAGTCAAATCCGAAAATAAAAAGGTTTTGACACTTGGGAAAATTTGTATGGCCAAAATTATTTTGTTTGGGCATAACATGGTGGTCTCAACTAATATATTATAAATAATATACGTGTAAGATTAGAACATTTTGAGAGGCTCACCGACAAGAACGAATAGCGTCGGTGTCGAAGAGAGGACGTGACGCGGCTAAACGAGGTGGTCGATGTAGACGATCAAACACGGCCTCCGGGAAGTAGTTGATGAAGTTGTCGTAGATGTTCGCAGGGATGAGGCGACGGCAAAAGGACAAGATCTCGGGGTTGGTGGATTTCTGGACGCGTCAGAAAAGGAGAAGAACAACGGCGACGTCGGTCACCGGTGAGATCGGTTGAGCTTGTTCTCCATGGTTGGGCTGCGGGGAAAATTTGGAAAAATTAGGGGGACTGAAGGAGGACACATATATCACGTAGGACATTATAGTGGGGCACGGTGAGGTCTCACCTTGTCGGGATCGTGGCAACGGCGGCGAAGTGGAAGACGCGTGGCTTTTCCTATATCCCGAAAAGAGATCTGATTTTTAGAAATAAAACCGTGCGTCAAAATGAAAAACTTTCTTCATCAAAGTTGTAGGTATGTATTAGATCTACGTTCTGTAAAAATCTCACCGGATTTGCTTGGATGGTTGAGGAGAAATGGATGTTTTCCTCTGTCAGATCTGAAAGATTGCGATGCAGATATCTCCGGCTACGGTGGATGAAAAGTGGTGATCTTTATCGGAATGGAAAGGTATCGACGAGATCTACAACTCTCGCGAAGCATGAAACGGCATACGAGCAAAGCTCGAATCGTGATGAGTGGACGATTGAAAGCTAGAGCTGAAATCGAAATTTCGACTTTGGATCAAGTGTGAGGCCGGGTCTGGGGTTTATATAGGCATGGAGGCCGGTGGGTAGGTAGTACCTGGGGTAGGGAGCATGCCAAAAAAAACGGAATTGAATTTGGACTCTTTAATGAAAAGTTATGGGAGTTTAATTGGGGGGAGGAGAAGAAGGAAGGTGAAATAATGGGTAACGTAGGTGCATGAGGAGGAAGACGACTCCGTCTTCGGCTGGGAGGCCGGTCAGCCTTGTTGGGCTGGGTCGGCCCAGTTTGGGTCGGCCACCCCTTTTTTTATTATTGTTTTCTTTTTCTTTTTCTGTTTTTTTCTTATTTCTTTCATATCTTTTGTTTTAAGTGTCCAAAACAACTCAAACCAGTTTCTAAATTTTTGTAAAATCAATATCTATCATTTGAAATATTTAAATACACTTTTTCAAGACATTTGAAAATTTGAATTTAAAATATTGCATATTTGCATAATTGACACCTTTATGTCATTTTAATAAATAGGTTTTTATAAAATCTTTTTGAACTCAAAGAAAATCCAGAAAAACGGTATGAGTAATATCATTTAAAATGATAGACTCAAACAAATATTTTGGGACAAAATATTTTATTAAATAGTTTTTGATAAATCCTTTTGAATACAAATACCCATTTTAAACATGGGTTTTATAAATATCCAAATAAATATTTTATTTCCAAATCTTTAAATCTTGAAATAGGAGGATAAAAGAATATTTAAAATAATAACCCTCAAAATAATCTTTTATGATGGTTTTTCTTAATTTTTGGAGACTTTATTTATTTAATAATAAAAGTTTTAAATTTTTGTGATTTTTAAAACATTCCAAAATTTGGGATGTTACACTGATGTCTCTGGTTAGAACTTATAATTATCTAGCAGAGACAAAAAGAATTACCTTATTTGGAATTACTGATTTATGGTTATTCAGTTTTTAGTGCAATTAAGAGTTCAGAAATTCAGAAAATAATACTTCGGTAAAAGTGTGCTTTTATTACAGAAACAGATTCTACACATTCATACGAATCCAACGATGTATTATTTGTAATTTTCCGACAAATATTTGATTTACTATGGATTTTACAAGATTGGGCTATTTTCTGCAATTTTTAATAATTTCCTGGGACGAATTGACCGGGTTTGACCGGACTGCCGACGTGGCGCTGACGAGGCGCTGACCGGCTCGGTTGACTACGAATTTTGATCAAAAATCAAGTTACTTGGATGGAAAAACAATCTATATGAAAGTTGTAGATAATTACATTCTCTATCTAACTATCATAATTATATCATAAGTGGATCAATAGATTGGTCACAATTCGCAAATTACCTTTCTGGTTCAAAACTTCGAACGCGAATATCTCCCAACTCGCTCAACCAAATGAGGTGAGGTTTGGGGCAAAATAAAGGTCTTGATCTGGGGAACCACTTTCGTTTTCACGGCCCGAAGATGTGAGGTTGTTTTCCTCTCCGAAAATCGTCAAACACCATCTATATTGTACAGAAAATTCCGTACGTCAAAACAAAAAGTGGTCAACAGCAAAGTTGTAGATAAGGGTTGGATCTACCTTCTCACCGGAGGAATTTCGTTTTGAAGAACCGAGCACGAAGAGATCTAAGAAATACGACTTCAGATTTGAAAGATAGCGAGTAGAAATTCTTGCTCCACAGTTGATGAAAAGAGTTGTGGTTTCCCGGGATGGAAAGGTATTGAGGAGATCTACAACAATGCTTCAGATTCCCTCGCGATTCGACATGATCTTGGTCGTTAAAGCAATGAAATACGATTTCGTTGATTAGGGTTTAGATGGAACGACGGCTACAGGGGTTTATATAGGCCAAGGTAGGTGGAATAGATTGGCCTTGAAGTTATCAACGCGTAGGATCAAGCGGATCCGGATTTGGAATTATATTTGTCAAGATATTCGTGTTTAAGTGGAAAGGGTTTGGAAAACCTAAATTTTCCTGGAATCTGAACGATGGAAGCGGTCGTGGTTCGCTACCCTGAGTGGCCTGGGCCGATGTTGGGCCGATCGGCCTGCTACGGCGCACTGGCTGGCTGGGTTGCGGCCTGGCTCGTTCGACTTGTTTTTTTTCTTTCTTTTTCATTTGTTTGTTTTTCTTTATAACTTTTGATTTGGAGATCCAAATCAACTCGAATAAATTTGTAAAAATTTGTAAAATTCTAAATATTGAAACTAGACATTTAGGAACTATTTTTGTTTTAAAAAAATTACCAAAATACTCTTTTGGTCAAATATGCCTTATGTGGCTATTTGGGAATTTTCCAAATTAGGGTTTATAAATATCTCAAAATAAAACCATAAAATGACATGAGTAATACCATTCAAAATGATAAATCATTTTCATATTAAAATGATTTAAGATAAAACATTTTTATAAAACAAAGCTTGGAAACTATTTAATTTATTTCCTCAATTGAAATAGAGTTTATAATATTCCCATATTATTTATTTTAAAACCAAATATCCAAAGTGGGAATTATTATTTGAAAACATATTTATATATTTTATTTCCAAAGCTTTAAAGTTGAGATTTGCAGATAAGGGGATATTTAAATTAAAATATAACTTTGAAGATGTCAAAACAATCTTCTATAGAAGCTTTTCTTGATTTTTGGAGACTTTATTTAATTATAAATAAATTTTTTAAATTTTTGGGATTTTTACAACATTCCCAAAATTTGGGATGTTACATACTCGTTCCTCTAAACCAGCCGTTTTCACAAGTCTAAAAGCCTTGCTTATTATGGGGGACTAGCTAGTTTCTTTGTTGTGAAGTCGTTGACGAAAGCATGCATGTCTCAAAACTGTTTTACTTCTATCAAAAATAAAAAAAAATAAAAGATCTAGCACATGATTAATCCCTGCTTCCCTCTGCGAAGGGCCTTTCTTTTACTTTTATGTTGAGTCAGTCTTCCTCCTCCTTCTAAACTCCTCAAGCAATCACTTGGTATCAACTTTGGTTCATGTTTTACTTCATGTTATCTTTGTGTCTAACTGTGAAAACTTTGTATTGACTTTATCTTGAGATAAATAAGTTGCAAGTTGAAGCTTTTGCTGAAAACTTAAATCTTCCTTTGTGTTGGCCAAACTCCTTTGTTGAATCAATATTGCTTTGTGATTTATCAATCATTGTCAAGTATTGTGCCTTTAAAACTTGAAAGTACTCTTTGCTAGTAGATTCTTATTTAGATGTTTTACCTGGTTAATCATTGTTTGTTTCATTCAATGAACCTTTGTTTTGGATCATTGCATTCAGTTCATATGCTTTACATGATTAGTTGATCATGATTGTGATTGGTAGCATGTCACTTCAAAAATTATTTTGTTATCACTTACCTACTCGAGGACGAGCAGGAGTTAAGCTTGGGGATGTTGATACGTCTCCGACGTATCTATAATTTTTGATGTTCCATGCTTGATTATATATCAGTGCCACATGTTTTTACAATGTTTTTATATCATTTTGGCATAATTTATGGAACTAACCTATTAACAAGATGCCTAGTGCTAGTTCCTGTTTTCTGCTATCTTTTTGTTTCAGAAAAGTTGTTCTGAGAAGTTTCTCGGATTGCTCTCAAAATTTACGGGAATTATTTCCAATATGAAACGAAGACGGAGCCCGAAGGACAGCCGGAGGGGAGGCACAGGGGCTCCAGGAGCCACCTGGCCGTGCCCCCCCCCTTGGCCGTGCATGGGGCCCACCTGGGGCCCCTGTCCATCGCCTCGCGTCGCCCCTTCGCCTATAAATTCCCCTCTGACCTAAAAATAGAGGAGAACCGATCACAATTTCCAGAATACGTCCGAGGCCGCCACCATCTCAAACCCTAGTTCGGGAGGGTTCAGAAGCTCTTCCCGGCACCCTGTTGGAGAGGGGAATTGATGCCGGAGGCATGTACATCACCATGCCTGCCTCCGGAGTGATGCGTGAGTAGTCCACCCCGGGACTACGGGTTCATAGCAGTAGCTAGATGTTTGTCTCTCCTCCTTGTACTCCATTGCTTAGATCTTATGAGCTGCCTATCATGATCAAGATCATCTATTTGTAATTGCTACATGATTGTGTTTGCATGGATCCGATGAATTGTGGAAGTCATTACTTTTGTTCAGTTATGTGTTTCATCTATGATCTTGCATGCTCTCCGATGCTAGTGGTTGCTTTGGCCGAGTAATTGTTAGTGTTGTATGATGGAATATTTATGCTAGATAGTGGGTTCATGCCTCTCTTTGTCTGAGTTCGGTGACAGGAACGGTCAAGGCTAGAGATGTGTTGTTGCCACTAGGGAGAAAATAGCGGTGTGATTTCTTCGTGTTATCTACATTGCTTACATTATGCACTTTGCTTATTGCAATGATCTGTTGCTTGCAACTTAATACTTTTGGGTGACATGCTGGATAGCGATCCCATAGTGGATTATTAGTCATAGATGCAGTTGGATGATGGTCTATGTATTTTGACGTAATGCCCATATTAGATGAAGCGGTGAACTATATTGTTTTATGATAGCCTTGTTGTGCGCCTACAATTCTATCAATTGCCATGCTGTAATTAGTTTACCCATCGTGTATATCTTTTGGAGAGACACCTCTAGTGAACTGTGGACACCGGTCCTATTTTCCTACATTGCTTACAACCGTTTTCATAGATTTTCATCATCATTTGCTCGCTGGTCGTATTTCATCATCATCATATTTTACATCCAAACATTTAATTTTTTGTGTTTGGCAAGCCGGAGAGATTGACAACCTCTCTGTTTTGTTTGGGCAAAGTAGTTTGTTTATGATTGTGTGCAGGTCCGTGTTAATCTACAGGTGCCAGGGTGGATTGACACCTTGATAAGCCTTCTCCAAGTCCTACTGGATTCGATAACCTTGGTTTTGTAATCAAGGGAAAACTTCTTCTGTGCTGCATCATACCTTCCTCTTGGGGTGTCCTAACAACACGCCATCAGTTCTCGCCAAGTCCGTGCGCTCCGCGCATCGTGCGGAGAAGCGGCGCCGTGCTGATGTCGAGTTTCAGGAAGTGATGAACGAGGTGCGGCTGAGGCAGGGCTTTCGGCAGGACGCCGAGCACACTTCTCGCGAGGGGGAGTGGGACGAGGTGCGGCGCCGCCAGCGCCTCAACCAGGTCTACCCCTCGTCAGATAGTGACAAGCGGTGCCGCCGAGGTAGATGGGTTTATGGGTTAGATTAGGCAGGTTTTATATGTAAGCCCTAAATATATGTATGAACTGCTGTATTTTAACTATGTTCTGTTGTTATTATGAACTAAGATCAGAATCAATGCAATGTATTTTGAAAAATTTCATACGCACACCAGAGCAGAGTGCTCTGCTGCATGTCCGTCGCGTTCCAAGCGCGTAGCTGCGGTACAGCTTGATCGCTTGCGCCAGTGCGCATAACTTGTGGTTTCATTTATGTGGATTGACCATATGGCAGAACGAGCGGCACCTATCCATTCATTTCTATCAGGAAAGTATATCCAGAATCCGAACCATATCATCGATTCTGATCAATTTGAGATATATTTCTCTTTATGACCAGACGAGACAAACCTGAGAGACTTCCAACGCGTGCATGGCGGTGCGTGCACATTGAATGCATGCGTGGGATGCCGATGGTAGTCCACCCTACGTCTATGTGGCGTGCACGGATGGACATGGCCATTGAACGCGTCGCAGAACTTTTGCCTCACCGCTAGCCTATCCGTCACGTCCAATCACCGTATTAAATGTACAACAAACGATCAGAGAAACAATTTACATAGCAATGGTACGATTAATTCGATTAACTCGATACAAACCCGATACAAACCCTACAATTGTTCAAAAGAAAAAAGATACAAACCCTAGAAAACATTAACTAAAACTAATTCTTCTTCATGGTGCCTTCAGAACATGACTTCGGAGGCGTTGGAGCCCTCAGAGTCCTCATCGGAGTCGTCGGAGTTGGAGTCGGCGCCGTCGGCGTTGTCGGAGTCAGAGTCGTCCTTGTTGACGACATTGGCCTTGGCCATCTCGATGTCGACGACTGCGGGTGGTTGGTCGACGATAGAAGGCCCACGCTCCTCGTACGAGTAGGGCTCGTTTGAGGACTCCGATGCCCCGTACTCGTAGACCGGCGATTGCAGCGGAAGATCTTCATGCGCCGTCTCGCGGTGGTTGTCTTTCTTCTCCGCCTTCTTGCGCAACCGCTTCTCCGCCGCAATCTCGCCGGGCAGGGCGGAGAACCCGTGCTCCTCGCGGAACCGCTTCTCCTCCTCTATCTCCGCCTCCTCCTCCTCCAACATGGCGTGCATGGTATAAGGCGAGTACATATCGGAGTCCGACAGCGGCGAGAACGGGCTCTCCGGGCTGGGCGGGCTCCACATTTTGGAAGGAGAAGAGAGAAAGAAAGAAGGAATGGGTTGTGTTCTTCGAGCGCAGGGTAGGCCCCATTTTATTTAGAGGCGGCGGGGGAGAGCGGGGGAGAGAAACCGCCGTGGGGGTCCCACCTGTCAGCGCACTGACGGTCGCCCTAGTAGTCAACGAGCTTGACCAGGCGGAAATACCCCGTTTGGCCGCCTGCGAGAGTGGATAGAGCGAAGTGGGGCAAAAATGAGGAAAGCTAAGCGGGCGGGGCAAAAAGGAGCAAAACTAAGCGAAGTGGGGCACAAAAGTAATTATCCCAAGATACAATGACGAATGCTACAACGAGACGAGATGGGATGGTGATGGAGATGATGGTCCTAGTGATGGATATGATGTTGATGATGATCCCGATGATGCCCGGCGTGATGGTGATGACGATGGCGGCGATTACCCACTCCGGGAGGGAAATTCCCCGGCAGATTTCTCCCTGCCAGAGCTCTTCTTCTCTCTGTCTGTTTTCCGCCTCGTGGAGGCGACGAAAAAATTTACCCTCGATGCCCTCAATGTTTTTAGGTCAAAGGGAAGAAGTACGTCGAAGGGGAGCCGGAGAGGGGCCATAGGGGCCAGGGTGGGCCCCACCCGCGGCCAGGGGTGGGCCCGCGGCTGCTGGCTGCCCCTGCTCCCTGGGGCTCGCCTCTATGCGCCCTTTGGCTCCGTGACTTATTCCCCAAAATAATTATCTCTGAATTTTTCTGGAATTTTTGGGGCTTCCGAAGTCAGGTGTCTTGACAGATACTTTTCCAGCTGATTTCGGGCTCTGGCCGGTGAATCCCCAATAATTACAAAACATGCAAAATAGGATAAAATAACATAAGTATTGCGTTATAATATGAAATATATCAATGAATAAAGATAAATTATGATGTAAAATAGTGATGCAAAATGGACGTATCAAGCCCCCCCCCCAAGCTTATACTCCGCTTGTCCGCAAGCGAAAACTGAGCTCGGTAAACATGACCACAGGTTTATGGAGTGAAGTGTCGATAAATAAAGAATACGAACATGAATCATAAGTATTTACTCACCATACACAAATATATTTTAAACAGCAATCATCTCTCATAAAGCTTCTCGAAGACAAGTAATGCATCAATAACATGTTAAGGTGAAATAGAACTAAAACTTATTGAGCAATGGAAAACTATGACTTCAGCTAAGAAACAATTAGACTTGTCAACTCTTATTTCAAGAAAGATCCATTTAAATGCTTCAACTATCGTGTCATCTTTCCATGAGTTGCAAATCATCAGGGTTGTATTCTCATGATAAAAGCGTTAGAACCGACATAGGAAAAATGATCAACTATTTGAAACATAATAGACATAATGCAAATATCATAAATGATAACATTATAGATCAACACTTTAAGTTTGCTTGTGGATGATAGAGGAAGTGGGTAAACTGACTCAATAATAAATAAAAGAAAGGCCCTTCGCAGAGGGAAGCAGGGATTAATCATGTGCTAGAGTTCTTTGATTTGTGAAGAAAGAATTAAAACAATTTTGAGATATGCATGCTTCCGTCAACGATTCCACAGCAAAGAAACTAGCTAGTCCCCCATAACAAGCAAGGCTTTTAGACTTTTGAGAGTGGCTGGTTTTTTTTAGATGAATGAGGTCACTCCTCTTTTTTCCTTTGTTTCACCACTAACCAATGTTTGACTGATTTCTCAGGTTTGCATTGTGGAGAGGAGAATGGTGGGTTATATTTATATTTTGCTTAAGTCGTCTCTCGAGTCAAATTCAAGTGAGGACATGAACCATCAACACCGAGTGTAAAAGGGGGAAAATGACCTTGCTTGTCACAGGTTATATCTAGAGTCTCACTACTTCCTCTTGAGCTTGAAAACAGAGACACAAAAAGGAATATTTTGAAGTTTTAAAGGTAGCACATGACAAATTTACTTGGAATGGTAGGAAATACCATGCATATGTAGATATGGTGGACACTCATGGCGGGTAATTTGGCTTATGGATTGGATGCACGAGCAATCAGTCCGCTCAGTACAAAGCTTTAGGCTAGCAAAGGCTTTATAGCAAACATAAAGTGTTGAGAGATGTAAACCAAATATGTTATTTAAAACAATACATCAAATATGCAACATAAAGCTTATCATCACTGTCAGAAATAAGTCTTTTACAAAAGGGCATAAGCTAGAGGGCTTACAAGCATGTAAGACATAAAGGATGATATATTTGCAAGTAAATTTCTTTTCTCTACTCAAGCATCAAAGCATTAGTGCAAGTTAATCAAAGTCATGCTTGCCAAAACTGAATAAATTTCTACTCACACACCCAATGTTACATCACGACTTACCACAAGACCAGCAGATGAGAGAGATTGCCATAATAAAATATAAAGGGCAAAATAATAAAAAGAAACTTCTCATTTATATTCCATTATAGAAAACCACACACCAACAGATACATAGGACTCTCAAGGAGTGATAATACACACTGCATACCATACTACATAATAAATTCTCTACTCATGATACGACTCACATGACTATAATAATAAAAGATAAAAGGTAAATATATCGGGGCACTCCCCCAACCTTGAAACAAGCCAAGGGAGTGCCATTACCCATGAGATGAATTCCCTCGATGGCGATGGGTCGATGATCCTTATGAGCCTCTCAATGGTTTCTTTTAACTCCTCGATCTGGTGTCCAAGGCTGCGGATCATCTCCATGTTGATCTCAATTCGGTTTCTCAGCAGCCCAATGGGTGTATCCCAGTCATCCAGAGTTCTCCCCCAGCTATCCTTGTTCTCTGGCCCAAAGCTTCCACTTCCTGCATGAGTACGATCTATATCCCAAGCAGAGGGTAATTCTCCAAACGGAATATTCTCAAGTTGATAGTTATGTATCAAATTATGAAAAGGATTTATAGTGCGAGAGAAAGGAGACCTCCCCGCTGAGTTTCTGTGAGGTCCTTTATCAGCCGGCTGCAGCCATTCTCTTTTCTCAAAAACAGAGGGGTTCTTGGATACCCCAATCTTTTCTATGGTGGCGTAAGAGTATTGATGTTGGTCTTCTTCAACCTCCTCTCCATCATCCTCGGACATATCCTCGTACACTTCTTCCTTCCCTTTAGTTTCTCGGAAGTCCTTGTCTTGATCATCGTCGCTGGTGTTGTTGAGGCCGGAAGAAGATGCCATGATTTAGAACTTCAAGATCCTGAGAGAAACAACCAGAAACAAAAACACGACGGAACCACATGATACGCTCCTCGAAAATTCAGGAAAATATATAGCCGGGAGTTTTACAATAAAAGGAAGAAAACGAGACGAGACGGAGTCGGAGGCGGTGCCGAGGGGCCAGGGGCGGGCCCCACACGCGGCCAGAGGAGGGGTCGCGGCCGTACGCCACCTCTGCCTCCTGAGCGCCGCCTCGGGCTCCCTTCGGTCTCCTAATTTTCATAATTTTCTAAAATAAATAATATAAATTTTCTGGAATTTTCCGAGCTACTTTCCTTACCAAAATAGTTACCTATTCGTTTTCTGGTTCTGGAGTCTTCCGGTATTTGGTTTCGATAAATTCTTCCGGAGAGACCACTTGAATAACGTCATCATATTTTTGCAATGGATTACCGAAAATATAGTGCTTGAGTCGCTGACCATTCACCACTTGAGGCTTGTCTCCGTCAAGATTGTTAATTTTGATAGCACCGGAACGATAAACCTCCTCAACGATGAATGGTCCTTCCCATTTAGAGAGCAGCTTTCCTGCAAAAAATCTGAGACGGGACCTATACAAAAGCACTTTATCACGAAAATTAAATTCTCTTTCAAGATTCTCTTATCATGCCATCTTTTTACTTTTTTCTTAAATAAGCGGCCATTTTCATAAGCTTCATTTCTCCACTCATCCAAAGAACTCAATTTAAGCAATCTTGTTTCACCGGCAAGAGTAGGATCAAAATTAAGTTGTCTAACAGACCAATAAGCTTTATGTTCTAATTCAAGGGGCAAATGGCATGCCTTCCGATAAACCATCTTATAAGGAGACATGCCCATATGATTTTTATAAGCAGTTCTATAAGCCCACAAAGCATCATTAAGTTTTGTAGACCAATTCTTCCTGGACTTGTTAACGGTCTGTTGCAAGATTAGTTTAATTTCTCTATTAGTTAGCTCAACTTACCCACTGGTTTGAGGATGATACGGTGAAGAAACTCTATGATTAACATCATATTTAGCTAGAATCTTCCTAAAAGCACCATGAATAAAATGAGACCCTCCATCAGTCATAAGATATCTAGGTACTCCAAACCTAGGAAAGATAACTTATTTAAGCATTTTTAGAGAGGTCTTATGATCAGCACTTTTAGTTGGTATAGCCTCTACCCATTTAGTGACATAGTCTACAGCAACAAGGATGTGAGTGTTACCATGTGAAGTAGGAAAGGGACCCAAAAAATCGAATCCCCAACAGTCAAAAGTATCAATAACAAGAGAGTAATTCATAGGCATTTCATTACGTCTACTAATATTACCAACCCTTTGACATTCATCGCAAGTTGAAACAAACCTTTTAGCATCCTTAAATAGAGTAGGCCAATAAAAACCTTATTGAAGAACCTTATGTGCGGTCCTTTCTCCTGCGTGATGTCTACCATAATCACTATTATGACACTTCCTCAATATTTCATCTTGTTCATGCTCAGGAATACATCTCCTCATAACTCCATCAACTCCTTCCTTGTATAGATGTGGGTCATCCCAAAAGTAGTGCCTCAAATCATAGAAGAATCTCTTTCTCTACTGAGAAGTAAAATTTGGAGCCAAAAATTTCGAGTCAATAAAATTAGCGTAATCAGCATACCAAGGAGCATCATGAGAGCTTACCTTGACAACAGCAAGTTGTTCATCCGAGAAACTATCATTTAAAGGAATTGGATCATGAGGTATATTTTCCATTCTAGATAAATTATCAGCTACAGGATTAGCTGGACCTTTTCTATCAACAATATGCAAATCAAATTCTTGCAGCAAAAGCACTCATCTAATAAACCTAGGCTTAGCATCTTTCTTTTCCATAAGGTACTTAATTGCGGCATGATCAGTATGAATAGTTACTTTAAAAAACACAATGTATTGTCTAAATTTATCACAAGCAAAGACAACCGCTAAAAAATCCTTTTCAGTAGTTGCATAATTCTTTTGCACACTATCCAAAGTTTTGCTAGCATAATGAATAACATTTAGCTTTTTATCAATTCTTTGGCCAAGAACAGCCCCAACAGCATAATCACTAGCATCACACATAATCTCAAAGGGTAAATTCCAATCAGGAGGTTGCACTATAGGAGCAGTGATTAAAACTTTCTTAAGTACCTCAAAGGCTTCCTTACAATCTTCATAAAAACAAATGGAACAACTTTTTGAAGAAGATTAGTAAGAGGTCTCGAAGCCTTTGAAAAGTATTTAATAAATCTCCTATAAAAACCAGCATGACCAAGAAAACTACGTGTACCTTTAATGTCTCTTGGATAGGGCATCTTCTCCTTCAATTTTGGCTCTATCGACTTCAATTCCTCTCTCAGAAATTATATGCCCAAGGATAATGCCTTCATTCACCATTAAGTGACACTTCTCCCAATTGAGAACAAGATTTGTCTCTTCACATCTTTGCAAAACTTTGTCAAGATTATAGAGCCAATTGTCGAAAGAAGTTATATAGATAGAGAAATCGTCCATGAATAATTTCACAATTTTCTCACAAAAGCCATGGAAAATAGCAGACATGCATCTTTAAAAAGTAGCAGGAGCATTACACAAAACAAAAGTCATATGTCCATAAACATAAGTTCCATAAGGACAAGTAAAAGTGATTTTCTCTTGATCTTCATATTTAACAGCAATTTGAGAGAAACCAGAATAACCATCAAATAAATAAGGGAGCGACTGCCTGAAGAGCGCCCTCTCGTGCGGAAGCCAGAGGTCGCGGAGCGCGCGGGAGCGCTCCGAGCCTGCCACGTGCCGCGACGGCAGAGCACGCAACATTCCGCGTCACTGAGCTACGCGTGGAGCTAGCTAGGATCGATCAGTGATACGTGTCCATGCTACCTAGATGATACGAGCTAGCTTAGTACGATCGATCGATCTGAACTGAAAGCTAGCTAGCTGAATATGATATTTATCAAATTATTTGATGAAAAGAAAAAAAAAGAAAAAATATTTATTAAAAATTTGAAGGCAGAGCATTGGTCGTTGTTCCTAATATTTCGTCTATGCATATGTCATTGCGTGTGTTGCGGGCTCCGTCTAATTTAGGCAGTGCAATGCTCCGACGAAGGCAGTGCACTACCTAACCGAAGGCAGTACAATGCTCCGTCGAAGGCAGTGCATGCGGTGCACTGTGTAGTCGAAGGCAGTGTAATGCTTCGTCGAAGACTGTGCAGGCAGTGCACTGCCCAACCGAAGGCAGTGCAGGCAGTACACTGCGCAACCGAAGTCAGTGCACTTCCCGATCGAAGACAGTGCAGGCAGTGCACCGCGCAAACCAAAGGCAGTGCACTGCGCAAACCGAAGGCAGTGTAGGCAGTGCACTGCCCCATCCGAGGCAGTGCACTACAAAAAAGGAAAAAAAGCAGTGCATTGGCCCGTCCGAAGCAGTGCCCTGAAAAAAAGGTTTTGCAGTGCACTCTAAAAAAACAGAAAAGGCAATGCAAACTGCACACTCCAGGCAGTGCAAAAAACAAGTTCGTCGACATATAAACATGGGATCTAGTTTTGAAGATCTCGACGTGACTAGCACGACCGTGAAAACGGATCATGATTTGGACAAATAATTCGCAAGATATATCTTTTTTCGTATTCGGATTTACGAAATAAAAGGGTGCAAACTCATGCGTGGCTTTTCCCACCAGGGGACCCTCTCCCTAGGCGACAAGTGGCGTGCTCTGGTTCACCCGTGGGTGCGAGAGCCTCCCACAACGCGCCACTTGTCACGTGGGGAGTGAGTCAAAAATGACCTCCTAGAGAGGGCGCCCTTTTTTTAGTAATTCTCAGGAAACAAAAGTGAGTATTCTTAGATAATCTTTCGAGCATTTGATCAATAAATGGCAAAGGATAATGATCTTTTCGAGTAGCTTTATTAAGCTTCCTATAATCAATGCACATTCTATATCCTACAACCGTTCTTTGAGGAATGAGTTCATTATTATCATTAGCAACAACAGTCATACCTCCCTTTTTAGGAACACAATGGACAGGACTAACCCATCTACTATCAGCAATAGGATAGATTATACCTGCATCTGTCGGCACAGTGGAAACCAGGGTACCACGGGCCGGCCTGCCAGGGCCCACAAGATTCTTCAGGCATTTTCGCTAAGGGCCAGGCTCTCCAAGCCTGGCGAGCCTCGCGAGGGTTTTTCCCTCGCGAAGGATCTTTTCCCCTCGCCGAGGGTTCTCTCCCTTGGCGAGGAACCGCACCTCGACAAGGCGTCTAAGACGCCACCCGCAATTCTGCTAAGGACCAAGCCGAAGGGCTCGGCGAGGCTTTCTGCCTCGCGAGGCTCCTTCCTCGCGAAGCCTTCTCTGCTTCCGCGGCAGAGCGCACATGGGCTCTGCGCCATGTGCAGAGTGACGCGCGTGCCTATGCGCGATGACGACGACGCCGCAGTTGCCACTTCCATGTATAAAGCAGTCAACAAAGCGGCTTCAAGCAAAGCGGACAACGAGTATTGCCTCTTTGGCGATAAGGGAACCGTCTGCAGCTACGCTCCAAGGACGACGTCACCGTGGGTCACGTCCCACCTCATCAAGCGCCAGCCCACCGTCTGGTTGGCCAGTGGCTTTTCCAGCTTTGGTAGCGCCATCCCTGCCATGGACCGCGTCCATGGACTCCACCTTTATCGTGCACCCTACTCCTTCCCTCGTCGCCATGTGGTAACCCTTCCCGCCCAAATGTTTGGGGAGAAGAGGTCCAAGACGCCTATAAAAGGAGATAGGGCACGCCCAAGCAAAGGGTTCGGAAGCTGGGAGCTTAAACCAAACCCTAGATCTGAAGACTAGCAAGTAGCCATTGTTAGCCACCTCGAGCTCTTCAAGCTCCCCTTGTACTGTGAACCTCTCCAAGCAGTGCAATACACCGTAGCAGGACGTAGGGGTTTTACCTCCCAAAGAGGGCCCTGAACCTGGGTAAGATCTTTTGTCCATCTCTGCAGTGTCGCCCGCAGCGAGTCCGACGAGCACCGTCGCCGGAGCACGTTGAGGATTGCTTGACTCCGTGTTCAGCCCCTTACATGATACCGTTGAGACACCCCCCAGTTCCTGGGACCATTCTCCGACATTTGGCGCGCCAGGTAGGGGGCTGAGGCGCGTCTTCATCCTCGACACAGCTATGGCCGGCTCTCGTGCCGAACGTCTCGCTCGCCGGACGGCTAGCGCCGCCACCGCTCCTGCGGGCCGCCCGCGCGGCCGCCCGCATGGGGACTCCGCTCCTAAGCGCCACGTCGACCCCGAGCCCCGCGTCGAGCACCCGGACGACGACGACCACGACCACGCTGAGGATGACCTCGGCGAAGAGGAAGCTTCCTCCTTGCACCCATCGCGGGACCGTGCTGCCTCCTCGCTGGGCCGCCCTGCGCCCAGCCCGGCAACTGCGCTTCTCATGGCGTAGGAGCTGCTGCAGTACCGTCCTACGCCGGAGGCCCGGGAGGCCTGGCTCAACCGCCTCTCGGAGCTCGTCGGCGCCGCTCGCGTCGCCGCACCTGCCCCGTCCCGTTCGCTGGTTCCTTCGGGCCGCATGGGGGACGTGGCGCCAGGCACCC
Source organism: Puccinellia tenuiflora (assembly GCA_012064385.1). NCBI lineage: Eukaryota > Viridiplantae > Streptophyta > Magnoliopsida > Poales > Poaceae > Puccinellia > Puccinellia tenuiflora. Next base: position 288,955 of record QRDG01002045.1, read on the forward strand.
CTCCCGCGCCTCCTCTCCATCCTGCACCTGCTCCAGCTCCACCGGTTGCACCGCAGCCTGCTCCAGCGGGGGCTCCTCCTCGCGACAACCGCGCTGCCTCGCACGCGTCGTCGCCGCACGACTGCCAAATTGTGCAGCGAGCCCCTGAGGACGCACGTGTGAGCATCGAGCGCCAGCAGGACCGCCACAACCGCGCCGTCCAGGACGTCGCCACCGCCGGGCGCCATCTCCGCGCCACCCTCGCCAGCGGTCCGGTCACCTACGGCGCGACGGTTGCGTTCACTCGCACCCTCCGTCGCGTCGTCTGGCCCGTCAAGTTCAGGCCGGACTTGCCTCCGCGCTACGACGGCAAGAACAACCCCCTGGAGTTCCTACAGCTCTACACTCTGGCCATCCAGGCCGTCGGGGGTGACGACAAGGTCATGGCGAACTGGTTCCCCATGGCCCTCAAGGAATCCGCGTCCTCATGGCTCACCAACCTCCCCGCCGAGTCCATCAACACTTGGGAGGAGCTCTGCCGGTGCTTCGTCGCCAACTTCAAGGGCACGTACGAGCGTGGCCTCACGTACAACGACCTCCGCGCCGTGCGTCAGAAGCCTGGGAGACCCTCCGTAAGTACATCCAGCGCTTTAGCCAGGTGCGCAACAAGATCCCCAACGCCACCGACGCGCAGGTCATTTCGGCTTTCCAGGCTGGAGTGACAGACGTGCGGATGCTCGAGAAGCTCGGCATCCACGACAACATCACCACCGTCGTCAAGCTCTTCGACTTGGCGCACAAGTGTGCCAAGGCTGAAGAGGGCTGCTTGTTCGTCAAGAACGAGCCAGGGGATCCCGCCGAGGAATCCAAGAAGAAGAAGAAGTCCACAGAGAAGCGCAAGACCACGGCGGTCCTCGCGGCTGAGCCCGACGCCAAGCAGCCTCGCCAAGCTGCCACTCCAGCCGCAGGACCCGAGAAGAAGGACGACCGCCCTTTCTGCGTCTACCACAACAGGCACTCTCATGCCACCGAGGATTGCTACGACCTCAAGAGGCTCATCGAGGCTCGTGAGGCTCGCGAGGCCCGCGAGCGGGAGCAAGGCCGTGGTGGCCGCGGCGGCGGCCGCAGCGGCCGCGGGGGGCGACGCTGGAACAACAACTACAACAACAACTACCAGCAGAACCCCCAGGCCAACGCTGCCGAGCCCGCGAACGACAACCTGCCTGCCGAGGCTGATGAGGGCTACCAAGTGCCTCGCGGCGTCGCCTGCATCCTCGGCGGGGCTCAGGCCCCTCGCTCCAACCGCCACTTCAAGCAATTCGCTCGCGAGCTCGCAGCAGCCCTCCCCGGGGTCGAGGCCTCTAGGCCCCTCAAGTGGTCTGAGCACCCCATGACCTTTGACTCTACCGACCACCCCAAGTCCACCTCAACCGTTGGCACCATCCCGTTGGTCTGCACTCCCACCATCAACAACATCGCCGTCTCTAAGACGCTCATTGATGGGGGTGCCGGCCTCAGCGTCATCTCTGTCGAGACATTCGAGAAGCTGCAGGTGCCCTACGAGCGGCTCATGCCCACCAGGCCCTTCTCGGGGGTGACGGAGGGCCTCACAATGCCTCTGGGGCAAGTGAGGCTTGCGGTCACTTTCGGCACCCAGACCAACTACCGCACCGAGCTGATCGATTTCGACGTCCTGCACATCGGCATGCCCTACAACGCTCCCTGGCTCCAGTGGCACCATCGTCATCCGCGGCGTGGTCTCTGACGCCGTGTACGCTGTGCAAGTGGCTTACAAGGCTGCCGCGACGGCGTCCCCCGCCGACGAGGACGAAGAACCCCTCCCGAGGCCCCCCGCGAAGAAGAAGCAGCTGTTCTCTCAGGAGAAGGCCGCGACAAAGCAAGTGTCTCTGGAAGCAAGCGGCTCGGGGGCTAGCGTCACCATAGGCGCCAACCTGCCTCCCAAATAGGAAAGCGCGCTCGTTGCCTTCCTCAGGGCAAACTCTCACATGTTCGCTTGGACACCGTCAGATATGTCCGGAGTACCGAGGGAGGTGATCGAGCACCACTTAGCCGTGTGTCCAAACGCACGCCCCGTGAAGCAAAAGGCGCGGCGCCAAGCGCCAGAGAAACAAGACTTCATCGTCAAGGAAGTAGAGAAGCTGAAGAAGGCCAGCATCATTAAGGAAGTGGTCCATCCCACTTGGCTCGCCAACGGTGTGGTCGTCCCCAAGCACACCAGAGGAAGCCGCCTCTGCATCGACTTCACCGACCTCAACAAGGCCTGCCCCAAGGACCCCTACCCCCTCCCGAGGATCGACCAGATCATGGACTCCACTGCCGGCTGCGCGCTCCTCTGTTTTCTGGATGCCTTCTCTGGTTATCACCAGATCAAGATGGCAAAGGAGGACGAGGAGAAGACAGCATTTCTCACCCCTTGTGGTGTGTTCTGCTACGTCTGCATGCCCTTCGGTCTGAAGAACGCCGGCGCCACGTTCCAGCGCCTCATGAGGATCGCCTTGGGGGCTCAAATGGGGAGGAATGCAGAGGCCTACGATGACATCGTCGTCAAGACCCGCGAGAAGGACACGCTCATCCAGGACCTCGAGGAGACCTTTGCCAACCTGCGCAAGGTCAACATCAAGCTGAACCCCGCCAAGTGCGTCTCCGGGGTCCCTTCAGGCAAGCTCCTCGGATTCCTGGTATCTCACCGCGGCATTGAGGCCAACCCCGACAAGATCAAGGCCATAGAGCAGATGCAGCCTCCTCGTCGCCTCAAGGACATGCAGCGCTTAGTGGGATGTATGGCCAGCCTCGGCCGTTTCATCTCCAAGTTTGGTGAGAGGGCGCTGCCATTTTTCAAGATCATGAAGAGATCCGGTCCCTTCAAGTGGACCCCTGAAGCAACAAAGGCCTTTGAGGACCTGAAGAGATACCTGGCGAGCCCACCCATCATGGTTGCCCCACGCCCTCGCGAGCCTCTGAAGCTGTATCTTGCAGCCACTCCTCAGACGGCAAGCGCGGTCTTGGTGGCTGAAAGGGAAGAGCCAGTCCTCGACAAGCAGAACTCCGCCTCGCCAAGCCCAGAACCCCCCGACAAGGAAGCAGCCTCGTCAAGCCTCCAGCCCCAAGAAAACCTCGCCAAGGACTCCACCGAGCCTGGAGAGGAGCCAGCCGCTGCCACACCAACGACTACCCTCGTCGAGCATCCCATGTACTTCGTCAGCACAGTGATACGGGACGCTCGTGAGCGCTACCCCATGCAGTAAAAGCTCCTCTTCTCGCTCCTCATCACCTCCAGGAAGCTGCGTCACTACTTCCAGGGTCACCCCATCAAGGTGGTCACTTCCTACAACCTGGAGCAGGTCCTGCGCAACCCGAACGCAACAGATCGCGTCGCAGGCTGGGGCATCGAGCTGCAACCCTTCGAGCTAGATTTTGACACCACAAGAGTCATCAAGGGCAGGGCGTTGGCTGATTTTATGGCCGAATGGACGGATACGCGCGAAGAAGAAGAGCCTCCAGAGGAGGAAGCTACAGCCTCAGGTGGGACGAAACCAGGCCCCTGGACCATGCATTTCGACGGCGCCTTCGCGGCCAGGAGTGCGGGGGCTGGTGCCGTCCTCACCTCTCCAACAGGCGACAAGCTCTACTACGCCGTCCAGCTGTGCTTCAAGGACAACGACAAGGTCTCCAACAACATCGCCGAATATGAAGGCCTCCTCGCCGGGCTCAGAGCCGCCATCGCCCTCGGCATCAAGCACATCCTCATCAAGGGCGACTCCCAGCTCCTCGTCAACTTCTCCAACAAAAGCTACACGCCTAAGGACACCTACATGGTGGCCTACCTTGAAGAGGTACGCAAGCTGGAGAAGCACTTCAGAGGCATGGAGCTCAAGCACATCCCGCGAGCAGAAAACCAAGAAGCAGATGACCTCGCCAGGCGAGCAGCAAGAAGAGAAGCCCAGAAGCCTGGGGTATTCGAGGAGAGGCTCACCAAGGCCTCAGTCAAGCAGCCAGCGGCCAATATCAGCATCGACGAGGAGCTCCCATCGGCCCCGTCAAGCGGAGCACCAAACTGTGGGTTGCCTTCGGGCGATCGCTTGCTGCTGACTCTGGTACGCCAAGACACGGGCTGGATCGACGAGATCAAGAATTACCTGCAAAACCAAGCCCTCCCCGAAGACGACGCTGAAGCCGAAAGAATTGCTCGCCAGGCCAAGTCCTACTGCCTCCACGACGGAGACCTGTACCGTAAGCGCCCCAATGGGGTTGCGTTGCGGTGCGTCCCTGCCGAGGAAGGCCGCCAGCTCATCAACGACATCCACAGCGGCGAGTGCGGCCACCATTCTTCCTCGTGCACCCTTGCAGGCAAGGTCTTCCGAAGTGGCTTCTACTGGCCCTCGGTGCTTCAAGATGCAGCTGCCATCGTCCAATCCTGCGACGCCTGCCAATTCCACGCCAAGCAAATTCACCAGCCCGCGCAAGGACTCCAGACCATCCCGCTCTCCTGGCCGTTTGCGGTCTGGGGGCTGGATCTGCTGGGGCCCTTCCCGCGAGCGCTCGGGGGCTACCGCTACCTCTACGTCGCCATCGACAAATTCACCAAGTGGCCTGAGGTGGAACCCGTTCGCACCATCCCGGCGAAATCGGCGGTAAAATTCATCAGAAGCCTGGTCTGCCGCTTCGGCGTGCCCAACCGCATCATCACCGACAACGGCTCGCAGTTCATCAGCGGCGCCTTCAAGTCCTACTGCGGCAGCCTCGGCGCCCAAATCTGCTACGCCTCGGTGGCGCACCCACGAAGCAACGGACAGGCTGAAAGAGCCAACGCCGAGGTGCTCAAGGGCCTCAAGACGAGAAGCTTCAATCGCCTCAAGGCCAGCGGCAAGCACTGGATCGACGAGCTCCCCTCGGTGCTCTGGTCCATCCGCACCACGCCAACAAAGCCCACTGGTGAGACGCCGTTCTCCCTCGTCTATGGCGCCGAAGCCGTCCTCCCCAGCGAGATCACTCATGGCTCTCCGCGAGTCTTGGCCTTCAAGGAGGCTGAGGTGGACGAACTCCGCAACGACGACCTGCTGCTGCTTGAAGGGCTCCGCCGAAATGCGGCCCTGAGAGCGGCAAGGTACCAGCAAGACCTCCGTCGCTACCACAGCCGCCACATCCGGCCGCGCACTCTCGAAGCAGGAGACCTTGTCCTGAGGAGAATCCTCTCCAGGGCAGGCCTCCACAAGCTCTCGCCGATGTGGGAAGGCCCCTACAGAGTCGTGCACATCGCCAGGCCTGGCTCTGCGCGGCTCGAGACGGAGGACGGCGTTCCTGTCGCCAACCCCTGGAACATCCAGCACCTGCGCAAGTTCTACCCCTGATCGCCACCGGCGAGCAACTTTTTGCATCAAGGGAGAACCACGCGCCATCATCCTCCACGAGGAAAAACTTCGGGCTCCCTCTCTACTATACGTTGCCGCGGGCCGTTCGAGAAGACTCCCAAGCCACCAAGCCTCGGCACGGTAACCTCTTCAGGCACCATGCCTTGGCGAGGTGGATCCCCATGCCGGTCATGGTGGAACGCAGGCTAAAAGCCACCCCCGCCTAGGGGCCCCCTGAGCTCTCTCTACATGCGTCTGCCTCGGGCACGCCCCTCGAGAGTCTCAGCCACAGCATGTGGACCCCATGCCCAGAGCATGGCGGATTTTTTGTGTTTCTGGCCACGCCAGTGTAATGAACCTATGTTTCAGGTCAATTTGAACCTTTGCGCATCGCGCCAGCATATTTTGTTGCTTCGGTAAGCTCTAGCGTTATTTGCTTTTCTCTCTCGCTCGTATGATCCCTCATGTGTATCTCGCGAGCGGGGGCTAGCATGGTGCCATGCCACGGGAGCATCCCGGCAGCACCTAAAACCCAAGGGATCCGAGCTCTGAACTTGCGGGTCAGCTCTCATGCATGTCAACTCCCAAGGAGCTCTGAACTCATGGGTCAGCTCCCGCGCACGTCAACTCACCAAGGATCACCAAAAACCTTGGTGCCTGTTCTCCTCGCAAGACACACATGAAGGAACCTACGAGCACCATAAGTTATCTAGCTATGTACTGCTTGTGGGTATGCCTATCTCTCCAAGTGCAGGAAAGCAGGCTCTCCAAGCCTCAGGCAACATCAGGAGGAAAACACCTCGCCAGGGGACCAACACCCTCTCCAAGGCGAAAACGCCTCGTCAAGCTAAGTCTAAACACTTGCTCGAATCTCCTCTCGCTGGTTTTTGCCCCTCGAGTCTCTTTTCTCTCTCCCATGCCTCATGGGCTGCTTGCACGTCAAAGGGGGGCCCCAAGCATCGCGCTTCGAGGAGCCCTTACTTCTTGAGGCCTCACGCACCCCCCGGCCTTGTGGAGCCCTGACTCTCACATACCGAAGCGGCGGTGGTGTAGCGCTAAGAGAGGGTCCTAAGACGTAGAGCGAAAAAGACATGAAGGGGAAAGACAAAAGCCACCCGAGGGACATTCACAAGCACGTTCAAAAGCTTAAAGCAAGTCTTTACAAAGTTGTTACAACCAAAATGCTAAGATAATGTGCCCCATGCACGTCCAGCTACAGGAGGAGCTTAAGCTGTCGCGCCCCCTGAGGTGCCCGCTCCGCCCGCGGCAGCCTCCGCCTCCAGGGCATCTTCCTCGCCGTCGCCTTCGCCTTCATCAACCAAGACTTGGTCGTATTTCCTGGCGAGCACCTCAGCGGCTTCCCGCGCCTTGTCGCGGATATCGACCGGCGCCATCACGGCCCCGAGGTCGAACGAGGGCCAGAGCCTCAGGAGGTTGCTGAAGACGCGGCTGGTGGCGAGGACGAGGAGGTCGCGGCTCTCCGCCACGACGCGCTCGTCGAAGCGCTTCGCGACCTCTTCAAGCTTCCCGAGGAATTGCCCGAAGAAGTGCGTGTGTGCGGCCTCGTCATCGATCCCTCCGGAGGGAAAATGGGGGACTTCAATCCTCATGTCGTCCCCGATAGCATTCGCGCGGCGGACCAGCTCGTGAAGCATGAGCTGGCGCTGGCGCGTCATGGCTTGGTCGTGCTGCGCGGTGTCTCGCGACCGGCCCCACCTGCTGCTGGAGGTCACTCAGATCCGCCTTCAGGGCGGCAATCTCCTTCTCCGCGCGAGTCTACGCCTCCTTGGCGCGCTAGAGGTGGGAGGTCATCCCCTTCTCCTGCTTCTGGAGCCCTTCAATCTGGTGCAGGAGCTCGTTGCGTTTTGTCGTGAAGCGCTCCTCCTGCATTGTGGCCTTGGCGTCATAGTCGTCGGCGAGGCTTTGGCGGATGCGCTCGACCCTGGCGTCGGCCTCCTCCTGGACCCTCTTCTGCTTCACCGCGAAGTCAGCATTGGCCTTGTCGTGACGCTCCTTGTGGGTGGCCTCGCTTCTGGCCACCGAGTTCTCCCGCTCCTGCCGCTCCCCCTCGCGGGTGGCCTGGGCTCCCTCCAGTAGGTGAACCTGCTCCTCGCGCTGGTTCAGCTCCTTCTCCCGGAGGGAGAGCTCTTCCTCGCGCTGCTTCAGCTCGGCCTCGCGAGGCGCCAGCTGCCCCTCGCGGGCGTCTAGCAGCTCGCGGAGCTCCTTCAGGCTGGCCCTTGCAGCCTCGGACTCGGCGGCGAATTTTTGCTCGGCGGCCGCTAGCTCCTGGTGCTTGGCGTCGGTCTCCGCCTCCAGCGTCTCCCGGGCGGCGTCCAACTGGTCCATGACCTCCGCCGCCTCCCGCTTGACGCTGTCGCGGGTCTCCTTGGCGAAGCGGATCGCCTCCTCGCGCGCCGCCTGGGCCGACGCGTCCTGCCGCCGGCACATCTCAACCCTCTCGTGGAGGAGGGCCCAGGCGTCGGCCAGCCTTGTCCGCTCCTCCTCCCGGGCGCGCTCTTCCTCGGCGTATTGCACCTCCAGCTCGTCAAGCGCCTGCCGCGCTTGGCCAAAGACAACCCTGCGGCGGGCCGCGCGAGGGCGCGGCTCCTGCAGCGCCAAGGTCCCCGCGTCGTCGTGGGGCGCAGAGGCCTCGACGCTCGTCGAGGCGCCCAGGGCATCTTGCCTCGGGCTCACGGCCGCTTCGGGTGCGGCCCGGGGGCTGGTGCGGGCGCCTCCCTCACTGCCCAAGGCAAGAGCCCTCAGGGGGCTAGGCGCCCCCTCGCCCCCGGCTCCGCCGTTCGGGGGCTCCAGAGGCGCCTCCTCCTCCGCTCTTCAGGGGCGCTCCCCGCCCCCTCCATGGTGGCCGCGTCCGCCGCGGCCTCCGGCGCGTCCGCCCTCCTTGTGGGAGCCTCCTCCGCCTCTAGAGGCGGCTCCATGACAATCTCCTCGTCCACCGCTTCCTCTTCCTCGCGGTGCTCGGCCGCAGGAGGAGTAGCAGCCCGAGTTGGCGGCGGCGTCGCCACCTCGACCCCCTCCTCCGCGCGGTGCTCAACCACAGGGGGAGAAGCAGCTCTAGCTGGAGGCGACGTCACCTCTTCGACCACCACCACCTCCACGCGGTGCTCACCCGCGGGAGGAACGGCCTCTACCTGCAGCTCGTCAGCCGCCTGCTGCGGCTCGTCAGCCGCCTGCTGCGGCTCTTCGGCCGCCTGCTGCGGCTCATCGGCCACAGGCGTCTCCTCGGCGGCACTGGCGGTCTCCCCAAGCTTGCGGAGACGCCGCCTCTTCGGCGCCGCGGGTACGCTGAAGAAACACAAAACAAGCAAGGACCCCTCAGGAGGGGATTCTCAGAAGCAAAATGCTGAAAGGAAAGGCAAGGACCAAGACTTACTCGTCGGCCGCTCTCCACACCCTCTTCTTCCCCTTGGGTGGCTGGAGGGCGCTCGCTCCGGCCTCTTCGAGAGGCGCTGCTGCCTCCTCTTGGGGGGCATCCCTCCCTGCCGAGGCGTTCCTGTCGTGGAGGAGTTTGGAGCGGGGTTCGCAGCGTCCCCCCGTGCCGCCTCTCCTCTCCTCCGCGGTGCGCCGAACCACGCGGAAAGCGTCCCCGTCGCTGCCGGAGGAGATCACCTCAACGTCCTCGCCAGCTGGTGCGCTCCTTGAGGCGCCTGTGTCGCCTCCTGAGGGGTTAGCGCCCCTCGAAGCCTCGTCCTCGCCAGAGGGGTCGGCATCTCTTGGGGCCGCGTCTTCGCCGGAGTCTTCTCCTTCATCTGGCTCCGGCGACTCGTCCATGTACTCTGGCTCCGCCGCCCACGGGTTGGTGCGGGGTCCGCGGTGCCCCACGGGCACGATGCCCCACTCGTCGAACACCGGCAGGCGCCTGCGGTGTTCTTCCACACTCTCCATAACAAAGTTGAAGAGCGTCTTGGCCTCCTCGGTGGCGGGCGACGGGATGTCCTTCGTGGCGAAGAGGATCCCCATGATCGGGTACAGCACCTCCCGCGCGAGGTTGTCCACGCACAGGCGCATCCTGTCCTCCTTGCCGGTGTACCGCCACACCGGCTCCGAATGCTGCTGAAGAGGAGCGATGCGGCGCCTCGTGAAGTCCTTGGCCACCATCTGGCCGGTGAGCCCGCCAACGCGAAGCCTCCATATGCACTCGTACACCGCCTCAAGCTTGGGGCCCTCGAAGTCTGCGCTCGCCCAGCGCGCCCACTTCCTCGGCGGCGCCTCGGGCACCTCCAGGAGAGGGTTGGTCCCCTTGGTGTCGACAAAGAGCCACCTCTCGCGGAACTTCTCCACCTTCTTCGTCACCTTGGTGATGGCGTTCTCGCCACTCCAGGCGATGGGAATGTAGACCTCGCTCCTGGCGTCGGCGATGCGGAATGACACGCATCCGAGCCGCTCATCCTGCGCGGTGCTCCGGAGGGAGTAGAAGCTGCGAAAAAGCGCTACCGAGGGGCGAATGCCGACGTAAGCCTCGCAGAGGTAGGCGAAGATGGCGAGAATAAGGATGGAGTTGGGGTGGAGATGAAGAAGCTGGATCTGGTACGTCTCCAGGATCGCGAAGAGGAAGTCGGAGAATGGAGGAACGAGGCCGGCGTAGAGAGTCTGGAGAAAGATGGGGTAGTACCCCTCAGGAAGCCTGCTGCCGGTCGGCCTCATCTCGGTGACGCCATGCTCGTTGGTGTTCGAGGCCGCCAGGTAGCGCACCTTCGCAATCGCCGCCGCGTTGACGCGTGACGGCGGCAGCACCGCCGCCAGCGCGGCACCCCGCGCCGCCGCCGCAGACGTGCCAGTCTGCATCGCGGCCTTGCCCTTCTGGCCGTCGGTTGCCCTCTTGGGAGCCATGGCCGCCGGAAGAAAGCTTGAAGACGAAGACCTCGGAAGCGACGAGCTCTGGGAGGAAGAAGAGGTTTTGGAGAAGAGGGCGGCGGAGTAATGGGAGAAGTGACGGGCGCAGTCTGCGCGCCAGGCTTTATTGACCGGTTGCCCCGGACGTGGCGGGCCCCACCGGGTTGCCCGTTGAAGCCGAGGAGATCGTGGCCGCGGCGCAACCGCAGTGCTCCGCGTGTCACGGCCCAGGCAGGCGTCTTTGGGCCCTCGACGCTTCGCCTGCGTCCATGGCCTTCGGCGTGCCCATCGCGGGCCCGGGGGCTACTGTCGGCACAGTGGAAACCAGGGTACCACGGGCCGGCCTGCCAGGGCCCACAAGATTCTTCAGGCATTTTCGCTAAGGGCCAGGCTCTCCAAGCCTAGCGAGCCTCGCGAGGGTTTTTCCCTCGCGAAGGACCTTTTCCCCTCGCCGAGGGTTCTCTCCCTTGGCGAGGAATCGCACCTCGACAAGGCGTCTCCGACGCCACCCGCAATTCTGCTAAGGACCAAGCCGAAGGGCTCGGCGAGGCTTTCTGCCTCGCGAGGCTCCTTCCTCGCGAAGCCTTCTCTGCTTCCGCGGCAGAGCGCACATGGGCTCTGCGCCATGTGCAGAGTGACGCGCGATGACGACGACGCCGCAGTTGCCACTTCCATGTATAAAGCAGTCAACAAAGCGGCTTCAAGCAAAGCGGACAACGAGTATTGCCTCTTTGGCGATAAGGGAACCATCTGCAGCTACGCTCCAAGGATGACGTCACCGTGGGTCACGTCCCACCTCATCAAGCGCCAGCCCACCGTCCGGTTGGCCGGTGGCTTTTCCAGCTTTGGTAGCGCCGTCCCTGCCATGGACCGCGTCCATGGACTCCACCTTTATCGTGCACCCTGCTCCTTCCCTCGTCGCCATGTGGTAACCCTTCCCGCCCAAATGTTTGGGCAGAAGAGGTCCAAGACGCCTATAAAAGGAGAAGGGGCACGCCCAAGCAAAGGGTTCGGAAGCTGGGAGCTTAAACCAAACCCTAGATCTGAAGACTAGCAAGTAGCCATTGTTAGCCACCTCGAGCTCTTCAAGCTCCCCTTGTACTGTGAACCTCTCCAAGCAGTGCAATACACCGTAGCAGGACGTAGGGGTTTTACCTCCCAAAGAGGGCCCTGAACCTGGGTAAGATCTTGTGTCCATCTCTGCAGTGTCGTCCGCAGCGAGTCCGACGAGCACCGTCGCCGGAGCACGTTGAGGATTGCTTGACTCCGTGTTCAGCCCCTTACACGATACCGTGGAGACACCCCCAGTTCCTGGGACCATTCTCCGACAGCATCGAGAAGCTTGAGTATGTCATTTCTTACCACGTCCTTCATATTTGGATTTAATCTTCGCTGATGGTAAACAACGGCCTTCACATCAAGCTTAGGATTTTATGTTGATAGATAGATAGAGAAATCCCTTAAAGATCATCCAAAGTATAACCCATTGATGCTCGATGTTTCCTAAGAACTTCCAATAACCGCTCCTCTTCGCTTCCCGAAACGTTAGAATTTATAATAATAGGATAAATTTTCTTCTCATCTAAATATGCATATTTAAGAGTATCAGGAAGAGCTTTTAATTCAAAAACAAGATCTCCCTTTGGAGGCGTGGGCTGATACGTTTCCGACGTATCTATAATTTTTTATATTCCATGCTTGATTGTATATCAGTGCCACATGTTTTTATATCATTTTGTCATGATTTATGCAACTAACCTATTAACAAGATGCCCAGTGCCAGTTCCTGTTTTCCGCTGTCTTTTTGTTTCAGAAAAATTGTTCTCAGAACGCGCTGAAAATTTACGGGATTTATTTCCAAGCTGAAACAAAGACGGAGCCAGAAGGATGCCCGGAGGGGAAGGCCACAGCCTCCAGACGCCCTCCAGGCACGGCCCCACCCTAGGCCGCGCCTGGGCCCCACCTGGGTAGCTCCTTCGCCTCCTCGAGCCGCCTCTTCGCCTATAAATTAGTCTTCATCCCGAAAACCCTAAGTACCCGATCATATTTCCCAGAAGACGTCTGAGTCCGCCACCATCGGCAACCCTAGTTCAGGAGGGTTCTGCAGTTCTTCCTGGCACCCTGCCGGAGAGGGGAATCGACACCGGAGGCATCTACATCACCATGCCTGCCTCCGGAGTGATGCGTGAGTAGTCCACCACGGGACTACGGGTCCATAGCAGTAGCTAGATGGTTGTCTCTCCTCCTTGTACTCCATTGTTTAGATCTTGTGAGCTGCCTATCATGATCAAGATCATATTATCAGTAACTGCTACATGATTGTGTTTGCATGGATCCGATGAATTGTGGAAGTCATTACTTTTGTTCATCTATGTGTTGTGTTTTATCTATGATCTTGCATGCTCTCCGATGCTAGTGGATGCTTTGGCCAAGTAATTATTAGTGTTGTATGAGGGAGTATTTATGCTAGATAGTGGGTTCATGCCTCTCTTTGTCTGAGCTCGGGTTGACAAAAACGATTAAGACTAGAGATGTGTTGTTGCCACTAGGGAGAAAATAGCGGTGTGATTTCCTTGTGTTATTTACATTGCTTACATTATGCACTTTGCTTATTGCAATGATCTGTTGCTCGCAACTTAATACTTTTGGGTGACATGCTGGATAGCGATCCCGGAGTGGATTATTAGTCATAGATGCAGTTGGATAACGGTCTATGTATTTTAACATAATGTCCATATTAGATGAAACGGTGAACTATATTATTTTATGATAGCATTGTTGTGCGCCCACAATTCTGTCAATTGCCATGCTGTAATTTGTTTACCCATCATGTATATCTTTTGGAGAGACACCGCTAGTGATTTGTGGACCCCGGTCCTATTTTCCTACATTGTTTACAACCGTTTTAATAGCTTTTCATCATCATTTGCTCGCTGGTGATCATATTTCACTCTCATCATATTTTACATCCACGCATTTAATTCTTTGTGTTCAGCAAGCTGGAGAGATTGACAATCTCTCTGTTTTGTTGGGGCAAAGTAGTTTGTTTGTGATTGTATGAAGGTCCACGTCAATTATCGTAAACGGCGCCATTGACACCTTGCTAAGCCTTCTCCAAGTCCTACTGGATCTGACAACCTTGGTTTTGTAATCAAGGGAAACTGCTGCTTTACTGCATCATACCTTCCTCTTGGGGTTCCCCAGCGAACGTGTGATCACGTCATAAACATGGGTGTCCCCAACGACTCCATAGGTAAATCATGCTTTAGAATAGCTGGCTGTCTAAAGAAGACTTCATCAATTTCCTCCCTTTCCTGCATAAACATGTCATTCTCGTGCTCCTCCATGAATTGCTGCAAGGGATCGTTAGGAGGAACAATAATAGAAGCAATTCTTTCTATAATAAGATCCTCATTAGGCAACTCTTTCTCATAACGATGTCGAGTAAACTAGGAAAAATTAAATTCATAAGGTTCTTCGGCAAATTGAACAGAAACTTTCTCTGTCTTAAAATCTATGACAAGAAAGATCTACCAAATATGATAGGACAAAATTTATCTTTAACGGATCCTAAAACAAGGAAATCAGTGGGATATTTTACCTTACCACATAGAACTTCAACGTCTCTAACAATTCCCACTGGGTGAATGACATCTCTATTAGCCAATTTAATTTCCAAGTCAATGTCTTCAAGCTCACATGGCGCAATCTCGCGCATTACTTCTTGATAGAGCGAATAAGGAATAGCACTTGCACTTGCACCCATGTCACATAATCCGTAATAGCAATGATCACCTATTTTGACATAAACCACAGGAGTACCAACAACTTTTGCACTCTTATCTTACCTAACAATATTAGTAGCAGCTTTACAAAAATAAATAGAACCTCCATCGACGTTCTCAACTACATGATCTTTAACCAAAGCTACTTGAGAGGCGATTTCAAGTTGTTCATCGGGTTCATAAACTTTTCTATCACTTTTATTAACCACACTAGCAACAATGGAGTGTTCTTTAATTCTTATAGTAAAGGGTGGTTTTTCAAAGTGAACAGCAGGCAAAACAAATTCAACTATATCATTTCTAGCAAGCACATCCTTTTTACTAGCATCTTTAAAAGGTTCATGATACTTATTCCACTTTTCTTTAGGGATATTAATATGGTCGGTAAAGGATTTGTAAAGATCAATAAAAATTTAAGAATCAAGCCCAAACTTAGTGCTAAGCACATTAAAACGTTCAGTCTCCATAAAAGATTTAATGCAATCATACTCATAATTTATACCTGATTCTTTACCTTTGTCGATCTCCCAATCCTCAGCATTGCGATAAATTCTTTCAATGAGATCCCATTTAGCATTCACCTTTTTGCTTGTAAAAGAAACAAGAGAAAAAGCATCAAGCATATCCTTATCATGACATGATAGCCTTGCATAAAAACTTTTAACAATTATCTCATTAGAAAGCTCATGATTGGGCATTTGAGCATTAGAGATTTTAACCTCCCCCAAGCTTGAGCGATGCTTTCTCCGTCACGTGGCCAAAAGTTATAAATATAATTTCTATATTGATGAATTTCATGAAGAGGATAAAATTTAGAATAGAAGAGAGACATAAGCTCTTTCCAATCCATCAAATGAGAATTATCCAGAAGCCTATACCAATCCATAGCTTTATCTTTCAATGATAATGAGAATAATTGCCTCATGATTACTTCTCTTGACATACCTGCAATCTTAAATAGCTCACACAATTCTTTAATATAAAGCAAATGGTAACCCGGATGGATAGTCCCATCTCATGCATAATGATTACTCATAACACGATCAATTATACCCATAGGTATTTTAAATGGAGTAATTTTAGAGGGTGGAGGAATCTTATCCACCATAGGTATGATGGTAGAGTCACTCCCAAACAACAAGCTAAGCGAAGAGCGCTCCATAATAAAGCAAAATAACAAGCAAAAATAAAAACAGCACCTACAATAAAAGTGTTCCTTACCAATAGTGCTTCACTCTCCGGCAACGGCGCCAGAAAAGAGTCTTGATGACCCACAAGTGTAGGTGATCTATCGTAGTATTTTCAGTAAGTAGGAGTGTCGATCCCAACGAGGAGCAGAAGGTGTTGACAAATGGATTTCAGCAAGGATTTACTGCAAGCACTAAAAGAGAAATGTTTTTGGAGTTTTGATATAAAGAGCAAATAAATAACAAGTAAATAAAAGAGTGCTACAATAATTGCAGCAAATAGCCCAATCCTTTTAAGCTCAAAGGACAGGCTGGTTGTGTTACTTATGATGATTAAAATGTTCTCGAGGACATATGGGAATTTCTGCCTAGCCATTTTCATTGCGCGCCGTTGGTTAATCTTCAACGTTTTGATAAGGTGTTGTGTGGGTGAACCTATGCTAATGCACCGCCCTTGCTTGGACAAGTACATATTTGTGATTAAACCCCTTGCAAGCTTCCGCAACTACAAGAAAGTAATTAAGATAAAAACCTAACCACAACCTTAAACTCCGAGATCCTACACTCCCTAGTGCACTAGTTTGCGAATTGGGGTTTAAGTTTCTGTGACTCCGGCAACCCTACCATAAGCAAACTAAATACACCATGAATCCCCTAGGCCCTTTGAAAGGTGAAGTATCGTGTAGTCGACGTTCACACGATAGCACTAGAGGAATAACACCACATCATTTATCAAACCATTAAATATTACTCAACATTATGCAATTACTAGCAACTAGGCTTTCCCCATGTCCTCAAGAACCAAACGAACTACTCACAAGACATCATATAGATCATGATCAGAGGTGATATGAATATGGGCAACAATCTGATTGTAACAATAATTCACCGATAAAGCTCACAAGCATCAACTAGAAGAGGTAATCAACACCCGGGAAATGATTCCAATGAACTAATCAAGACACAATGACGAATTCTACAGCGAGATGAGATGGGATGGTGATGGAGATGATGGTCCTGGTGATGGAGATGATGTTGATGATGATCCCGATGATGAACGGCGTGATGGTGATGACGATAGCGGTGATTCCCCCCTCCGGGAGGGAAATTCCCTGACAAATTTCTCCCTGCCGGAGCTCTTCTTCTCTCTGTCTATTTTCCGCCTTGTGGAGGCAGCGGAAAAATTAACCCTCGATGCCCCCGATGTTTTTAGGTCAAAGGTAACAAGTACATCGAAGGGGAGCCGGAGAGGTGCCACAGCGGCCAAGGCGGGCCCCACCCTCGGCCAGGGGTGGGCCCGCGGCTGCTAGCCGCCCCTGCTCCCTGGGGCTCGCCTCTGTGCGCCCTTTTGGCTCCGTGACTTATACCACAAAATAATTATCTCTGAATTTTTCTGGAATTTTTGGGGCTTCCGAAGTCAGGTGTCTTGACATGTACTTTTCCAGCTGATTCCGGGCTCTGGCAGATGAATCCCCAATAATTGTAAAATATGCAAAATAGGATAAAATAACATAAGTATTGCGTTATAATATGAAATATATCAATGAATAAAGATAAATTATGATGTAAAATAGTGATGCAAAATGGACGTATCACACCATCACCACCATAGACATAGCCATACTACTTTGTAATCTTGATCTCGTCGTAATTGGCAACATTGTAAGAACTATCATTATTTCAATCCAAGTACTATTTACAACAATATTTTTATTGTTGATATGATCACGCTGTGTGAGTAGTCTACTCGGGCTAAGGGCTGAGGCCTAGCCTCGCAGCTATGTGCAATTTATTATTAATGGGAAATTAGCTTAATGAGTTCTTTATGTTATAAATGTACGTGTTTGTACCCAAGACCCCGAAGAGTGATCAAGGTATAGGTATGACGAGAGATGCGTGGAAGGCTGACAGTGAAACTCGGTGACAACAAGAGGAGTACAACAGCTGAAAGCAATTCACTTAGGAACACCAGTAATGTCACAGTACTTAATGATTTTGTCTATTAATTCTTAAACACCAAGGCAACCACATGAGACGGATTAGGGCCAACGGTTGGACAAATACTCTATGGTAACTAGTGTTCTGAGCCATAGTGATTTACGGACACATTGCCTACATATATTATATAGCATGAGAATTAATTATTACAAAAAGTGTGCATCTTTAACTTATTTATCCCATGGAACTAACGCACTGCTGCAGGTGAAACCTTAAACCCTGGTCTATTTTAATCCATTGAGAACAACCCCTTTCAGAGAACAAGATTGGTCCGATGAAATGTGAATTTAACAGAACTTTCTTAGGCTTGTTGACTAACATTATCAAGCACATACTTCCAGGTTCGATAAACCCTGGGTCTCATAGGGGAAAAAGGTA
This sequence comes from Puccinellia tenuiflora, assembly GCA_012064385.1. Taxonomy (NCBI): domain Eukaryota; kingdom Viridiplantae; phylum Streptophyta; class Magnoliopsida; order Poales; family Poaceae; genus Puccinellia; species Puccinellia tenuiflora. Next base: position 306,502 of record QRDG01002045.1, read on the forward strand.
CGTACTACAATTCGATAATCCGGATCGAAGGTATCAGTCACGGAGCATCAAAGAGAGAGGGACGGCATCCTCGTTCTCTAGATGAAGCATAAGGCGCATCGCCGAAAAATCCAGCTCATTGAGACAGAGAGGGTTGATGTCTACTACACGTTTCTATTCCTGTAGACTTTGTTGGGCCTCCAAGCGTAGAGGTTTGTAGGACAACATAAAATTTCCCTTAAGTGAGTGACCAAAGGTTTATCGAACACAGGGAGGCGTAGGTTGAATGTATCCCTCTTAAGCAACCCTGCAATTAAGATACAAGAAGTATCTTGTGTCCCCAACACACCTAATACAATTGTAAGTTGTATAGGTGCACTAGTACGGCAAAGAGATGATAAAATATGGGTAATATGGATGGTAAAACAAGGTTTTGTAATTCTGTAATAAAAATGGCAGCAAGCAAACAAGTGGCAAAAGTGACTAAAAACGGTGTTTCAATGGTTGGAAACAAGGCCTAGGCTTCATACTTTCCCTAGTGACTACTCTCAACATTATTAACATAATTAAACACATGATATTTTCTACAAAAGCATGCATGGTAGACGTTACTCGGAGATCATTCTTTTGTGGATCAAAACAGGATGAGAATTGCGTAGGGCTACAAAAGCACACCTTAAAGTTCGTACTCCACATCTAAGGACAATGCATGTTGTCACTTTCATCATCCAAAGATAGTACTAACAAACACCACAACCTATCTCTTGAATAGTCTCTTTCTAATACATCCACGACACCCGCACTATTGGCACCATGGAGATTATACTAAGCACAAGCATCAAGAAACCTTATGATCTATTCAATCCAACAAGAATAAATAACAAACTCATGATGAAAATCCTTCTAATCTATTATGCATATAGTCACATACGGCACCCGCACTATCACCATGGCACCATGATCACAACAGTGATCCTTCTAATCTATTATGCATAGAGTCACACACGGCACCCGCACTGTCACCGTGGCACCGTGATCACAAGGGAAACATCATGTATTCAACTATACTAACAAAGCTCATGATCACAACAAAGATCACATCATGTGTGAGAGAGAGAGAGAGACAACCACATAGCTACAGGTACAAGCCTCAGCCCCGATGAGGAACTACTCCATCCTCATCACGGGAAGCAACAACGTCGATGAAGATGGCTTCGGAGGCCAATCCCCGTCCCGGCAAGGTGCCGGAACATGAACTTTTGTCCCCCCAACTAGTGTTTTCGATGGCGGCGGAGCTCTGTTACGTATCTAGAAAATCCCCCGGGGCTTAGGGTTTTTCTGTCACGACGAATTTATAGTCCAAAGGGCATCCGGAGGGGGTCCTCAAGGGGCACGGGCGACCTTGGCTCGCGGGTGGGCCTCCAGCCACAGCCCACACCCGCCCCAGGCCTGTGGGCATCCCCCAGACTTGTCCTTCTAGCTCCCGGAGTTTTCTGATGAATTAGAATTTCTGTAATTGTTTCAAATTTTTCTGAGCACCTTTTTTTTGGGCATTTTGTGCAATGCAAAGACAAAACAGACAGAAACTGGCACTGGGCACTGGATTAATAAGTTTGTCCAGAAAATGCTATGAAACCATAGTAAAAAAACATACAACAATGGTATAAAACAAGCATGGAACAATAAAAAATTATAGATATGTTTGACACGTATCAATGGTCAATGCAGCAGACACTTCCAATGGGACGGAAGGCGGTGCAAATGCCCCTCTCAGTCCAATGCTCAAAAGGAAAACCAAAGGCGGAGACCTGAGCAAAGTGGGAGTACCTCCAACCAGAGCAGTTGTCGGCGAGCTCGGGGCACTCAAGCGTGACGGTGTGGCTGAGGTAGGAGAGGGGGAACAGGGCAATTGTGATGTCCCTCGCCTCATGTGATTGGAACACCACAAGCATGGCGCCATAGTGCGAGGCCGCCAGACCCATGGTTGGGTTCCTGCCAACCTCCTCGAAGGCGTGACGAAGCATGAACCTAGGGCTAGGCGACGGAGGGTCAGTCAGGGCAAAGGCGAAACAACGGCTCTTGTTGTTGTCTCCAGCGAGCAGCATGAAACATGCCACAGGGAGGGGGCGGCGTAGGAAGTCGTCACGATGTTGATCGGCATGGACGGTGGTGAGGAAGCTGTAAGGGTCGCAACATAGAAAACAAAAAATTTCCTATGCAAAGAGGCGGAAGAAACCCAAACAAGATCATGATCTACTAGATGGAGGTAGCAAGAAGGAGATCGGATCTCACCCTTGAAGAAAACTGAGCGTGTTTTGTCGAGGAAGGGGTTGGCTAGTCGATCCCCGCAACTAGGCTCGTCTAGTCGCGAGAAGATGTATTATACGATCCGAAGCGTCGCACGAGCAGCACCTCCGTGGTATCCACACGTTCGGCTCGATGAAGACTCCACGATCTTGATCCCGCAATAGGTGGTGGAGAGGCTTGCGAGATCTCAATAGCACGATGACGGTCTGGTGGTGGAGATCACGGCAGGGCTTCGCCAAGCGGCTGCGGGAGAGGAGGGAGAGGAGAAAGGGGGCGGCGGCCAGGTGGATGCGTGGGAGGGGGCGCCGGCTGCGCCCTGGTCCTCCTTATATAGGAGGCCAGGGGTGCGCCCCATCCCTCCCTAGGGACGGCGGCTAAGGGAGCCTTGGCCCCCAAGGCACCCCCTAGGGTTAGGGTTCGGCCCCTCTTGCCCTTAGCCGCATGGGCCTTTGGGGCTAGTGCGGCCAGCCCATGTGGGCTGCTACACCACCCCTTTGGTCCATGTGGACCCCAAACGTCAGGTGGGCCCACTTATGGAACCTTCTAGAAACTTTCGGTACCCTGCTAGAAAATTACCGAACTTTTCCGATGCCTCCGGAAACCACTTTCCTTATATGAATCCTTATCTCCGGACTCTTTCGAAACTCCTCGTGATGTCTAGGATCCCATCCGAGACGCCGAATCAATATTCATTCACACATCATTTATCTCGAGCCCTAACTACATCGGAGCGTTAAGTGTGTGACCCTACGGGTTCGAGAACATGCAGACATGATCCAATCAATAATCAATAGCGGGACCGGGATGCCCACAATGATTCCTACATGTTCAAAGAAGTACTTTATCGAATGAACCACATTGTCCGGGATTCAATTAATCCATATACGATTCCTTTTGTCTCACGATATTTTACTTGCCCGAGACTTAATCACCGATATCTCCATATCTGATTAATCTCGTTTCCGGCAAGTTCTCTTTACTCGTTCCATAGGATAGGATCCTTATGACTAGCTACTTAGTCATATGCTTGCAAGCTTTTGGATGCTATGCTACCGAGAGGGCCCAAAGATATCTATCCACTGCTTGGACGGACAAATCCCAGTCTTGATTCATGCAACCCAACAACCTACCATTGGAGATGCCTGAAAGACACCTTTATAATCACCTATTTACGAAGTGACGTTTGATGTCCACAAAGTATTCATTCGGTAGACGGGAGTGACATAACCTCATGGTCTAAGGAAACTATATTTGACGTCTATTAAAATGGGTTTGTCCATTATATCATCTCCTATGATATAACTTTGTTTATCAAGTGATTCATAAATCCTTGGTTAGGAAACTTCTAACCAACACTTGATCAAACGAACTAGTTATGAGAGGCTTACTAGGGACACTTTGTCATTTATATTCCACACATGTATTTGTTTCCGGTTAATACAATTATAGCATGGATAATAAACATTTATCATGAACGGGAAATATGATAATTAATAATCTTTATTATTGCCTCTTGGGCATATCTCCAACAGAAGCAGCCAGAGCGGAGGCATGCGAGAGGCTCCACTGTGGCATGGGCCCACGGGGGAAAGGGGTAGCAGGCCGGAACAGGGGAGGGCCGCGACAAGCCCTGTCCCACCCGATGTGCTACCGAGCCATCCACAAGGCCCAAGGAGAATGAGCGTCCGCATGCTCAGGGGAGGTGTAATAGGAGCGCCCGTACCAGAGGGCATCGGAGAACCTGGGAGAGGAGGGTGTAGAAACAAAGTGATGAGGGGGTTAGGGGTCACGGATGGGGAGGAACAGTAGGGGAGGGAGCTTACATGATCGAGTGGAATGCATGCGAAAATGCAGGCCACCGATGTCGAAAGAGCCGGTCTTGATAATGAGCTTCATGACGGTCATGGACGCCGCCACCAAGGTGAACACATATGGATGAACATGGTAGATGGAGAAGGAGTCCAGGCGAACAGTAAAACATAAATTTAAAGCAATTTTTACCATAAAACCATTCAAATTGTCCGACCCTCTCCGGAGTGATCTAGAACCGGCTCGGCGCATGGAGTTTTGCAAACACAGGGGAAAAGACACAGTGGTGTGGAATCTATGAAGGACATAGAGAAGGAACGCCGAAACTAGATTGGAGCGCGGTTGCCCGGCCAGACGAGGCCGCCAGGCAGGACGTTGTGTGGCCGCATTGACGATAATGGCGAGGTCAACAACATCTGTCGCGGAAAGGGAAGCGTCCTCAGTAGGTCCGCGGGAGCAGTGTCCCCGACCACAACACGATTATCATCACAAGAAGGACCAGCCAGAGCAGAGGGACAAGGAGAGGTGGGGAGCGGCACCGATATGGTGACAGAGGTAAGGTATCAAGTGGGATCCCACCTAAGTCCCTTTTATAGTTTATTTAAAAATTTCTGGTGCAATTTTTGAGAAAAATTTATACTAAAATTTTCTAAATAAACTATAAGTGGGATCCCACTTGACACCATAGGCAAAGGGTGGGGGCAAGCGTGCCGTTGATGGTGGTGTTGGCAGATGGGAGGAGCGGGGGAAGACAAACGGGAGCTCAAGAGAGGAGGCAGGGAGAAGGAATGTGGAGGGGACGTCGCAGAGGAGACTGGGGTGCTGCCAGGGAGGGGGTGGCACCAGCGACGAAGTGTCGCGGGTGGGCGACCGGCAACCGCCCTGGTTTCCGCCAGAGCCCAGGTCTCTTCATCGTTTTTCAATATTTGATTATCATCTATTGAATATATTAGGATTTTCCACATGATTTAGTTCTCGAAAATAGTAGATAAAACATGACTAATAAAACGTAAATTAAACTAGTCATGCAATCTAACAAAGTGTACGCAAATAGCAATTCTACACAACTTACTATAATCATGCAATCTAATAGTGGGTACGCAAATATCAATTCTACAGAAATTACCATAAGCATTGTCTTAAGCATGATCGCTAGTATAGCACAGAAAAACACATACGGGATGTTGGAGGAGAACCCGTTGGCAGCTTTGGTAGACATCTCGTCGAATAGGTTGTTGACGTCGGGGTATTAGTCGTCGTTTGGGAAGAAGTCGCCAGCGTCCGTGTTGGAGATGAAGCCAGTAGTCGCGCGGTAGTGCTCCCCAAAAACATTATTGCCCCTCTCCTGTACAGGATCACGAGAGGCGGGGTTTAGGGGGTCTACTGTCATGTGCCGTTGTTCACGCCACGATACGGGATGGAGAAGTTCTGATCGGCGGCGCAATGCTCGAGAACCAGGAGGCAGTCGCATGAGAGTGGTAGTTATTGTGTATATGTGAGAGGAGCGACCTCTCTTATATAGGCACACGATAGGAGTCGAACATTTCGCGAGAAGCAGAAGAGAGAAGGCCGAGACCCTTCAGTTCGTCTTCCACTAGTGCATGACGAGAGACCTTTCAGTTTCGACTTTCACTAGTAAAAAATGTTTTAACTTCGCGCAACTGTTCGTATTCTAATCATGCGTGGCAAAAAGATAGCCATCGGCTTGTTTCCTCAACCCGCGGCGTGGCACGTCGTGACGAGGCGAGGCGGGCGGCGGAGGAGTGTGCGTGTGGCACTCACTTATTTTTTTTTATGCGTCATACTAGTGGTAAAAGAGCTCAACTTATAAAGCGGTGGAACTCTCTCCCAACTAGCAATATGGGACTAAATTTTGACCCACCTCTTATCATGCATGAATCGACCGCATCTATCTATAGGATTTTCAGAAATTATTAGAATAATTAAATTGGCTGTGCCAAATATAGCTAAAATTCCAACATCATCAACCTTATCTACCATACTTTGAAGGACATCACGATAATATGGAGTACAAATTATAGGACCGGACTACAAAACGAGAGTGGCGTTTTGGTGCCCGGGCTCATATGAGCCCGGTTTTGTTTTCGATTTTTTTAAAATACTAAGATGTTTCGAAAAATTCTGAAAAAAATTGGACATTAACATATTGAAGTATTTAACACTCGTGTAAAATTCGGCAAAAAATATCAAATTTTGCGCCCTGTGTAAAAAAGACAAATCTGTCTTTTTGAATAGTGGATTGTTCACCTATTTTATCTGTCAGATTTTTTTCTTTTTTGCACAGGGCGCAAAATTTGATATTTTCTGTCGAAAATTTACACGAGTGTTGCATACATGAATATGTTTCCGCATAAATCTTTTCAGAATTTTTCAAAGTGTTTTCAAATTTTAAAAAAATCGGAAAGGCAGCCAGGCTCATATGAGCCCGGGCACCGAATTGCATTTCCGCTACAAAACGCCAAACTAAACACGGACTCTGGGGTCAAAGTCAAACCCAGCCCTGTCTCAAAAAAAAAAGTCAAACCCAGCCAATACAGTACTGCCCCTGTATATCCCAGTTTCTTGATTGCTCTTTGCAGATTCGATCTAGGCGACGGAGAGTCTCCATGGACGCAGCAGAAGAGAGGAGAATACTGGTCCAAGAGGATGTGGATCATCATCAGCCGCTCCTTCTTCCTTCCCAGGTATTTTTTACTTTTCCTCTGAGATTCCATTGCACAGACTACAGTTCATTCTAGCCAGTCGAGTTTAGCTCTCTCCTATGTAGCTGGTCTTTCTTCTTGAAAGGGAAGAGTAGGTTGATAAAGCTTTCATCCTTGCTTCACTTTTCAATTCTTGCTTCAGTAATGCTGAAAATGTGACTCGAGCGCAACCCTTTCCTCAAATGCGTACTAGTAATCTCTAGGCCTCATATGTAGTTCAGGATTCTCGGAGTAATTTTGTACCAAATTACTATAGTAACACTTTCTATTTTTCCGTGTTAGTAAAATTAACGGAAGCAACTTAGTAACTTTTATTCAGTGTGTCCTTAGGTGGTTAAGACTGAATCTGAGTGCCGCTATTTCTTATCAGGATGCAAGTCTTTGCACAGGTGATGGGTCCGTTGACATCAAAGGGCGTCCTGCAGCAAGGCGCACCACGGGCGATTGGCGAGCATGCTTCTTCATCCTAGGTAAACATATAAAGGTGCTCATACACGGTTGGGCAGTTTGATCCAAACCGCTAGCCCTGACCGTAGTTGTATTTTGGCACAAGTTCTCAATAAAAGTTAAATTGAGTGCCAAATTCCTTCACTTTGCCGGTTTTACATGGTTTGATAAAACTGGTGATAAACAAGCACAAAATTTTGGCGGAGTATTTACTGAAGAAACTCCTTATTTCCTCATATCAAGTAACTATCGTAGTAGTGAGCTCTTTTACTTAGTAAGCACGCCCTAAATGCATTTTTATTAACGATTTAACATATAGCCTTTTTTATCTGAACATATAGGCTATTGGGTGCTACTTGTAAGTAATAATATTATGCCAGCTTCTTGAAATTCAAATTACATTCATAGGATCCTTTTTAGAGGTATATATGGGTACGAATTAAGTTTAACTAGCCTAAATATTGTTGGTCATATGGTACAAAACATTTTGATTTCTATATTCAGCAAAGAGGTTTCAAGTTTAATGATGCTAGTCTTGTGACAGGGAATGAGTGTTGTGAGCGTCTGGCCTACTACGGAATTTCAAAAAACCTAGTCACTTATCTGAAAACAAAGCTCCATCAAGGCAATCTTGAAGCTGCAAGAAACGTTACCACTTGGCAAGGGACATGCTATCTGACACCCCTCATTGGAGCCATCTTAGCAGATTCTTATTGGGGGAAGTACTGGACCATTGCTGTTTTCTCATCAATTTATTTCATTGTAAGTACAAGATGAAGTGACACAAACTTTTCTCTACCACCTTTGTTCCATAATGCTCCATCCTGGCATAGAAAACTATGCTGCACATTCTATTTGGTAATTTCTGAGTACATGAAAGTTTGAATACAAAAGTTTTTTGTTTTTTGTTTTCAGTAAATAACTAAATATAACGAGCATGTGAATCTAGTTTTATTTTAATGAGCCATTGATTTGTGCATCTCAATGTCTTCAATCATACATTTTAACCATGTATTCCTTTACATTGAAGGGGCTGTCCGTTTTAACGCTTTCAGCATCACTTCCAGTACTTCAACCACCTTCGTGTTTATTATCTGTTTGTCCAGAAGCAAGCTTACTTCAAAATGGCACTTTTTTCCTGGGTCTTTATATGATTGCCCTAGGGACTGGAGGTATTAAACCTTGTGTGTCATCCTTTGGAGCAGATCAATTTGATGACAGTGATCCAACAGAGAGAGTAAAGCAGGGTTCCTACTTCAATTGGTTCTATTTCTGCATAAATACTGGAGCATTCATATCGGGCACTGTTATTGTTTGGATACAAGATAACTCAGGTTGGGGAATAGGGTTTGCCATTCCTACTGTATTTATGGCATTGGCTATTGCAAGCTTCTTTTCAGCCTCAAATATGTATAGATTTCAAAAACCTGGTGGGAGTCCACTTACAAGAGTGTGCCAGGTTGTTGTCGCAGCAATCCGTAAATGGCATGCTGAAGTGCCACGTGATACTGCTCTTTTGTATGAAGTTGATGGTCAAAATTCAGCAATAGAGGGAAGCCGGAAGCTAGAGCACACAAGTGAGCTTGAGTAATCATCTTCCTGCATCTTTGCCTTACTTTTAATTTCATCCGTTGACGTATTTATAGAACAAAAGTTATTTGCAGTACTAATGTAGACACTGAAGTGTGACACAACATTTAGTAAAGTTTCAGTCTGAGGTTCTCAGAAAATGAATACCTAAAAGCAACAAGGAATATTTATAGGGGGCATCCATGCCAATATGTACGGTGTGGGTTCATAGTGGTACTGGGTACAAGTAAAATAGCAGAATGATGATGTGATTTATGTGATTTATGTGATAGTGATCCATCTGATAAAATTTCAGGATAAGGATGGACAATTGCTTTTAGGATGTGATACTCACCTTTGTCCTAGTTTATTATTTCTGTAATTAACTTTCCTCTTCCTTTTGTTATATGACTGCTAAAACATTTCATCTATCTCCCTTTTTGTATAGATTCCTTGACAAGGCTGCCATCATCTCAGCTGCTGATGCCAAGAGTGACCTTTTTGCGAACCCGTGGAGAGTATGCACAGTCACCCAGGTGGAAGAACTGAAGATCCTAGTAAGAATGTTCCCCGTTTGGGCGACTACTATTATATTCAGTGTGGTGTATGCTCAGAACTCCGTGTTCATAGAGCAGGGAATGGTTCTTGACAAGCGGGTTGGATCTTTCAATATTCCTCCAGCGTCCCTCTCAACGTTCGATGTACTCAGTGTCATGATATGGATTCCATTTTATGACCGTGTTCTCATACCCATAGCTAGAAAATTCACTGGAAAGGAAAAGGGTTTCTCTGATCTACAGCGGATTGGCATTGGACTAGTCCTGTCCATTGTGTCAATGGCATGTGCAGCTCTTGTTGAGTTGAAGCGCTTAGAGATTGCCAGGTCTGAAGGTCTTATCCATGAGAATCTTGCTGTGCCAATGAGCATTCTTTGGCAAATACCACAGTATTTCTTTGCTGGTGCCGCCGAGGTTTTCACTGCTATAGGTCAACTTGAGTTCTTCTACGATCAGGCCCCAGATGCCATGAGGAGTTTATGTGCTGCATTTGCACTCATTACTGTCTCAGCGGGAAGCTACTTAAGCTCAATCTTATTGACCTTGGTGTCATATCTTACAACTCAAGGAGGAGATCCTGGATGGATCCCAGATAACTTGAATGAAGGCCATCTTGACCGGTTCTTTTGGCTGATTGCAGGGATAAGCTTTGTAAATTTTCTTGTTTATATTGGTTGCGCAGTGCGATACAAATATAAGACTGTGTGATGTTTTTATAGCTACTGTGGAATCAGTTCTTGTAATTTCATTGTATAGACTAGAATGTAAGATATATCATGGTACCCCAAGGTACCCTTCTCAGCAAGTCCTCAGAAAAGGAGGCTTTCAGTTGGGTTTTCTTTGCTATTTTCCTGGTGATGTATTTAAACCTTTTCTTTTCGATAATTTGGTGATTGGGTTTGTATGAAATGGACCACCAAAGTTGTACAAAGCGTATTTTTTACATACATATTTAATTTTTTCCCAGTTTAAAATCATCATTTTATTCCTTAAAGCTATTAAAAAAAGAGCGTCATTCTACCGTCCTTAAAAAAAGCATTATTCTACTGAGTATTATGTGTTGCATGTGCTGGTAAGAGCTAACTCTGCAGATGAGAAATGGAGAAGGTCCACAACCAAATCCAACGTTATAAAGTGTAATTTTTCATTATTTTTGTTCTATAATTTCCTGCAAACCAATATTTGTACAAAAATGCTCATATTCACAAGATATTGAAGCAAATGTGCAGACAATTAATCATTCAACAGAGCAGATACATTGTGCAAGGGACGGCAGCTACAAATTTGGAGTCCATTTCCCTAATGACTTGAGAAGGACAATCTTTTGAAACCTGATGCTTCAATCACCTGGGGTGAACATCTCTGCAAAATGAGTAGGTGCTGCACAATCGCACATCGACTTTAAGCCGAGGGAAAAATGGATAATCGTCCCCAAAAAAAAAAATCGAAGTTGAGTTCTACACCCACTAATGTGACAAATTAAATAAGGACAGAATTCTAGGGCCGCGGACTGCAAAAAAAATGACTCAGCGGTCAAGGCCAACCCAGCCCAATACAATACTGCCTGTACCCACTTTCTTGATTGCACTTTGCAGATTCGATCTTCCCGACGGAGACCCTCCATGGACGCAGCAGAAGAGAGGAGATTACTGGTCCAAGAGGATGGGGATCAGCATCAGCTGCTCCTTCTTTCTCAGGTAAATTTTACTGTCTTTTTTTCTTCTTTTTCTCTGAGTTTGCATTGCGTAGACTACAGTTCATACTAGCCTGTAGAGTGTAGCTGGTCTTTCTTCTTGATAAAAAATTCATCTTCTTGGGTCTAAACTGAAACTGGAGATACTGAATACGAGGATTGGATGCTATCTTCTGACTTCTTGCTTCAGTAGCGTTGAAAATTTGACTCACGCGCAACACTCTGAATGCTGCTATTTCTTAGCAGGATGCAAGTCTTTACACAGGTGATGGGTCCGTTGACATTAAAGGGCGTCCTGCAACAAGGCGCACGACAGGCAATTGGCGAGCATGCTTCTTCATCCTAGGTAACATATAGCGGTGTTCAGACACAGTTTGGTTGGTTTGGTCCAAACCGGCTAACACTGATCCTAGTATTCTTGCAAAAGTATAATTGAGTTCCAAATCGCTTCACGGTGCGGTTTTAAATGGTTTGATAAAACCCGTGGTGAACCAGCGCAAATTTTTGGTGGGGCGACATGAGTGTTTACTAAAGAAACTCCTTATTTTCTCATATCAAATAATTATTGTAGTAGTGATCTATTTTCCTTAGTAAGCACATCCCTCACTGCATTTTTTATGAACGGTTAAACATTTAAATCTGTGGGGTGCTACCTATTACTATTAGTGATACAAGTATCAAGTATGCCAGCTTCTTGAAATTCAAACTACATTTATAAGATCCTTTATTTACAAGGTATATGGTACTCCAAAGCTTTAGCTACCCTGAACATTATTAGTTCATATGGTACAAAATATTTGGAGACTCTTGTTTATATTTTGTATATTAGCATTTAGCAATGAGGTTTGGCAAGTTCTAATGGGGAAATCTATTTTGACTCATAGGTGTAGATGCACCTACTAATCAAAAACCATATTGTAAAATATCAAACAAAAATTTGGGGCATACACCCGGACATTCTATGTTCGCGGAAAAAAGACATTTTTTGTGGCCTGTGTTAAAAAGACAATTTCCGATGCTCCAAAATGAGTTTTCACGAGACATTCTTTGTCTTTTTTACACAAGCGACAAAAAATTCTTTTTTCATGAAACTTTGTGTACGAACATAGAATGTCCAGATTGAAAGTGCATGGTTGATCCCATGCATGGTTTTGGTAATTAATGACAATCTCTATGGACTAATGTTTGCATTGAGCTCTATGTGTAGGTTGTCCTTTAGCTTGTGTCAAGATCATTTGTTGATCAAGGCCAAGCTTGCTTGTCTCCATTGTGTTGGAGTCAAGGTGCTTTGCTTGATCTCCATTTGTTGAAGTCAAGCTCAAGGGAAGAAAAGATTTGTGTTGATCAAGGCTAAGTGCGGGTTGATCGACACTCAAGTCCAAGTGAAGATATGCCGAAGTGTGCTTTCCCCATCTTGGTGTATGGGGGAGCGTCATGTGAATCTTCACCAAGCAAGGCGCAATCAAGAAAGGTGGTGCATCTTGAGGAGATGAAGATCGTCTTCCTCGACCTCAAGTGGATTAATGCGCAAGGCAAAGGTATGATCTTGTTAGGGCTTTTATTTCACCGGACTCATGATGTTAGTTGAGAGACCGGGTTATAGGATAGATAGCCGTACTATCAAGAGGGGCTCTCGACCGAGTATCGTGATCGTATCGTTCGTGGAGAGCTCAAACCTTTGCATCCATGTAATCATCTTTATTGGTTCTTATTTGGATCTTATCGTGGTGTGGTCTTGGTGCTTGTCATGCTTGTCATGACAAAGCCATGGTCACCGAAAACGGTTTGCATTTGCGTCTTCTTTTGTGTTTTCGGTATTGGAGATTTTGCCGGTTCATCCGTGCGGAAGATTTATATCTTCCATCTCGTTGCAAAATCTCCATTACTTGTTTGTCTTTTACAAAGGTTGCTTTTGTTGTCCTCTTTCCAACAAAATTGATTTTACCTCTTTCGGACTTCAATTGCAAAAGATACGGCATTTCCGGTTTTCATAAAAGGGAGGTTTTCCCGGCGTGACCTTTTTAGAGAGGTCAAACTCTCTCCTTGTGACCTCCTCCTCACATGATGGACAATGATGTTTCTCTGCATGATCTTGTAGAGCTTTTCGTTGCGAGTCCAACGAGCCCAAGATCATCGAAAACGGAGTCCGGATGCAAAAGATATGCCCGTTTTCATATTGCTCATTCTGCAGTTTTTCTGAGGGGCGGAAATTCCGGCCCGGGGTCCGGAAATTCCGGCCCGGGGCGGAAATTCCGGTCCTGGGTCCGGAAATTCCGGCCCCCGGAAGTTCCGGCCGTTGCACCGGAATATCCGGCCCATATTTTCATCTGAGCTTTTTTGGCTAAGTCTTTTGGCTTTTCTCTCTGGAGGGGGTCCGGAATTTTGCCTCGGAAGTTTCCTCGGAAATTTCCGGGGGTCCGGAATTTCCGGTCTTTGGTCCGGAATATCCGGCCCAAGGAAAATTTGGCTAAGTCTTTTTCGCGTTTACTCTCGGGTGGGGGTCCGGAACTTTGCACCGGAGGTTTGCTCCGGAAATTTCCGGGGCACCGGAAATTCCGGTGTAAGCCCCGGAATATCCGTCCCCCGGCCGGAAGTTCCGGCCCCTTTAACCCGGAATTTCCGGCCCTGCGGTTTTCCAACGGCTAGTTTTTGGGGGAGGCTATAAATAGCCCCCTTCTTCCCCCAAGGGCTGGTTGCTTGTCTTGCTCACTTGCTTTTCTCTCTCCTCCATTGTTGCTAACTTGTGAGCTTGATTCCTCTCCATCCCTCCAATGATTCTTACCCAAACTTAGGGATTCAAGAGAGGAGATCTAGATCTACCATTCCACCAATCAAATTCTCCTCTAAGTGAGGGGAACCTAGTGGATCTAGATTTGGGGTTGCTTTGTGTTCATCCCTTTGTTCTTCCTCTCTTATTCCCCCAAAGCATTTGTTGCTTGGTTGGAATTTGAGAGTGAAGGACTTGACCACTTTGTGTGCTCTTGCCTCTTGCATTAGTTGCGTCGGGTTGCTCTCTCCACGGTGATACGTGAAGATCGAAGTTGAGAAGCTTGTTACTCTTGGGTGCATTGTGTTCCCAAGAGCTTGTTGCCTCTTGGGTGCATTGTGTACCCTAGACGGTTGGAGGTGCCGCGAAGACTTCGAGTTGTCAATCTTCGGCACGAGTTTGGGAGCCCCCAATTGAGTTGTGGGTGTGTGCCCCAAGAAGATTTGTAAAAGGGCTCCGGAATCCGCCTCGAAGGATTCCGATAGTGGAAGGTGAACCAATCCCTTGGGTGAGGTTCATCGGAGAATAGGGTGAGGCCTTTGTGGCATCTTGAGTAGGCCTCTTGTGGCGAGCTCACACCCCTCCAACGAGACGTACTCCCTTAACAAGGAGGAACTCGGGAATACATCCTCGTCTCCGCGTGACTCAGTTATTTCTATACCCGAGCTTTACTTATGCAATTTACATTGTGATAGCCTTCATGCTTGAAGTTCATATTTTGCTATCACCTTGTTGCTTTAATTGCTTAGCATAAGTTGTTGGTGCACATAGGTGAGCCTAGTAATTAGGTTGTTGGCTTGTTAATTTAAACACCTAGTTTTATTCCGCAGTTATCAAGCTCCTAAATAGAAAAAGTTTTATATCGCCTATTCACCCCCCCCCCCCCCCCCCCCCTCTAGGCGACATCCGGGCATTGTTTGTTCTTTCACAGATGTACATACGAAATACTTGTTTCGGTTTTTTAGACATGAAATACATTTAAAATGTATTTTCCATAGCGGACGCATTTAGACCTATGAGCCAAAACACTGTGTCCGTTCTAATGATGCTAGTCTGCTGACAGGGAATGAGTGTTGTGAGCGTCTGGCCTACTATGGAATTGCAAATAACCTAGTCACTTATCTCAAAATAAAGCTTCATCAAGGAAGTCTTCAAGCTGCAAGAAATGTTACCACTTGGCAAGGGACATGCTATCTGACACCCCTCATTGGAGCCATATTAGCAGATTCTTATTGGGGAAAGTATTGGACTATTGCTGTTTTCTCATCAGTTTATTTGATTGTAAGTACAAGATGAAGTAACCTAACTTTTCTCTACCTCCTTTTTCCATATGTTCCATACTAAATAGGAAACTATGTTACACATTTACTTGGTAATATCTGAGTACTAAAACATTTGAATACAATGTGGGTCTTGTTATATTCAGTTAGATTTTAATAAACTATAGATTCATGCATCTCAAATTCTCAATATCCTCAATCATCCTTTTTTTTTTTTTTTGCGGGAAACCTCAATCATCCATTTTAATCGTGTGTCACCCTTTTTACTGAAGGGTCTGGCTATTTTAACGCTTTCAGCATCACTTCCAGCACTTCAACCACCTTCGTGTTCAGGATCTGTTTGTCCAGAAGAAAGCTTACTTCAGAACGGTGCCTTTTTCCTGGGTCTCTATATGGTTGCCCTAGGGACTGGAGGAATTAAACCTTGTGTATCTTCCTTTGGAGCTGATCAATTTGATGACAGTGATCCAACAGAAAGAGTAAAGCAGGGTTCCTTCTTCAATTGGTTCTATTTCTGTATAAATACCGGCGCATTCATATCGTGCACTGTTATTGTCTGGATACAAGATAACTCAGGTTGGGGAATTGGATTTGCCATTCCTACTGTATTTATGGCATTGGCTATTGCAAGCTTCTTTTCAGCCTCAAATATGTATAGATATCAGAAATCTGGTGGGAGTCCAATTACAAGAGTATGCCAGGTCGTTGTTGCTGCATTCCGTAAATGGCATGTCGAAGCGCCACATGATGCTTCTCTTCTGTATGAAGTTCATGGTCAAAATTCAGCAATAGAGGGAAGCCGAAAGCTGGAGCACACAAGTGAACTTCAGTAATTTATCTTCCTTACTCTGCATCCTTTACTTTTTTTAGTGTTATCTGTCCATGTATTTATAAAACACCCAAAATTTATTTGCAGTACTAATGTAGAAACTGAAGTGTGAGTGTGTGACACAATATTTAGTAAATTTTCAATCTGAGGTCCATGGAAAATGAATGCCTCAATGCAACAAACCATATGGATAGGGGGCAGCCATGCAGTGTGCATGGCAGTAGGGGCATAATGATTGTTACTAGTGTGGCAGTGATAAATCTGATAAAATTTCAGGACAAGGATGGACTATTGTTTTTTGGATAGGAGAATCAGCTTTCTATCAGTATATTATTTCTATAGGTAGTTTTTCCTCTTAACTCCTTTGTTGTATGATAATTACAACATTTCAGTATCTCATTTGTCTCCTTGTTTGTATAGATTCCTTGACAAGGCTGCCATCATCTTAGATGATGATGTGAAGAGTGACCTTTTTGCATACCCATGGAGAGTATGCACAGTCACCCAAGTGGAAGAACTGAAGATCGTAGTAAGAATGTTCCCGGTTTTTTTTTTTTTTTTTTTTTTTTTTTTTTGTACAAGGTTGGGGTCCAAGGACCCCAGTGCTGCATTTTATAACTCAAAGGGGCGGGTACAAATTTTACAGAGACCTTTTACATCACTTGCCCAGGAAGACCTGAAATTCGAAGAAAGGCCCTGCATTTTTACAGAACAGACCTTAGAACTAAAGATAGAAAAGCAATCAAGTCCTATGCCTACTCCGCCGCCAGTCGCCGGCGATCTCCAGGCGCGCAAACGCCGAGATCGGGGCCCATTGCTGCACTCGGTCTCCCCCTGCCGACGAACGATCGGACGCCAGCAATCTCGCCGCAGCCGGGAACGAATCACTTGGCTGCCGCGAAACGCCGAGCTCTGGCGCCAAATCGCGAGGGCCTCCGCCATGGAGGTTGAAGTACGGCCACCATCTTGGCCAGAGAACGCAGCGGCAAACTCGTCCACCACGTGATGATCATCATCTTGCAGCACAAATCGCTCCACAGCAGAGCATCGTCTCCTTCGCTTCCGGCCACCACGGCAAGTCAACGAAGCAGAGCTCCACTCCGATGCGAAACAAGTGATACGGCAAACAGATTTATTGAATCGACCTTGAACTTCCGCCGCTCTGCAGACGATCCTCCATGAACCATACCTGCAAAACAGAGAAGCTCTGCTTCCGGCGCCGTCGCGACTCGCCGGAAAGCGGCCGAAAAGGAAGGAGCAAGACAGCATACGCCAGACTCCACAAAGGGTAAAGCACAACCTAAAACTAGTAATATACAGGTCGGGCCGGCACCCTAAAGCATCTCTGCACCAGCCGGCGAGATCGCCGACGGCGAGAGCGGCCGGATCTAGGCCTGAACGGTGGACTCTCAAGCGGAAGGGAGAGGAGAGGGAGAGACGTGAGGGAAAGGAAAAAGTGCTCCTTGTTTGGGTAAAGCTGTGCCGGCCTAGCACCCTGTTCCCGGTTTGGGCAGCTACTATTATATTCAGTGCGGTGTCTGCTCAGATTTCGGTGTTCATAGAGCAGGGAATGGTTCTTGATAAGCGGGTTGGATCTTTCAATATTCCTCCTGCCTCCCTTCCAACTTTCGACGTAATCAGTGTCATGATCTGGATCCCACTTTATGACCGTTTTCTCATACCGATAGCTAGAAAATTCACTGGAAGGGAAAAGGGTTTCTCTGATCTACAGCGGATTGGCATTGGATTAGTCCTATCCATTGTGTCAATGGCATGTGCAGGTCTTGTTGAGTTCAAGCGCTTAGAGATTGCCAGGTCAGAAGGTCTTATCCATGAGAATGCTGCTGTTCCAATGAGCATTCTTTGGCAAATACCACAGTATTTCTTTGCTGGTGCCGCTGAGGTTTTCACTGCTATTGGTCAACTTGAGTTCTTCTACGATCAGGCCCCAGATGCCATGAGGAGTTTATGTGCTGCATTTGCACTCATTACGATCTCAGCGGGAAGCTACTTAAGCTCAATCTTATTGACCTTGGTGTCTTACCTTACAACTCAAGGAGGAGATCCTGGATGGATCCCAGATAACTTAAATGAAGGCCATCTTGACCGGTTCTTTTGGTTGATTGCAGGGATAAGCTTTGTAAATTTGCTTGTTTATATTGGTTGTGCAATGAGATACAAATACAAAAATGTGTGATGGTTATAATTACTGTCAGTCAGTTTAATTACTTGTAGTTTCAGACTTCATATTCATGGAGGCAATGCATTGTACAGACAATACATGATGCAAAAGCTTCCCTTCCTCAAGAGAAAAACTTGAAGTTGGGTTTCTTTTGCAATTCCTCCGGTAATTTATTTATATGAAAAAAATGGTGATTATAATTTGTGTCAAATGGGTATCACCAGTCATATCTATTTGCTATTTATTTTTTTCATTTTACAAGCATCCACATATTCCTTTAAAAGCGATCCACAAATCACTTTTGTACTGAAAAATATGGGTAGCATGCGCTGATAAGAGCAAAAGGTTGCAGATGGGAAATCGGGAAGCTCCACAGCCAAATCCAACTTCATCAGAATTTCCCGTGTTTTTTTATATTATTTCTTGCATACCATGATTTGTACAAAAAATGCTCATGTTTACATAATAGGTCAATGGAAGAAAGCAGCAGCATGTGCACATACTTAATCCTACATCAGAGCAGATACATTGTACAAGACTGCACGGTATAGCAACCACAAAATTTCGGAGGCCATGCCATGAAAAAAAGGATGGTAATTCCAACTATCAGGAATAAAAAAACATCTATATATGCAGTGGACATTACCAGTAGTCTTTGCAAGAACAACCCCCATTCTTGAAGTGATGGAACCTATTTGAGTCCCTTACAATGATCTCCCTCTGAGTAATCTGCGATATGAGCTTAATAGCACTATGACAGTCCCCACATATCCGCAGATTCTTAAAAACCTTGATAGTGGCACCCTTTGGAGAAGCAAGGATCCCAAATGCAACAGCAAGTCGCTCGCTGTGGTAACCAATGTCATGCTCCTTCTGTTCGTCCTCCACGTCATGGAGGACAAATCCGGTGTCCACCACATACCCTTCTTCCCTCATTTTCACATACAGCTTCTTCAGAAGCGCATATATTTCTTCAGTTCGAGGATGTGACTTATCACCGACCAGAAATACATGTACTCTTCTTCCAACTTCAATCCAACTTGAAGCCGGTATTTTTGTTATGCCCTTCGACTCCATGATCCTTCTTACACCCTCAACTTCATCGAACTGACCAACCGATGCATAGATATTAGCCAAAGTTACATAGGTCGCTGGATTTTCAGGTTCAATTTCGAACAATGCTTCTGCTGCACGCCTTGCCAGGTGAACGTTCTTGTGAATCCGGCAGCCACCAAGCAAAGATGCCCATAGAAACTTGTTGGGCTTGATGGTCATCTTGTTAATCATCTCTTCTGCTCGTTCAAACTGACCTGACCGGCTAAGGAGATCGATCATGCAAGCATAATGATCAGCAGTGTGCGCAATGCCATACTCATCCTTGATCATATGGAAGACCTCCAGGCCTCTGTCGACCAGACCAGCATGAGCACATGCAGACAGAACACCAACAAACGTGACATGATCAGGCCTAATTCCAGACCTCAAGAACATGTCGAAGCAGCGCAATGCATCCTCTGGCTGACCATTTTGTGCATAGCCAGAGATCACCGCCGTCCATGACACCAGGTCTGCCTTTGTCATCCCCTCGAATACACGCACCACGCTGTCCATGTCCCCACACTTGGAGTACATGTGCAGGAGCGCACTCTCCGCGAAGCACGATTCCCCGATATTGCTCTTCGACATTCGAGCATGCACCTGCCTCCCGAGGCTCTCTAAGGCGAGCTCTGCACAAGCACGCAGAACCCCCGCGTAGGTGAACCCGTTCGGTCGAACACCTCCAGTCCTCAACATGTCGAGAAACAACCGGAATCCTTCCCCGCCGCGCCTAGCGTCGAAGTACCTCTCCACCATCGCCGTCCAGGAGACGGCGTCCCGGAGCGGCATCCCATCGAACACTCTCCTCGCATCATCCACTCGCCCACACTTGGCATACATGTCCACAAGCGCGCTCCACATGACGGTGTCGACCGCGCCGATCCCTCTCCTCACCACGTGACAGTGCAGCTCCCTGCCCGCACGGGCGCACCGGGCGGCCGTGGCGGCGGCGAGCACGCTGGATGCGGTGAACTGGTTGTCCGCTCCGGCGTTCCCTGGCTCGTTGTGCATCCGCCGGTAGAGCGCGAGCGCGTCGAGGGGCTGGCCGTGGCGCGAGTAGGCGGAGACGATGGTGGACCAGGAGAAGTGGTCCCTCTGGGGCATTCGGTCGAACAGGGCGCGCGCGGAGACGAGGTGGAGCGGCGAGCGTGAGCGGGAGAGCGCGGCGATGAGGGTGTTGTAGGAGCAGCGGTCGGGGTTGGGATGGAGGAGAAGAGGGAGAGGGCGTCGGGGAGGGAGGCGGGTTGGGAAGAGAGGAGGTGGAGGAGGCGGTTGGAGATGAGTGTGGAGTGCGGGAGCGAGGCGGCGGCTGAGGCCAGCGCGCGCGCGGCGGGCAGGTGGGAGGCGTCTGCGCGGAGGAGCGGGAGGAGGCGGTCGATGGCGTCGTGGAGCTGGGACGCGGTGACGACGGCGAAGGTCGGGCATTTCGTCGCCATGGAAGTCGTGGAGCTGGGACGCGGTAGCGGCAATGGCCGCAGCTAGACGGTGAGACTTGACCGTGCTTTGAGGAAACGGGAGGAGTCACCATGAGGCATGAGCCATGAGGAACTCACCGCTTAGAAATGGTTTTACCTCAACTTTCTAGCCAGTGAGATGGATGACATCTTATCTGGCATTTACCACGAATATGTTGCACGCAACGCAACTCTAGCATAATCTTCTGTATACAGAATTACAGATAGACAAGCTAAACCTGCTGCTGCCTCGCTTTGCATCATATCGGGCATTTTCGCAACGAGAAAACATGCGAATTAAACCAAAAGTTCAACTGACATCTCTTTTGTGTAACATATGCGTCAATGAAAATCAAACGCAACATTCAAATGTGACAAGAGCATCCTCGACATCATATACAACAGGAGAGTGGAACAAATGCCAACTTTTTACACAGAGCGAACACTGATGAAAGAAGCGTGTTCAGGTAACGAACAAGTAGCAGACCTAAGACAGGAAGAGTGTGTGCACAGGCGGACATGGCTGCTGGTGCCTAAGCTCCCTAGCCAACACCACGGCAGCGGCTCATATAGCTGGATCTTCCAGTGCGGCAGTGGAGAAGTTATTGATTCGAGGATATGCTGCCTTCTCGTTCAGCTGGTTTTGAGTCCAAATCAACATCTTCAACAGGCTAGGGAGCTTTGGATCTGATACATAAAAATCAAGGACTTGCGTTAGCAGTTTGAAGGATCCCAGACACAATAGACAAACTTTCATTCTGTTAAAACTGAAAATATTTATGACAACGTTTTTCAATGGCACGTCAGAAACATGTTTTCCTAATTTCATCACCAGTCATGCATGATCATCTCAAGTGCTCGCTGTTTTCAGCATGGCCCTACCTTCTTATATTTATTTGTAGATATGTAACCTTCTGATAAAATTCAGTCTTTGATTTGCTTTGAGGTATTAAATGAGAATAAATACATCAAACTTTATGCATTGTCCCAAATTGGATGTCCACTTGTCAGTTTCAAATTCTTTTACCAAAAGGTAGCTTATTCTAGAATAAAATTAGATATCTGATATCAGTTCACAGTACATATGTCCAGTGGATGCAGGTATGCCTCAGTGACACTAAATCACATAATAGATAAACAAATACAGTAGATAATAGGCATCACAACACATGCATCCTGGTGCTACTGACCTTTCTCATGACTTTGGCTTGTAAGAATGGCAGCATTAACTTCACTGGCCGTCTTTAAGCGTTGAGAAACGTCCAACAGTTCGCCATATGGACAGTTTTTTACATCTTCAAAAACCAAAAGGGCTACGGTTTTTTCTATTTCCTCAAGAAAGGCTTGCTGCAAAATTGCCAACATGTCACATAGAAAAGTAATGTCACGGCATGGTCTTAAGAATCAGTGGTATTACCAAGAGATATAACGGGAGTTTTGATTAATAAAGGTTTGAACCCTTAGTCCTCTAAAGTAAAAGAGACAATTTCACTAGAACTCACATTTTCTTCACCTCTAGGTGCAAGTTCTTCTTGAGCAAATTCCAAAGCTTCATTTATTTTTCCCACACGAATCAACTCTATTAGTTTTTGTTGCTGCAGATGGAAGTATAATTGGGGATTTGTATCCAGAATCTGCATGTTATGATTCGAGTCAGGACAACAAGTCAGAATTTAATGAAGGCTTTATAGGAAATGACACTCCGAATATACACATGGATGTGGCCATGCCCTGTTGTAAAAAATGCACAATAAAAACCCCACACAGAACTTCCATCAGAAGTATAAACACAATAGCAACATACTAGTGGCAGAAAATAACAGAGCAAAAGTAGTTCCGAAAATTTAATTTCTGATACACAGCTTGCATGTAGAAAAGGACAACTACGCAAGAAAAAACTAATGAGAGAAACCTCGCCACTCACCACTATTGGGTGAACATTTTGCTCCACTGTGCTACGGTATTTGTGAAAAGATGTGAAATTGATAGCCACCTCATCACTCAGCACTCAAAAGCATCGGGTTAACATAATGGTGAACCCAAATTTTAGAACTAGTCAATGACATGTTATGTACACTGCTAGTCTGATAACCATTGTTCTGTTCAAAGTACCAGATTCTAAGTTCCAAGTTTCCAACTATAAAACTAGTTTTAGGATTTGCGGTTTTACAAGAAAATTGTGCAATCTGGTTAGTTGGTAGCAGCATCTCTTCTTTGCACAATTGGTTGTATCCATATAAATAAAACTAATCTGAAATCACTAGTTCCAAATCTAGTCGATAAAAAATGCATGGTATATTTCCAGACAGTTTGCATATCCCATCTAAATAAACAGGATAAAATTTCAAAACACATGCTAAGAAAACAGAAAAGCGAACTACTGTCATAGCTAGTGGTTCCTTTTTAAAACTATGTGTTTCAGTCTCTTGGTTGGATGATTAAAACTTTAACTGCTTCTGCACAAGGAGAAAAACAAAAAATGGAACTAATCTCAACAATAAGAAAAGCAACGTAGGGTTAAATACATCCATCCTATGCATTATCAATTTATTGCATATTTTTATATATATTAACTAACAAATAACATGAATAAAATCCAGTTTCCCAGAGAAGTCCTTGGGGTGCGACAGTGGGCAGACATGGTTGTGAAATGTGAACCCACCCACCCAGATGCAAAGACTCGCACTACATAATATAAGTCAGCAGGCACACAGTCTTTCTCCCTAGTCTCTTATAAAACTTAATTTTCCTGATTCAAAAGTTGAATTGGCAGGTTACTCCATTACTGGGAAGTGGGAACTGACTGACTAAAAGTACTCGCCAAAAGCATAAAACATATGTAAATTAGCACATAAATAGATGCCAAATAAGATTGGGTGTCAAACACCATGGAACAAAATTGAATTCCTATTTCCCAAACCAGTTCAAGCTCTGGACGACCATACACAAACCATCAATGTTTCCACATTGCAAGAACCAAGTGTCCTCTGACTGCCCATCTACCATATCCCATGAAGCACCACAACTAATCGTAGATAACCAGACTAACACGAGCTACATAAGGTCCGCATACAGCAAAATACCCAAAAACTGCAAAACCATTGTCGCCCTCCGTCCTAACTGTCATGATAGCCCAATTTCCATATCCGAACTAAAATTGCGAGAAAGGGTTCAGGGCCGAACCGTGGGGTTAAGATCATTGATCTTCTCGATAGCTTCCTGAACATTCCCTGACTGGACCGCTTTTTTCACCTCCATCCGATCTGTGATGGTCGCCAGGTCAATGTCCGCTGCAACCAAAACCGTAGAGATCAACAATTCAGTGTCCGTAAACATTAAGTGTTACAAGAGAGTATGAGGCTCGATGCGTGTATCGACGGAGCGCATAGTACGTTGGGTGCCGGACTCGACGCGGAACTTGTCGGCGGCGTCGACGAAGCCCTCGGTGACGAGGAAATTCATGACAAGGCGATTCATGTCCTCTTTGCGGATCTTGACATCACGGAGTTTCCGCTCCCACTCGTCGCGTGTCACCACCTTCTTCGAAGAAGCCATGGAGGCGGGGGAGTCGATGGAGTCCAGGTCGCGCAGGACGATGCGGGAGAGGAACATCAGATGCGGGGCTGAAAGCGGGAACGGGGTGCTATCCGCGCCGATTAGGCCCTCGCCATCCGCCAGCGCCCACGGCGTGGAGGTTGAAGGCTAGGGTTTCGCGGCGGAGAGGCTG
Source organism: Puccinellia tenuiflora (assembly GCA_012064385.1). Taxonomy (NCBI): domain Eukaryota; kingdom Viridiplantae; phylum Streptophyta; class Magnoliopsida; order Poales; family Poaceae; genus Puccinellia; species Puccinellia tenuiflora. The sequence continues at coordinate 330,923 of QRDG01002045.1, forward strand.
GTGGATTGGAGAAGCAGAAGAGTAGTCCAGGTCCGGGGTCGATGGGGGCAAGAGGAGCTCAGGACTGTAGGAGAGAGAGACGGTACTTGTGAGATGATTTCAACTGTCTACCCGTAATTCTTTCACGTTTTCGGTTTTGCTAAATCTAAATCACCCTAAGTTTCTCTTGAGGTAAATACTATCTACCAACATTTTCTTAAATCTATATCAACATTTTCTTCTGAAAATTTCCACCGATCAATAATAATCCGTCAACATCAGTACAAAGATCTCAAAAATAATAAAAATTACAAATAATTAATTGGAACACCTAGCAAGGGGCTTCAAGCAATATAGGGAGCCGAATGCGTGTCGCCGTCCTCGCTCCTCTCTCGTCGAAGTCGGGACAAAACAGCTTGTCGTAGTAAACAAACAGGAAATCTTCGTCTTAAGGCCACGAAAAATTAGGGCACCATAAAATCCAAAATAGATTCCATGTAGGATAATCGTATTTGGAACTTGTTAGAGCATCCCTAGTCGCAACCCCAATATCCCTCTATTGGGTGCGTCGAATGAAAAACCGTGCACAACATCACCCTAATAGCGCCCTTTCCTATGCCGCAATATTTTGTCCGACGTTATCAGGTCGACCCCGTCGCATAGGGAGTCGTTTGGTGGTAGTGCCAGACAAATCCATGGTCGCCGCCACGTTGGATACCGAAAGGCGCGTCAGTTTTGTTCGTAGGCACAGCTGAAATCCTTATTCCCGCCCTTTTTTCTCCACTCCCAATTCATTTATCTTTGGCGCCATCCCACGTTGTCGCCCGCCGCTCCCGCCCCCCTCCCCTCGCAGAGACAGCGAGCCCTCGTACGAGTGGTTTGCTGTCCCTGCGAGAGGGGCCAAGTTCATTCAATATAGATATGAACTCCCAATTCATTATGGAACTAGCATCCAATATAAAGAGGAGGAGGAGGAGGAGGAGGATGAAGATGAATATGAAGAGGGAACAACCGCCAAATTAGTGACGCCTATTGGAAGAGGATAAAAAAAAAATGTACGAGCGCAAGTACTACAGAGAGTATGCCAACGTTCATATGGATCACAACCAAAATTCTGTTTAGCATAGGGTGGATGGCTATACAAAAGGTGGGCAACAAATTTCATGGATTTCTTGAGAATATCTGCGGTAGACCCGAGAGTGGCAAATCAATGCAAGATCAAGTAAGTGTTAATCAAACTTGTTCAATTTGGCATAGTGAAACTCGGCTATGTGTTGATGTGCATCATTTTTCTAATTGATATATGTGCTTGCAATGTTTCGGGAGAACAACAAGGACAAGGAGTTCAACTTCATGCATTGCTTCACAAAACTCAAAAATTGTGAGAAATCAAAGATATTACGAAAGCAACTCAAGAAGGGTGCCCATGGTAGCATCATAGATGTTCATGGTCCCTCCTCCTCGACCTCGGCGGGACGGCCCATCAGTAACAAGAAGGCAAAGGCGGTGGTTGCGGCAGCGGCATCACCGGAGAGGGTGCAAGCATCGATTGGCAGGTGCCTCGCTGAGGTCTCATCCAACTCCACCTTGAGAAGGCAAGAGAATGACGCAAGGTGGACGGTCTTGATGGAGAAGCAAGACAAGAAGATCGAGATCGAGATCGAAAATAATGGTTTTTCGATGGAAGACTAGGGCAAGACAATATACATATTAGGCAGTGAAGTCTATAGAGATAAATCAAGGCGTTTGATAGGGCTGAGACGGGATACCTACTTTGTTTTGTTCCTGATAGAATGCCTATAATTTTTTCAGAAGTCATACTATGTAATGATTGACCAAGTTTTTATAATAAACAATCAATAACTATATATGATACTATATAGATATCATATGAAAATACATTTTTTTTCGAGAACCCGCAGAAGCTCTGCGCGTCTTTATATTAAGCTTAAAAGGAACACCGCCAAAGAATGGCTACAACACCACACTCACCCAAGACCCGCCAAGGCTACAACACACTCCTACAACAGCCAGACGACCAAGCACGCATTGCCTAACCTCCTGCCAAGAATGGCGAGGAGACGGGACACTAGGCCTCAAGGCCGCGTCACGACGATACCAACAACATCATAGCACGACTACTACAACAGGCTGCCCGGATCAACGTACCCCCTACACATGTGCCTAGAGAAATGGCGAGCAGATGGCAGGATCCGAACCAACTTGGGGAAGCATTCAACTAGGAAGTGTTGGCGATGACGACGTACATTGCGCCCCGGAGACCCACTTCTTGGGTAATGGCAGCCACCAGAGACGCATCACCACTAAGCCTTGCCGTTGAGACCGGCGAGGCCACCACCACCAACTACACCATTGGGGATTCCCCTCGCAGCCTAGGCGACGCCTCCATGAAGGGAACGACGTCGTGACGTCGTCGCCGCCCAGTCCGGTAAACCAGACATAGGGTTTCCCCCGGCATCGAGGAGGGGAAAGCACGGTCAAGCTCAAGACCACGCCTCCAAGGAGGGAGCGGCGCCCGCAGGCGTCGCCGTGGTCAGTGTCCGAAGCCGCTGAGTAGGGTTTTCACCCGGGCCACAAGACCGTGCCCCGACAGACAGTAGATTGGGTGGCGTGGAGGCATGTCGCGGAGCTGAAACCACCACCGCAGAAAGAACTTGTCGCCGACGAAGAAGGGGAGCCTCGACCTCCACCAAAGCAGTGACCTCAACTCTACAGATCGAAACCAAGATGGCTTGATCTGCACGGAGGAGGTCAACCACCACCACCGGGGGCGCCACGCCAGCCACCACGCCACTCCGGCCGCCACCACGAGGGCCACCACCGCAGGGAGCAGCAACGCACCACAGCGGCCAGATCTCGAGCCCAACCGACTCGGTCTGGGAGGGGGGCGACCAGACGAGGCCCGCCACCACTAGGAGCAGCACCAGCTCCACGGCCGGCCGCCGGAAGGCCACACCGTGACGCGCCGCCGAGCAACCGCCATGGAGCACCGCAGCAAGGCTGCCCAGGCTCCGCGCCCGACGCTCACCGCTGGAGCCGCATACCAGCACCACGCACTCGGAGAGAGCCCCGCCGCCGCCGTCACGACATCACCGCCCAGGCCTTATGGCCGGCGTAAGCTCTGGTGGCGGCGAGGAGGGGTGGACGGGAGAGGGAAAGGAGCTCGGGTTTGGGGGGAACCCTCCGGGGCCGCCCGCGCGGACGACCCGGGAGGGAGAGGGGTGAGGGGAGAGGAGGAGGAGGTGGACGGCGGCGGCGGCGCGGTGGGAACCCTAGGGGCGAGGGGGAGGGGTGAGGGGAGAGCATGAAAATACATTTCACGGTGCATCTAACAACATGGACCTTGCACTGTATGTGTTAATGATTTTTTTCTAAAGATTTGGTCAAATTTTACATAGTTTGACTTTTCAAAAAAATTATATGCCTTCTTTTGAGAAACATCGGTTGTAGGACTTTGCTTATTCTCGTTTGACCGACCGAGAACTAACTTAATTCTCGATCACCCTGCAATCCATAGGTAACTGGAAAAATCAATTGCAATTGTAACACCCATGTGCAATTGCAAGGTGCAAAAATAACGATGCAAAATAAAAAGAAGAGGAAAGAAGAAGACCAGAGAGTAAAGAAGAGGAAAGAAGAAGACCAGAGAGTAAATATCAAAGAAATTAACTGAAAAATTACGCGATACAATGATCGACGGAGTTTTTACTCGATCTTTCACGAACTCTGGGTGGACAGATCATGTGCCCCAACTAACTGGTGTTTATCTACCGGAGACTTCCTGCCTTCCGGTTCCAAGACGTAATGCAGTCACAAGGCACCACGCACACACAGTGGCACATACGGTTAGTTTCTACGAGCAAACTTTTAAAAACCCCAACCGTGCATGCATGTTCGACAGCCCTAATCCGCCGTAATCCACGCAGCAAAGGGAGCCCCAGCCAGCATGCGCAAGAGTTAAACAATGTAATCTGATCCATTCATGTCAATCTCTGCCTAACACACGAACACCAGTGCGCGGCTGCCGCATCGATCTCTGTCACGCTCCACCGTACGGCCGCCGCACCTACATGCATGCATGCACCACATGCATGCAGGTGATTTTTTTTTGCAATGCATGAATGCATCGCCGAAACGTGCATTGCATCACGGCGGTTGCACGTAAATTAGGTATACGTAGTATGTGCTCCACTATCTGCACTATGTACCACTTGGGTTTCAGAACAGAAAATATCAGTAGCATATGAAGCGTGCCGGCCAGTGCCAATTAGTGCGGCTCCACTACGTACAGAATTTCAGCACTATATATATATAGTAAACGTTTAGTCAGCTGCTTAATTAGCAATGCATGCATGCGTGCAGTAAAAGCGCATAATCACAGTAAGTAATATAATCCGTCGGCATATGCAGATCTTCAGATTGTAATGTGGATCGACTATACATGCATGCTGACGCCACGTCGCCGAGCCGCCCATTTACTCAAACACTGCTAGTCAAACGGGATATTCATAATTATACTTGTCACAGTGCCACTTACCACTCCGTAAACCGTCTATATAAACATCGCAGTAAGCAAGGAGAGATCATCGGACCAGCACAGCAGCACCTACGTACGTACATACATCGACCCAGCCTGAGATCGATATACGTACATATCATCAGATCAGAGATGGCGTGCTCTTGTAGGGATCATCGTACGAGCCGCCTCTGCTGCCGCTTGCTGGCCGGAGCCGTTGTGCTGCTGTGCCTGGGCGCCGCGGCGAGTGGCCAGCTGAAGGACGACTTCTACGACTACAGCTGCCCCGACCTGGGCAGCATCGTCCAGGCGCGCGTGTCCGCCGCGATGAAGGCGGAGGCCAGGATGGGCGCCTCCCTCCTCAGGCTCCACTTCCACGACTGCTTCGTCAACGTACGTAACAGCGAGTCAGCTAGCGACACACAGCACGCTCTGCAGTCGATCTGCACTTTTTTTGAGTGATCTGAACATCATGCATGTTGGGTGCAGGGCTGTGACGGGTCGATCCTGCTGGACGGGACCGACAGCGAGAAGCTGGCGGCGCCGAACCTCAACTCGGTGAGGGGATACGAGGTCATCGACGCCATCAAGGCCGACCTCGAGAAGGCATGCCCGGGGGTCGTCTCCTGCGCCGACGTCGTCGCCTACGCCGCGAAATACGGCGTACTCCTCGTACGTCCCTTCTTCATCAATTCTCTCCAGTACAATTCAGCAGCAGTTAGTACAAGATAAACTAACTACCAAACAAATAGTAGTATCAAGTTGTGCACCCGATCGAACTGTTTGAGGACTGTACTTCTAGTTTGCCAGCCAACACTTGAATGAATTGAAAGGGTACTGACTAACGCTAACTAGTTCAAGCAACCATGCCAAAGCCTGAAAGATACGAATTTTGTTGACATGCTTCAGAGTGGAGGACCTGACTACGATGTTCTTCTGGGAAGAAGGGACGGTCCGGTGGCGAACCAGAGCGGAGCAAACAGCAACCTGCCGTCCCCGTTCGATTCCATCAGCGTAATCACGAAGAAGTTCAAGGACGTCGGTCTGAACACAAATGACGTGGTCGTCCTATCAGGTACAGTACGTAGTAATACACGAACCAAGTAGAGATCGAGAGCACAAATCCATGGCTATATGCCTATATATCGTCGGCGGTTAACCATTAATTAATTCATTGCATCAACAACACCAACGTACACAGGAGCCCACACGATCGGGCGATCCCGGTGCGTGCTCTTCAGCAACCGCCTCGCCAACTTCTCGGCGACCAGCTCGGTGGACCCGACGCTGGACTCGTCGCTGGCGTCCAGCCTGCAGCAGCTGTGCCGGGGCGGCGACGGCAACCAGACGGCCGCGCTGGACGCCGGCTCGGCCGACGCCTTCGACAACCACTACTACAAGAACCTGCTCGCCAAGATGGGCCTCCTCTCCTCCGACCAGGGCCTCTTCTCCAGCCCCGACGGCGTCGCCGCCACCAAGGCCCTCGTGCAGGCCTACAGCGCCAACAGCCAGCGCTTCCTCTGCGACTTCGGCGACGCCATGGTCAAGATGGGCAACATAGCTCCACTCACCGGCTCCGCCGGACAGATCCGCAAGAAATGCAGCGCCGCCAACTGATCATGCGTGCATCACTACTGCATCTAGCTACTACCGCTAGTAGCTACAGAGATTCTGCCTCTGCATGCACCGGGCTTGTGTTCAGTCGCATTGTCAAGACTCAAGAGTCGTATCGTACGTTTGGATGTGTCATGTGCTGGAATTTGGACCGCTTTGGCTTTTGGCCCATGGCCCATTATCAAATTCTGAAACTCACATGGCCCATCCCAAAAAATCAGTGGCAGCACTAGTGGGAGACTAAAGTTTAGTCCCACACTGCTAGTTGGGAGAGAGTTGGAGTGGTTTATAAGGAGGGTTGTTCTAGTGCTTGTATGTGAGTGAGAACAAGAGAGAGCCCTCGCGCACTCCTCCTCCTCCTCCTCCTCCTCGCTCGTTCGTTCGTCACGACGCGCCGTGGGTTGTGGGTTGTGGGTTGTGGGTTGTGGGATTGTGCCGAGCCGAGAGCCTATCTTTTGTTTTACCGTTTGGAAAATTATGAGTCATTAACGGACGCGTTACTCAGCCCGTTTTGCTTCCGGTCTCTCTGGATCGTGGCGGGCCCGACTCGGACGTGGGCTACGTCCCACGATCTTTCCAGCCGCACTACATAAGCGCCTCAACAACCCTAGCCGCCACCACCAGACGCATACGCGACTACCTCCTTCCAGTTCATTGCGCCGCCGCCATCGTCTTCCTCATCCCGTCCGTCGGCGTGCACCGACTGTCGGGACAGTAGGCCTCCGGAACCCTGCCTCTCGTCAACCTGTACGGGTGAGGGGCAATCAGGTTTTTGGGGAGCGCTCCGGCGCGACTACTGGCATCACGACGTCGTCATCGGACGACGAGTTTCTCCACACCGACAACTTCTTCCCGGATCTCAGCGACTTCTTCAGCAACCTCAACATGGGCGACAACGTCAACACCAACTCCAGCGGTTCTGCTCCCGCTGTTCAGTACGTGTTCCTGTCTATTCTATATGATATGTTTATTCAACTCGTTTGTCTAGCGGTTGCTATAGATTGGATCGGTTCATCCGTTAGATTATTTGTTTCCATGTTTAGTCTACTTGCTACCGCCTTGATTTACATGATAATATTTCGGATTAAATCATATGCTAAATTGCTAATATATCCAACAATCCAAAAACCTGATGTTAGGCAATTTCCTGCACCTGCTTTTCTTGCGTCGACAAAGCCTAACCCTTTCAAGGGTGTGGATTATAAGAGGTGGCGCACGAGAGCAGTGCTGTGGTTTCAATCCATGCAGTGCTATGCGGCCACTAAGGGCAAGCCTGAGGGCGATCTTGATCCTGCACAGCAGGAAGCCTTTGAGAGGATGGACACTATGTTTAAGAGTGCCCTTCTCGGAATTATTGATGATTCCATTGTGGATCCCTATATGTCGTTTGACAACGGCAAGGATATGTGGGCTGCGCTCGAGGCCAAGTTTGGGGCTTCGGACGCTGGCAGCGAGTTGTATGTCATGGAGCAATTCTATGACTACAAGATGACTGATGAGCGCTCTGTTGTTCAACAGGCTCATGAGATACAGTCGCTCGCAAAAGAACTTGAGCAGTTTAAGTGTACTTTACCGGACAAATTTGTGGCCGGAGGCATCATTGCCAAGCTTCCACCTTCGTGGGGCAATTTTGCTACTTCTCTGAAACACAAGAGACAGGAGTTTTCCGTTTCGGACCTCATCGGATCTCTTGATGTGGAAGAGAAGGCGAGAGCAAAAGATACACGTGCTCGGGTTGCTGAGGTAGGTTCTAGTGCCCACATGGTACAGAAGAAAAACTACCAGCCCAAATATAACAAGAAAAAATCCGAGGGTAAAGGCAAGTCCAATGGCAAGTTCAAGCCTTCTCAGCCTACCAACTTTAAGAAGAACAACAATAAGAAGCAGCGGAAGGGATCATGCCATATTTGCGGTGATCCAAGTCACTGGGCTCCTCGTTGTCCAAACCGCCATGAGTCGCGCGAACCTGAGAACGGCGGCAAGACTGCCAACGTTGTCATTGGCGATATTGAGATGAAGGAATCTGGGTACGGTATATTTCCTACCATCCTTTCAGTTTTTCATTCACCTGAATGGTTGATTGATACTGGTGCCAATGTACATGTTTGTGCTGATGCTTCATTGTTTTCTTCTTACCAGGCCACAGGGACTTCCCCCGTGCTGATGGGGAACGGGTCACATGCCACTGTTCGTGGTGTTGGTACGGTCGATCTGAAGTTTACTTCGGGGAAGATCGTGCGACTGAAGAACGTTCATCATGTGCCCTCCATCAATAAGAATCTCGTCAGCGGTTCGCGTTTATGTCGAGATGGTTTTAAGTTGGTTTTCGAGTCCAATAAAGTTGTAATTTCCAAGTATGGACAATTTGTTGGTAAAGGCTATGAGTGCGGAGGCTTGTTCCGCTTATCTTTGTCAGATATTTGCACTAAAGTTATTAATCATGTTTGCCACGATAATGATTCTGATGTATGGCATTCACGACTTTGTCATATTAACTTTGGTTGCATGACGCGATTAGCAAATATGAGTTTAATTCCGAAATTTACTACTGTCAAAGGTTCCAAGTGTCAAGTGTGTGTTCAAGCTAAGCAACCTCGCAAGTCCCATAAGACTGCGGAGCCGAGAAACTTGACACCACTCGAGCTTATACATTCTGATCTTTGTGAGATGAATGGTGTGTTGACAAAAGGTGGAAAGAAATATTTCATGACACTTATTGATGACTCCACTAGATATTGTTATGTGTATCTTCTGAAATCAAAAGATGAGGCTTTAACTTACTTCAAAAACTATAAGGCCGAGGCAGAGAACCAACTTGATCGTAAAATTAAACGGTTAAGGTCTGATCGTGGTGGAGAGTATTTTTCCAATGAATTTAATTCCTTTTGTGCGGAACATGGTATTATCCATGAGAGGACGCCTCCCTATTCACCTCAGTCAAATGGGGTGGCTGAAAGAAAGAACCGAACTCTATCTGATTTGGTTAATGCCATGTTAGACACTTCGGGTCTCTCCAAGGCATGGTGGGGGGAGGCGCTAATGACTGCGTGTCATGTCCTAAACCGAGTTCCCACAAAGAATAAAACCATTACTCCATTTGAGGAATGGGAAAGGAAAAGGCTGAAACTCTCTTACCTACGTACTTGGGGTTGTTTGGCGAAAGTCAATATACCAATTCCCAAGAAGCGCAAGCTTGGACCCAAAACCGTAGATTGTGTTCTTCTGGGCTATGCTTTTAATAGCATTGGTTATAGATTTTTGATAGTAAAATCTGAGGTATCCGACATGCATGTTGGTACGATTATGGAGTCGAATGATGCGACTTTCTTTGAGAACATATTTCCTATGAAGGATATGGCTAGCCCATCAAATCAGGAGATTCCTACTTCGTCTAGTCAGGATTTGGCTGAGATTCCTGTACCCACCATTCCGATAGAACACGTAGAGAATCCAGTAGAGGATGACATTGAAATTCCTGTAAGGAGCAAGAGACAGAGGACTGCAAAGTCCTTTGGTGATGATTTCATTGTGTACCTCGTGGATGACACACCCAGAACTATTTCAGAAGCTTATGCATCACTTGATGCTGACTACTGGAAGGAAGCTGTTCGTTGCGAGATGGATTCCATCATGGCTAACGGAACCTGGGAGATCACTGATCGTCCTTATGGGTGCAAACCTGTAGGATGTAAGTGGGTGTTCAAGAAAAAGCTTAGGCCTGATGGTACAATTGAAAAGTACAAGGCAAGGCTTGTGGCCAAGGGTTATACCCAGAAAGAAGGTGAAGACTTCTTTGATACTTACTCACCTGTGGCTAGATTGACCACTATACGAGTGCTACTTTCATTGGCTGCCTCGCACGGTCTTCTCGTTCATCAAATGGACGTTAAGACAGCTTTCCTTAATGGAGAGTTGGACGAGGAAATTTACATGGAGCAGCCAGATGGTTTCGTAGTGCCCGGTCAGGAAGGCAAAGTGTGTAAGTTATTGAAGTCGCTATATGGCCTCAAGCAAGCTCCTAAGCAATGGCATGAGAAGTTTGAAAGGACTTTGACTGCTGAAGGCTTTGTTGTAAACGAAGCTGACAAGTGTGTGTACTATCGCCATGGTGGGGGCGAGGGAGTTATTCTTTGTCTATATGTCGACGACATACTGATATTTGGAACAAATCTTGATTTAATCAAGGAGGTGAAGGATTTCTTATCTCGTTGTTTTGAGATGAAGGATCTAGGAGTAGCTGATGTTATCTTGAACATCAAGCTGTTGAGAGATGATAATGGTGGGATTACACTGCTTCAGTCTCACTATGTGGAAAAGGTCTTGAGTCGCTTCGGGTATAGTGACTGCAAGCCTTCTTCTACTCCATATGATCCTAGTGTGTTGCTTCGAAAGAATCGACGGATTGCTAGAGATCAACTGAGATATTCTCAGATTATAGGCTCGCTTATGTATTTGGCGAGTGCCACGAGGCCTGACATCTCTTTTGCTGTGAGCAAGTTAAGCCGGTTTGTTTCTAATCCGGGAGATGATCATTGGCATGCGCTTGAGAGGGTTATGCGCTATTTAAAAGGCACTGCGAGCTATGGAATTCACTACACCGGAAACCCGACAGTTCTGGAAGGTTATAGTGATTCTAATTGGATATCTGATGCTGATGAGATTAAGGCCACTAGTGGTTATATTTTTACACTTGGTGGTGGCGCTGTTTCTTGGAAGTCTTGCAAGCAGACCATCTTAACGAGGTCAACTATGGAAGCAGAACTCGCAGCATTAGACACAGCCACTGTTGAAGCAGAGTGGCTTCGTGAGCTTTTGATGGACTTGCCTGTGGTTGAAAAACCAATACCCGCAATCCTAATGAACTGTGATAATCAAACTGTGATCGTCAAGGTGAACAGTTCTAAGGATAATATGAAGTCATCAAGGCATGTGAAGAGGAGATTGAAATCTGTCAGGAAATTGAAAAACTCCGGAGTTATTACGTTGGATTATATCCAAACAACCATGAACTTGGCAGATCCCTTCACAAAGGGTTTATCACGTAATGTGATAGATAATGCATCGAGGGAGATGGGTTTGAGACCCACGGTATGAGTTGTCCACAGTGGTAACCTACTCTATGTGATCGGAGATCCCGTGAATTAGAGCTGGGAGACAAGCTGTTGGTCAGCTTGGAGGAGAGTATATATCCCTATAGCAATTTTACCACTCCGTAAGATGCAATACTCTCCTATTCTGTATGGCAGGTTGATATTTATCTTAATGTGTTCTAAGTGGCTTATTTTAGCTGAGATGTTGTCCTGCAGAACATCCTTTGAAGAACACACCTATATGAGTCTGATTGTTAAACGTCGCAATCTATGAGAGTTGGGTGCTCTCTAGTAAACTCATGAAAGGCCCTGGAGTATGACGCATAAGCTCCAAACCGCGAGGAAGCCTCGCGGCAGCCTAGTATCGGTCTAGGCTTTGTATGAAGCTAGTGCGCAGAAAACTTGTAGTTCAAGGCATAGTCCACTATCCAAGTTGCAATCTAGTGTAATATGAAGCTTTAAGTGGAAGTTCAACTTAACAGTCTCCACGACATACCGGTATATAAAACAATGTTCTGGAAACTTATTGAGGAGATGTGCCAATGAGAGTTTGTGGGGGATTGCTGGAATTTGGACCGCTTTGGCTTTTGGCCCATGGCCCATTATCAAATTCTGAAACTCACATGGCCCATCCCAAAAAATCAGTGGCAGCACTAGTGGGAGACTAAAGTTTAGTCCCACACTGCTAGTTGGGAGAGAGTTGGAGTGGTTTATAAGGAGGGTTGTTCTAGTGCTTGTATGTGAGTGAGAACAAGAGAGAGCCCTCGCGCACTCCTCCTCCTCCTCCTCCTCGCTCGTTCGTTCGTTCGTTCGTTCGTTCGTCACGACGCGCCGTGGGTTGTGGGATTGAGCCGAGCCGAGAGCCTATCTTTTGTTTTGCCGTTTGGAAAATTATGAGTCATTAACGGACGCGTTACTCAGCCCGTTTTGCTTCCGGTCTCTCTGGATCGTGGCGGGCCCGACTCGGACGTGGGCTACGTTCCCACGATCTTTCCAGCCGCACTACATAAGCGCCTCAACAACCCTAGCCGCCACCACCAGACGCATACGCGACTACCTCCTTCCAGTTCATTGCGCCGCCGCCATCGTCTTCCTCATCCCGTCCGTCGGCGTGCACCGACTGTCGGGACAGTAGGCCTCCGGAACCCTGCCTCTCGTCAACCTGTACGGGTGAGGGGCAATCAGGTTTTTGGGGAGCGCTCCGGCGCGACTACTGGCATCACGACGTCGTCATCGGACGACGAGTTTCTCCACACCGACAACTTCTTCCCGGATCTCAGCGACTTCTTCAGCAACCTCAACATGGGCGACAACGTCAACACCAACTCCAGCGGTTCTGCTCCCGCTGTTCAGTACGTGTTCCTGTCCATTCTATATGATATGTTTATTCAATTCGTTTGTCTAGCGGTTGCTATAGATTGGATCGGTTCATCCGTTAGATTATTTGTTTGCATGTTTAGTCTACTTGCTACCGCCTTGATTTACATGATAATATTTCGGATTAAATCATATGCTAAATTGTTAATATATTCAACATCATGTGTGTACGTTCGTGTGTGAGATTGTAATCTCGTGGTGTGTACTGTTCAGTTTCGTTTGGTTCAAGCTAGCTCCATATCTAGCTTGGACGCAAGCTGCTCGTCCTCTGAACCTGTAGCTGCTTCGCACTGGGACAGTCTGTATGTGTCGATTGACGGATGAGTGGTGCCTATCACTATCACTCTATCAGGGCTCTGCGACATATAGCACCCCAAGAATTAATAAAGGAATCTGTAGCTGCCGCTACGGTTTGATCAATATGTTCGGTTGAAGTCTTGAACACGCAAGTAAAATTAAATGCCACCGAGTCCTTAATTTGTAAGGACTTTCGGCTAGCTTCTCTATAATTAGAAATTTAAGTACGTGCTAATACTATTCTATTCTAATGGAGTACGACAATTTAAGTACCCTGCAGCGGTTACCATCTCGTTGCTGAATTTGACAGGCAGTTGGAAAATGGAGTGCTTCCGGTTTGAGTTCAGAATGCTGCATATCGAGGTGCCGAGAATTACTGAAAGGTGTCTTAATTCATCTCGTTGGTGATGACCTGATACACTTAGTAGTAGTTGTAATTTGTTGCCACATCCAACCAATTCTCACCCGAAGCTCATTCTGAAGAGGAGATGTCAGTACACTTGAGTACATCCAAGGACATGTGCAATCGAGGCAGGCACCGAGCTACGTAGCACAAACTTAATAAAGACAGTGTGCACTGTTTCAGTTTGTTGGCAGTTGGCACCGAATTATTGGTCGGTTGAAAATTACACGCACGTAACGTAACGATAGGAAACCGGGCATGCTGCATGCATTAATTGCAAAGTAGTGCCTTTGTCCGCGTACCTGCATGCGTCTGAAAAGGACGTCGTGACGGATTCCCCTGGAGCTGGATCGATGATTGAGCCATCATCCTTCAGATCCAAGCAAAGGGCCGGCCTCTCGTGACCTCCAGGGCTTGCTTGCTAGTATAAAGCTTGCTTCGCCCTTGAGAATGAGACCGTGAACCACCGAGCCACATGCACACAGAGTAGTGAGGCTACTGCACCACCTGCAAAGTGCAAACACGTACGATCGATCGAGGATGGTTCGTGCCCTCCTCCTCCTGGCCGTCGCCGTCGTGGTCGTGCTCGGCGTCCGCAGCGGCGCCGCGGCGCAGCAGCTGGACGAGGGGTTCTACGACGGGTCGTGCCCGGACGTGCACAGGGTCGTGCGGCGGGTGCTGAAGGAGGCGCACCGGGCCGACGCGCGCATCTACGCCAGCCTCACCCGCCTCCACTTCCACGACTGCTTCGTCCAAGTAATTAATAAGCAGCGCATGCATTTGCGTGCTGATGCGTTTCCAATGTTTTGATCGTGTGTGTGTGTGTGGTTAATTTTGATCGACTTTCAGGGATGCGATGGGTCGATCCTGCTGGACAACAGCTCGAGCATCGTGTCGGAGAAGTACGCGAAGCCGAACAACAACTCGGCGCGCGGGTACCCGGTGGTGGACGACGTCAAGGCGGCGCTCGAGAAGGCCTGCCCCGGCGTCGTCTCCTGCGCCGACATTCTCGCCATCGCCGCCAAGGTCTCGGTCGAGCTGGTACGTAGTACTAATTTACTTGCTGTTGATCGACCAATGTATAGTACTCCCTCCGTTCCATAATGTAAGCCTTTTTAGCATTTCTCTTTCCATCCGTATCTAGACATGTTTTAGTGTAAGGTTCATTTTACACTAAAACATGTCTAGATACGGATGGAAAGAGAAATGCTAAAAAGGCTTACATTATGGAACGGAGGGTAGTAGCTAGTATGTGCTTTCTAAATTTCACGCATTCACCTACTGATCGGTCCACTAAGGGCAAGTCCAACGGAGCGACTCATTTCGTCGCTTACGTCCAATTCTGTCAGAAACCACAACCCAACTAGGCGACGTAAACGGACACGCTGTCCGGTTTATGTTCGGGGGCGACTCATTTCCTCCTCAACATTGAGATAGATTTGGATCAAAGGGGACAGTGAACAGTGTACGCTCATGTCCGCCTCCACCATGGGTATGGCCCACTTGGCAGCCAAACAAAGTTTGTGCCCATGAGCCATTCGATATAAAGTGGTCATAGCCCATAGCACATGAGGACAATAACACAGAAGTAGATCTTTTGAGAGTGGCTTGTCCCACTAGATCCATTTATTGGTGGACTCCATTCATTCACTCCATCTTCTATGGCATAGCGCAAACAATATCCACGAAAAATCCTGTGAGTGGATCTCGTGGTCTGCTTATGTTGAATTTTAGTATAGAGATAAAAAAGGTAATTAAAAATGCACAATTTTATGTCCAAATGGGTAGCACCGTTAGAACCGGCTCGTGTCCGCCGACGAAAAAGAGCAAATATATCTGTTTGGGTCTGTCCGTTAAAATTACCCTAACAGGAAGGAACTTCCATTGAAAGTTGACCTAAGTATGTAGTACACATGCTTGGTAAGCTAAAAGGTGCGGTGGTAGCCTGCATGCATATGCCCGGCTGAGCCAGCAATATTCCAGAAACCACGGGTACAAAATAATTGAGCTACAAACGATGGCTATGGCCTATGGATGTAGCATAATAATTGCCTGAATTTGTAGAGCAACCGAAACACGAGACAATGTCTACCCTACCGGACATGCATGCACGTGGTTCCATAGCAAAACCCAAAAAAGACAGAACCTAGCTAGTACGAGGTGGGGGATATCAAACTCACATCGCACCTGCTGTCAACGCCACCAAATGTCGTATCACACCAAACCTTTCATTCCGTGCCGCTCAGCAAGGTTAATAGTATAGCTGGTTGTTGGCTATAAGGTACTGCCATGTCATCTATAGCTAACCTAATAGCCAACACATATAATAGTTAGCTATAAAGAACTACAACTTTATTAATGCATGGCCCACTTTACACTCTCACAAGCTGCTTAGAAGCACGTGCTGTAACTGGTTTTTGCATGAGACCCCGCTTCACTTCTCTCTCCTCCTCTCTTTCATCCAACTGAGTAATAATGTATTATTCAAATCCTTATAGCCTGTTTACGTGACCTTATTATACTTGCTCTAACCCAACACACACTGTCACATGACGAACTTACGTCTCCTTGGTCGTCACATGCGTTTTGTTCGCAGTCCGGAGGGCCCCGGTGGCGCGTCCCGCTGGGCCGGCGCGACGGCACCACGGCGAACATCACCGGAGCCAACAGCCTCCTCCCGAGCCCCCGCAACAACCTCACTATCCTCCAGCGCAAGTTCGCCGCCGTCGGCCTCGACGACACCGACCTCGTCGCCCTCTCAGGTAACCAAAACCAAACCCAACCACATCACCATGATCCGATCGATCAAGCTCGACGTGCGCCGGCCGCGAATAATTCAGGATCTTGGACCACCGTGAATTGCTTGCAGGTGCGCACACGTTCGGACGCGCGCAGTGCCAGTTCGTGACGGACCGGCTCTACAACTTCAGCAAGACGGGCAGGCCGGACCCGACGCTGGACGGGACCTACCGGGCGCTGCTCGCCGGGAGCTGCCCGCGGCGGGGCGGCAACAGGACGGCGCTCAACGACCTCGACCCGACCACGCCCGACGCCTTCGACAAGAACTACTTCACCAACCTCGAGGCCAGCCGCGGGTTCCTCCGCTCAGACCAGGAGCTGTTCTCGGCGCCCGGCGCGCCCACGGCGGCCATCGTCGACCGCTTTGCGAGCAGCGAGAAGGCCTTCTTCAGGAGCTTCGCAGCGTCCATGATCAAAATGGGGAACATCAAGCCGCTGACGGGCAGCCAGGGCGAGGTCCGGAAGAACTGCAGGAAGGTCAATGGAAGCTAGAATGCGTGGTTAGAATCAAATGCGATGAATTTTCATGCATTTGTTTTCTGTAATATGTAAGGTTAATTCCATGATGCACTCAGACATGTACGTAATTTAAACACTATAATTTATGATTTTTTTGAAATTTATGCAACCCATTATCCGTGTTCGCGGTCAGAAAACATTTTTAACGGTTAGCTGCTGCATCCCCTAGTCGCGTCGAATGGCTTCTCAGGTCTGTCCGGCCTTCTGCTGCATCCTCTACTCGTGGATTAGAGAGAGGTTGACCCGGAATAGATCTAATTCGACTTAGTAATTTTTTATTTTTATGTGTAAAATATGTCGAGGGTCCGGAATAGATCGGGATTATATAGTTCAGAGTGTCAATTTCGGGGATTGGAAGTTTAGAGTCTGATTTAGCTTTCATCTATAAGTTTAAGGTTTATTTTGGACTTTTCTCGCCCACATAACAGCCTACTCTCCATGACTCATGAGAGAGCGAATGGTACCGCTTCGAGCGAGAAATGCATCACAGTTCTGAACTATTTCAAGTGTCAAATCGTCATTTCAGGTCCTGGAATTGCAATTAGTGGGTCCACGTCCAAATTAGTGAACGGGCCAACTGTGATGATCAATGGAGCCGAGAGTGATTTGGACCTAGATGACTCACTAATTGCACTTTCAGACCTTGATGATGATTTCAAAGTTTCAGGACCTAAGTGAGTCATTTGAAATGGTTTTTAGATACCTATGATCGATGCATGTGTAGGTATTCTAGGTAACACAGAAAACAACTAGATAAAAGTGCCAACTTTCATATTAATTTTCGATCATCGCCTATTCACCCCACCCCCTCTAGTCGATATAAGCGACATTCCTAACACATGTGAGAGCGAGATCCCCTCCCCTCCGTCCCACAACACCAATGTGGCAGTCGGAGATAATATGAAGGGCATCGTTGTTTGAATCTAACTAGAGGGTGGCAATGCTAGATGAAAGTATTTAGTGGAGGATAATTAGTCATCCCTCTTTTTTCTTGTACTTTTGTCTAATTTAGTTCCCCCAGCTCGGGGCAATCTGAGCATGCCCGTCATCTGGATGGGTATCCAGGCGTGAGAAAGATATAGTGAGAACTTAAATGTCTCATATACTTTGGTTTCCATTCATACAAAAATGTGAAATTAAATGTCCGTGTAAATATACAGTTTGGTAAAAATATAAATATTTTACTGTTTAAAGCACATTATGAAATTTATGATTTATCTTTAGCTAGTAAATTGAACTTTTCATCGAATTTCTCATTATGTGTGTGTGGATATCATCACCATGTCCAACTTTTTCACATTTGCAGTTGTGTTTCTTTCCCTCAACCTGAGTTACCACATAGGGTTCACATGGACTCCTATCGAGAGAGTTCAATGTTGTGAACGATTCATGAACCTCCGGTATATTTTTGCATGGAGAGTGTGTGTGGGGTTGGACATGCTATTTATTTGAAAAAAAAACATAGAAAATAACATTGTACTATCTTTGGCAAATTGGTTTTTTTGGGCACTCTTACATTTGGAGTGTGTTTTTGGGCAGTAGATACATATTAGCACATGTGTTAGCGCCCGTTTTTGGCAGGTACCAGGTTCAAGAGTCCTCAGGAGGAATGGCGACTCGTCGATGACCCGGCGGGGAGCCAGCCCGACATATTCTGGAGTCGGTTAGTGACAACCCGAATCACAGGTTCAAGTGCTTATTCGGAAGAACAGATGACTCGAAGGGAACCTGGGGTCATGACCCGGTTTGTCAGAACTCGGCATATCTAGAACCTGGTTTAACAGGACCCGGCGCAGGCTAGAATTGAAGATTCTTGAAGATTCCAGAAAGCCGCATCGGAGAAGCCGGACGCGAGGAGAACTTAATGCTTGCCCAGCCCAAAAAGGAAGTCGGTGGCGCCAGAAAGAGTTCGGGTTCAACCCGGAAGAAAAAGGGGACTTTCCAGAAGTCGGAGATGTCCAGTACGAGTCCGGCTGGGAGTCTTACCTAATTTAGAAGTAGAAACCGACCTATACCATGAGTTGTAATCCTTGTAGAAGTCCAAAACTTGTACGGGAAGTCCAGCCGCCTCACTATATATATGTAGGAGGTGACGGCCGATTGAAATTAAGCAAACAATCGACAAATCAATACAACCTCTACTTTTTACCCTCAAACCCTTGTTCCTGCTTCCGTTATTCGGCGACTTTTTGCAAGTTCATCGAATATCGACAACCGAGTTGAGAGCGGCCAAGTCCGGCTTAACTCAGCCAATTGTCGCCGGCTCCCTCCGACGGGGTCCCTCCCGAGGGGCTGGGGCATCTGGTTTCAAACGTGCCGAGTCTCTGTCTTGCGTATCGCGCTGAGACCCGGCCTCCCGCGGGGCGAGTTGCAGAGTATCTCCCCCGGCACCGCGGGTACACGAGGACGTGTTCGTGTGACGCGTTTACATCGCAACACACTTTTTGGCGACTCCGCTGGGGACATCTCTAAACCTAAATCGGACATCAATGACCGGTTCTAAGGCTACGGATCTGTCCGGCATTATCACCGACAACATCATCAAGCCTACTCTCAAGGACTTGTCGGAGGCACAACGCCAAGGTCTGGATGAGTGGAAGAAGAAGAGAAGCGAGGAATTCGAGGCGCTGCGACTCAAGCGGGAGCAGGAGGACGAGGAGTTGTACTTGGCCAGCTTCAAGTTAGATCGGCAAGGTGTAACCGCGCCGATCAAGGAGCCGGAATATGTACCTCTGAACGTTGGCACCGACACACCCGCTGTAAGTAACAGTGTCTTTACTTCTGAGCAATTAGCCGAGATTCAATTCCATGTTTCACAAGGTACAAATACTGTTTATAATGCTGTCATGGAACTTGATGCTGCTAAGAAAAACACCATCCAAGGCCAAACATCGGACACACAACCGATGAGCCCAAACAGGGAAAACCGGGTTGTCAATGCATTACCCTGTCCGACTCCGATCCGAAGTTTACCCTACCCGGCAGGTCAGACGGGACCAGCGATTTCCGGGACGCGAGTCAGTGCCGAATTCAAATTCGGCTCCTTGGATACAAGCCGGCCCTGTGACCAATTCTGCTCTTGTGCCGGGTCAATCGGCCAATGGGGACGATTTGCTGGTCGAGTTCCAGAAGAGGTTAGATCAGATAGCTTATGATAGACTCGGGATTATGCCAAAACATAGAACCTACGTTAAACCCTATCCCGAGTATTTCGATCTGCAACCTTACCCACCTGGCTATAGAGTCCCTGAGTTTTCTAAATTCAATGGGGTGGATAATAAATCGACATGGGAGTACATTAGTCAGTACTTGGCTCAATTAGGCGAAGCTAATCATGATCACATCAAAGTCCGCTTGTTCTCTTTGTCGTTGACCGGGGTTGCTTTTTCTTGGTATTCGGCTTTAGCTCCTAACTCTATACACACTTGGTTTCACTTGGAGCGAAAGTTTCATGAGCACTTCTATGCTGGTGAGGTCGAATTAAAACTGTCCCATCTTACATCGGTTAAGCAGAAGCATGATGAATCGGTATCCGATTATATCAAGAGATTTAGAAATACTAGAAACCGATGTTATAGCTTGGCGATAACCGAGAGAGATATGGCCGACTTAGTTTTTAACGGGCTGAGAACGTATCTGAGAGAGAAGCTAGAAGGACACGAGTTCTCTTCTGTTGGTCAAGTTCAGGAGAAAGCTTTGGCTCATGAAAGCCGAGTCAACGAGTCCAAAGACTCGCATCGGATGAGCAGGAGTCGGCTTAACGCTATCGAATATGATGCCGACTCAAGTGATGAAGCCGATGTTTACGTAGCCGAGTTTGTTTGGCCGAGTAAGGCCAAACCCTATATGTGTGATGACTTAAAGCCGAT
This sequence comes from Puccinellia tenuiflora, assembly GCA_012064385.1. Taxonomy (NCBI): domain Eukaryota; kingdom Viridiplantae; phylum Streptophyta; class Magnoliopsida; order Poales; family Poaceae; genus Puccinellia; species Puccinellia tenuiflora. The sequence goes on from QRDG01002045.1 coordinate 351,407, forward strand.
TCGTAAGAATCGGGATGATGAAGTTAAATGTACTTTTGACGTAGGCAAATGTGACAGGATATTTGATGCCTTGTTAAAAGACAAAGTGATCCGAGTTAATCATGTTATGCCGTCGCCTGATGAATTAAGGAGACGTGCATATTGCAAATATCACAATTCTTTCTCTCATGCTACTAATGATTGCAACGTCTTTCGTCGACAGATTCAATCGGCCCTCAATGATGGACGATTAAGTTTTGCTGTCATGGCCATTGACACACAGTCGTTCCCAATGAACGTGCTTGATCTCGAGGGAAAGAAAGTACTTCTTCGGCCAGAGGTGGCCGAAGGCGCTAACAAATCTAATGTGGTTATTGGTGAGCCCAGGAAAGGAGCCGGCGTCAAGGAAGCGAGGAGAGAGGTCATGTTGGCCCGGCAACCCGATGGAAAGGAGGTTATCAAAATCACTGTCAAGAGCTCCACACTCGGGGGGCAACAACCACAAGCCAGAGAGCCCGGAATCCGGAACCCGGAGCTCAGGGGACAACCTTGGTTCATGAAGCCCAAGAACCCGGAAGTCGGCAAGTGGAAGACGAATCTGGTTGAATGCAAGCCAAAGAAGATCAAGCCGACTTTTGATATGCTGCTGAACAAGTACGTGCACCAGGTCGGGCCCAAAGTAACCCGGCAATATGGGAAGCGACCGAGGTCACCATCCACCGAGAGGAGTAACCGATATCAGGAGTCGGCCGGAGAGTCCAAGCGCCAAGTAACTCGGCAGATGATGCAGAGCCGACTCGTGTATCCCGGTGAATCCTCCTACTGACGAGTCAAGGAGCAAGGAGCCAAGGCAACCAACATGGAGAAGAGGTTGGTTCCAGAGAAGTCATTGGTCATTGGGACACACGTGCTGAAGCTGAAGGACCCGGTTGTAGAGCCGACAAATGATAAGCCGATACTTGCTATCGTGCCTAAAACAGTATCTAGTAACCATGAAGCCGGGTCCAGCCAAACCGAGGTAGCCAAGCCCCGGGATCCAAAATATACTCAGCCAAAGTGGTGTCCGCCGGGTATAACGAAAACACAGAAGCGGAAACTGCAAAGGGCAAGGAACCGGGAGATGACAGAGAAGGAGGCTGAGCAAGCCAGAAATGCCAAGTTCAGCACTGAAAAACCAATGGTGTCGGCTCAAGCATGGGTACCAAAACCGACTCCTATAACGACTCCTTTGGTGATTGCGCCGAGTCCTGTTGTAAGCAATGAAATAAGATCGACTCCTTTACCAGCCATTACTTATTCATCATGGGCAGATGAAGTCGAAGCAGCAGACTTGGAAGCAGGGGAGGAGTCGGCAAAAGGCGAATCGGATAGTGAGTCGGCGAATGAGGAGTCGGCAGAGAATTCGATGAACGAGGAGCCGGCAGAGGAGGAATCTGAAACACTGGAGTCGGTAAATGAAGACCCGGTAGAGGACTTGGCGATTGACGAGTCGGCGAATCTAATGGATGAAGAGTTACTGGACTATGAGAGTATGCCGACTCGGGTAGGTATGGATATTAACATGATATATTATTTGCCTGCTGAATTCCGTGCTGCAGAGGAAGAAGGTGAAGTAGCACAGCTCAACCTTGGACCCAAGAATGCCGTCTTCGAGAAACCTGAGGGGCCGGTGAAGCACCTAAAACCTTTGTACGTCAGAGGACATATCAACGGGAAGCCGGTCACCAGGATGATGGTTGACGGAGGCGCTGTGGTAAACCTGATGCCGTATTCTGTCTTCAAGAAATTACAATTGGAGGATGAGGATCTTATGAAGACGAACATGGTGCTGAACGGGTTCGAAGGGGGAGAAGGAGTTGAGGCCAAAGGAGTCATTAGCCTAGAGCTAACCGTGGGAAGCAAGACTTTGGCCACTGTGTTCTTTGTTGCCGAGGTGCAAGGAAATTACAATGTGCTACTTGGACGAGATTGGCTCCATGCAAATCAATGTGTGCCATCTACCATGCACCAGCAACTCGTACAATGGATCGATGACGAGATTGAATTCATTCATGATGATAACTCGGCATGCATTGCTTTAGCCGAGTCTATTGCTAACTGGCAACACTCCAATGCCACATGACTTTCGGGACGTGATCTATCCGGGTTCGATTTCCTGAGTGCTACCAGGGACGGATTCGTGCCAGTATCCTTAAAGCCGGTTGGAAGCAATCGGCTACGTCTCAAGTAAATGGATCCCAACAATGATGAGTGGCTGCAGAAGCGTCTGGACAAGTATCGGGCAGAGAGGAACGATATGTGTGAAGCAATTGAAGAACCAGACGACATGGACAAGTTGGGACAAGGTTTTACGTCGGCCGACCCGCTCGAAGAGGTGGACATTGGGGATGGCACTATTCCTAGGCCGACATTTGTAAGCAAATTCTAGGAGCCGATTATAAATCCGAGTTAATCGCGCTAGTCAAGGATTATGTGGACTGCTTTGCTTGGGAGTACCACGAGATGCCCGGGTTAAGCCGAGAGCTCGTCGAGCATCGGTTACCAATAAAAGCCGGCTTCAGGCCATATAAACAGCCGGCTCGTAAATTCAACCCGGCAATATATGACCGGATCAAGGAAGAGATTGGCCGGCTCCTGAAAGCTAACTTCATCCGGCCTTGCAAGTATGTTGAGTGGATTTCCAACATTGTGCCGGTCGAGAAGAAAGGATCTGGTAAGATCAGGGCATGCATAGATTTCAGAGATCTAAATCGAGCTACGCCCAAGGATGAATATCCCATGCCAATAGCCGATATGCTTATCAATGATGCCTCTGGACACAAAGTCATCAGCTTTCTAGACGGGAATGCGGGGTACAATCAAATATTCATGGTCGAAGGGGACTCGGCTAAGAGAGCGTTTCGCTGCCCCGGGTTCGTTGGTTTATTCGAGTGGACAGTGATGACCTTTGGGTTGAAGAATGCTGGTGCTACATATCAAAGAGCGATGAACTTAATATTTCATGATCTTCTTGGAGTCGTGCTGGAGGTGTACATTGATGACGTAGTTGTCAAATCGGATGGCGAGGAAAATCATTTGGCCGATTTACGACTCGCGTTTGAGAGAATGAGGAAGTACGGGCTCAAGATGAATCCTTTGAAATGTGCCTTTGGCGTGTTGGCTGGAAAGTTCCTCGGTTTTATCATACATGAAGCCGGCATAGAGATTGACCCGACCAAGATTGAAGCTATCCAGAAAGTGCAGGCGCCGACTTGCAAAAAGGACATGCAGAAATTCCTAGGCAAGGTAAATTATTTGAGAAGATTTATTACTAACTTGTCAGGGAAAGTTGATGCATACACACAGATCCTTCGGCTCAAGAATGATGACGAGTTCACCTGGTGGGCAAGACAGCAAGAGGCATTCGATAGAATAAAAGCCTATTTGTCTAAGCCTCCAGTTCTGAGGAAGCCGACTCGTGGTCTACCGTTTCGGCTTTACATTGCAGCCGAGGAAAAGGTGATTGGAGCCGCCTTAACTCAAGAAGCCGAAGGACAGGAGTATGTCATTACATATCTGAGTCGACGACTGCTAGATGCCGAGTCCAGGTACAGCTTTGTAGAAAGGTTGTGCCTATCTCTTTATTTTGCTTGCACCAAGTTGCGCCATTATCTTTTATCTGGTGAGTGCAAAGTCTTTAGTCAAACCGATGTCATCAAGCACATGATACATAGGCCGATTCTCAGCGGACGAATCGGCAAATGGGCGTATGGATTGATTGAATATGATTTGGCTTATGAACCTCTCAAGTCCATGAAAGGCCAGATTGTAGCCGACTTCATCGTCGAGCATCGGGTTGACCTGGAGCAAGAAGCCGACTTAAATATTGTGTCGGCTGTACCGTGGAAACTTTATTTTGATGGCTCAGTTTGCAGTGGTGGACAAGGAGTCGGCATTGTGTGTGTTTCACCCCACGGTACTAACTTTGAGGCCTCTTGTCGTCTGGATTATTTTTGTACTAACAATGAAGACGAATATGAAGCTCTTCTATTCGGGTTAGAAATTTTGAAAGATGCAGGGGTAACTCATGTCGAGGCATATGGCGATTCACTGCTTATCGTACAGCAGGTGGCCAAGATTTTCCAATGTAACAGTGGATCACTCAACACATACCTCGACAGGTGCCTGGATATTATATCAACTCTGGATTATTTTTCCATATCTCATGTTTCCAGGCAGGACAATTGGCTCGCCAATGATTTGGCACAGCAGGCATCGGGCTATCATGTCAGCAGAGGAGTATTTTTTATAACAGAGAAGCCGATGCTAGCTGTTGGCAATGATTCGGAAACTGAAGGGAAAGCCGAGTCATCAAACTCAGGAGATGGAGGGAAAGCCGATTTATCTAATTCGGTTCCGGAAGAACTTGGCGAGACTCGGTCAGCTGATTGGAAGACACCTATTATCAATTATCTGAAGGATCCGAGTCAGAGAACCGAGAGGGCTATTCGGCGGCTTGCTTTCAAATATACTCTGGTAGATGACGAGTTGTATCGCCGAACAGTTGATGGGCTTCTTCTTAAATGCCTAGATGAAGATCAATCTCGGATCGCCATGGGAGAAGTCCATGATGGATTATGCGGGACACATCAGTCGGCTCATAAGATGAAGTGGATGCTCAGACGAGCGGGGTTCTATTGGCCGACGATGATCAATGACTGCTTTCGATACTACAAGGGATGCGAAGCGTGCCAGAGATTCGGGGATATCCAGCTAGCACCGGCTTCACTTCTTAACCCGGTAATAAAGCCGTGGCCTTTTAGAGGGTGGGCATTGGATTTCATTGGCATGATTAACCCGGCCTCATCCAAAGGGCATCGGTTCGTGCTGGTTGCTACTGATTATTTCACCAAGTGGTCCGAAGCAGTACCCCTCCGGAATATGACCCACAAGGAGGTAATCCAATTTGTTACTGAGCATATTGTTCACAGATTCGGCATCCCGCAGACTCTCACCACAGATCAAGGTACCTCCTTCATGGCTAAAGAGGTAAAACAGTTTGCCGAATCACTTGGGATCAAGATGCTCAGGTCGTCTCCATATTATGCTCAAGCCAATGGACAAGCCGAATCAAGCAACACGATTCTGGTTAGGTTGATCAAGAAGAAAGTTCAGGACTACCCGAGGAGGTGGCATGAGGTACTGTCCGAGGCATTGTGGGCTCACCGGATCTCAAGGTATGGTGCAACCAAGGTAACTCCTTTCGAGTTAGTTTATGGGCAAGAGGCCATTTTGCCAATAGAAGTGAATCTGGCTGCTTTGAGGTTCGCTAAGCAAAATAAGTTGTCGGCTGGGGACTATCACAATTTGATGATGGACAACATTGATGAAGTAGCCGACAAACGTATCAAGGCATTGAAGGACATAGAAAAGGAGAAGTTGCGGGTAGCAAGAGCTTACAACAAGAGAGTCCGGATTAAGAATTTTCAAATCGGCGACTTGGTCTGGAAAGTTATATTACCAATCGGTTCAAAGAGCCGAAAATTCGGTAAATGGTCACCGAGTTGGGAAGGGCCGTTCCGAGTCATTAGAATTGTACCCGGCAACTCATATTTAGTGGAAACATTGGAGGGCAGCATATTACCTCGAGCTATCAATGGGAAATACTTGAAGAAATTCCACCCAAGTGTGTGGCAAACTGCGTAAGCTACACATATGGCCGATGAGCTTAAGCATCGCCCTTAGATCAAATCTTCTACATTGTATATTTTCTAGTACGCAAGCTCTACTAGAAAACAGGGGGGCATGTGTTAGCGCCCGTTTTTGGCAGGTACCAGGTTCAAGAGTCCTCAGGAGGAATGGCGACTCGTTGATGACCCGGCGGGGAGCCAGCCCGACATATTCTGGAGTCGGTTAGTGACAACCCGGATCACAGGTTCAAGTGCTTATTCGGAAGAACAGATGACTCGAAGGGAACCTGGGGTCATGACCCGGTTTGTCAGAACTCGGCATATCCAGAACCTGGTTTAACAGGACCCGGTGCAGGCTAGACTTGAAGATTCTTGAAGATTCCAGAAAGCCGCATCGGAGAAGCCGGACGCGAGGAGAACTTAATGCTTGCCTAGCCCAAAAAGGAAGTCGGTGGCGCCAAAGGGAGTTCGGGTTCAACCCGGAAGGAAAAGGGGACTTTCCAGAAGAAGCCGGAGATGTCCAGCACGAGTCCGGCTAGGAGTCTTACCTAATTTAGAAGTAGAAACCGACCTATACCATGAGTTGTAATCCTTGTAGAAGTCCAAAACTTGTACGGGAAGTCCAGCCGCCTCACTATATATATGTAGGAGGTGACGGCCGATTGAAATTAAGCAAACAATCGACAAATCAATACAACCTCTACTTTTTACCCTCAAACCCTTGTTCCTGCTTCCGTTATTCGGCGACTTTTTGCAAGTTCATCGAATATCGACAACCGAGTTGAGAGCGGCCAAGTCCGGCTTAACTCAGCCAATTGTTGCCGGCTCCCTCCGACGGGGTCCCTCCCGAGGGGCTGGGGCATCTGGTTTCAAACGTGCCGAGTCTCCGTCTTGCGTATCGCGCTGAGACCCGGCCTCCCGCGGGGCGAGTTGCGGAGTATCTCCCCCGGCACCGCGGGTACACGAGGACGTGCTCGTGTGACGCGTTTACATCGCAACAACATGTTCTTATCTTCCACATCCTTTGATGTGCAGTCCACTCTGTAAAACTGTCCTCCTCCCTCTTCCCGTCCTTATGTTTGAGCAACCCATATCTTATCCTCCCTCAATCTACATCAGACAGTCCGGAGTCATACGAGGCTCTAGGACAATTCTGTCACTGCAGTAGGCAATACATCAAGGTAGCAACAATGCCACGGGATAGCTCCAACCAATAGAATCCGGCTCAAGCCACCACAACAACAAGGTCGAGCAAAGCAAGACCTAGAGATGCGCAAGACCGACCACGGTAGATCGAGATAGTTTCATGAGTGTTTAACTCTAATGTCGCCGTGTGAATCTAGTAGTAGTAGTGATGAGTGAGTTCAAAAAGGTCAGGTATCACGACGACCGAAAAGGCGAGAGGCAAATACGTCGAAAACTTCCAAACAAGTGGTTTCGCCTGAATATTTTAATCTCCTCATCAAAAGCATACCTTTTCTCCTTGTGTGAACTTCCAGTTCATTATCTATTCTGGTACGGTTTTCGGGACTTGGGACACATGATCTTCAGTTTATTTTGCTTGCACGAACAATATAGACCATTTAGTCGTAGAATGCACTCATTTTTCGATAGTTGTTGGATCTTAGCTTGATATGAGTAATCTTGATTTGGATCTAGATCCGTATGGTGCATGTGAGATCCTGGCCTAGGGCTTAATAGGATTGACAAAATACTCATATCAAAAGTTGCGACTTCTTTTCCGAAAGCTCATCTCGAAACCATAAATTCACTGTTTATAACGAAAACGAGTAAAAAAATTGCGCAAGCATAAAAACCAGTCGTCCACATGACGCTAGGCCACCAAACGCAACAAAAACACACCTCCGGCTACAGGGCCACCGTCCCGGCTTACACCACTCCACACCAAAACCGTACACGGCCACAACATCACACGACCCAGCCATTCTCGGAGCCCCTACTCCCCAAACCACGAACGTCGCGCCGAATACAGGGCCGCCCCCCCCGACGCAACAACCACAAACATTGCATTGTCTTATAGGTTGATATACGAGGTACATGTTCATGTTGTACATTGCGAAGTGACGGGTGCATCCGCTCCAATTTTATCAGAAAATATCTAGTGATACCACGCCTCACATAATACCATGATAACACTGCTCAAATTCTAAATTTACAAGTGTCAAAAAAATGAAATAAATTTGTCCATGCTCCCAAGATATGTGTTTAGATTCTCAAATTTTGATAACCATTAGAAGGGAGCGACTAAGACTCAATCGAGTGAGAATTAGGTTAACTCTCACTCACCTAGTTTCACTTGCAACTCATGTGCAATTCATATGTAACTGGAAAAATCTTAGTTACAACTTACGTGTAACTGGAAAAATTAGTTGCAACTCACATGCAAGCCATCTGCAACTGAGAAAGTCTAAGTTGCAACTCATCCGCAATCCACCTACTCCCTTCGTCTGCGAATAAGTGTACGTTTTCCTTTTATGGAAGTCAATTTTTTTTAGATTTGAAATTTTACACAAAAAATAGTAACATATGTGATATCAAATTACTATATTATTAAACTACATGTCAATATGTATCTAGCGATATTAACTTAGTGTCATAAATGTTGTTACATTTTTCTAGAAAGTAGGTCAAAGTTAATAAAGTTTGAGTTAAGACATGTGTAAAGGTATACTTATTTGAGGACGGAGGGATGTGTAACTGAAAATTTCAGTTGCAATCCATATATAATTTATAGGTTGCACTAATCACGATGCAAATCTGATGGTTTTAGTGTTGAGTGAGCTTTTAACTTAAGTCTCACTCTAGTGAGAAGTGGCAAAACCGAATTTAAAATACACAAGGAAAGAAAAAAAGACAAATTGCTATGAGAATAGTCTCATTTTGTGTTTTTTTTGTGATTGTTTATGTTGAATTTCTCTTTTTTGTTTCTCCGCTTGTGCTTCGAATTTGTTCCTGTAAAACACCCATTATTTTTTTGGATTATTTTGAAACTTGAAAATTTAAATTTGAGAATTTTATCATGTGAGGGTGTATATCACTAGATATGATCTCCAACTTTAGTACTAGTAACTTTTTTTACTATAGGAGTTCATTGAGTAAATCAAAATCGTACCCTCCGATGATCCATGGGAGTGGCGTCCCCTGGCCTTTGCACACTCCGGTCCAGTCTCCGGACGGTGTTCCGTAGATTGTGATCGGGCCAGGAGCGCCGCCGCAAAGCTGCCGCTCAGCTGGAAATTCCCCACACAGGCAGCAGCACTCGCGAGTCCATTTCAAAATATTTTGTTTGAAAGAGGAGGTCTAAAACCTCTCGATCCTCGCGTGTCAGCGCCATGTCGTCCCCACCACAGCAGCGCCCACCCCCTCCCTCCGCCCCGCCTACCGTCACATCCCCTCCTCCGGCGACCGCCACGCAGCCCCTCCCCCGCGCCTTCCTCGCCACCCCCACGCCGCAGCGCGTCGCCGCCACCCCGCCGCCGCTCTTCACCGGCCGCCCTCTAAACCCTAACCCTACCCACGCCTCCCCAGCACACGGCATACTCTACCCCGTCGCCACGTCCTCCTACCCCGCCGCCGCCGCCGCCTCCGCCGCGGTGGCGAACCATCGTCGCATCCCCCAACTCTCCGTCGGTTACCCGCGCGCCCACCATGTCGCGGTCCCCATCGCGCCGTCTCCGCAGCCCCAGGTCCCGACGCAGCCACGGTCGTACGCTGCCGTGCCGCGGGCCGTGGTGGCGGGTGTGACGCCGCGTCCTGAGCACCCTCCCCGAGGGGTTCCTATTGCTCCGCAGCCTCACCCCAAGGTGAATAGCTTATTTTCGGTTCATGGGCTTTGACTTGAAGGGCATTAGACTACAGCTCGATCCTCCTCTTAATTCTCACTATAAGGCTTGGGATCTCGCCAGTGAAACGCCTAATCAATCATGTTTCTAGGGTTTCATACGCAGGATGAAGTATTTATAGCACTTGCTTGGCATTGCGGTGCAGTATTATATCGGAGACAGGCTTTTGTGAATCGTCAGGCATTGGGGATTTATCGCCTGTGAAATTATTGGGAAAAGAGTCATATTATCTTGTTTATTTGATTTTACAGTGCCGATTTGTGCTGATTTATAGCCGTTCATGCATTGTGCTGATTAGGATGTTCCTTACTACCTCAGTGGTCAATTCTGCAGTCAATATTATTGTTCGTTATGCTCCATAGTAACGTTTATTGTTCTTTTGGGGGGAATGTCTTAGCTTATTCCAGTTCCAGCTGTTACTCCATCCCCTAAAGAGCATAGCAACACAAAGGAAAGGTAAACAACAAGATTACGAGCATATAAATTTGTCTTTTGAATTGAAATTTTGCAAGTGATTTTTTATACTTTAATTAATTGCAGAGAAAGTACCAAAGAAGACACTACAACTGTGGTGATCAATGACCGCAAAGTAAGTGCATGTTTATTAGGCTTCATCTTTAGACTTCATCTTTAGAGATAGAGTTGAGAGATGCAATATCTGTGCTCATTGGTACTATTGTTAATGGTCTAGTAAGAGGGGAATGATTCTACTTTTTGACTAGTTTCAACATGTCCAGTAACTATTGCAAAGGCAAATGGATCTTCAGTTACCTGTATACTTCTGACACACGAGAGGAGTTTGTGCTTTGTACTGAATATTGATATGCTATTTTAGTTCGTAAGGTAATATGGCCTGATAACTCGTAGAGTTTAGTACTTTTACTATAGAGATGAAAATGATATGACACTGCAATTCGCTTGTCAAAGTAATGTTGATTAAATTTATTCATGCCTTGTTTTGTTTTTCATCTGGAGAGGTGATATTTCTTATGATCTTCTTTTGGTTGTTCGAAGGTTAACGTGTTGGACAGTGAGTCGGGATCATTGTATGCTCTGTGCCGATCTTGGGTGCGTAATGGTGTTCCACACGAAATTCAGGTTAGCATACTTCATTCTTTCATTTGAATGCATATGTTAGTTGCTTGTTTTAAAAGTTTTTTTTTTTACTTCCGCATTCTCTACATTAGCTCCTTCTCTGTTTGAAGGCACCTCAGATGTCTTTCTGGTGGTTTTCGCACTTCAAACTTTTCTCTTTCACTCTTTGATTAAATAAATGGATGTTCATTACATAAATATCCTATGTGCTCTTTGAGAAAAAACATGCTATTAATTAGGACAATTTTGTTAGGAAATTGGATCTATGGGTATTGATCAAAGGGAATTTAAAACTTGTACTCTAGAACACATCTACCTTAGGAAATTACTGCTTGTTCTCCCTCACAAACTTTTGCTCACTTGTATTTGCACTAATCTCATATATGTATTCTACTATTCTGTACTCCAAAACATGATTTTAGTTAACCACGTTCTTCAGTTTTTGTCTGAAAATACCATTAGAAGATATATGCGTCCTAATGTAAATGCAATAGTTAGCACACAACTGGATTTATTGTTGCGTGTTTTGAGGCTTCCCTCTTATTACTTTCAGGGGCTATATATTTGTGTTCTCTTATTCAAAGCTCATATTACTTGCCTCATTTTTGTTTTCAGCCAAGCTTTGTTGGAAATGTTGCACCACTTCTTCCAAGACCTTTGCCTGCTTCAGTTGTGGACTCTAGGATGTCAGAAAAGGACAATGATGCTGAAGATCAAGATTTAGATGAAGCGAAGGTATCCTTTAAACAGCAACTGTACAGCATTGTTACTTTGATTTAATACTTTGTTGACACAAATGCACTGCCATACCTCTTAAATATATAGTGTTTCAGGGAATTCTAGATTCTACACGACAACTGTAAGTTATAGGTTTTTGAATGATTAACAAGCTTCCATCGGAAGCAATATCTGAATCTGAAGCATACCTTTATAAGGGTAGATGCTAATTCACCATCAATACCACTGAATAGCAAGTTATTGGACACTGTTAGTTCGAAACTTGATATAAGGAAGTTACAGCTTCATTTATTCATGTTTTGATCCATTTTGTCTACAGTCTACCTAATATAGATTTCCCTTCCTCCACCTTTTTTGGGATTTGTGCGGACTAGAGTGGGTGTTTCAGTACTGCCCTTTTCATTCATTTCTCACGCTTTATTTCTTATCTGTTTATAAAAGTATTTGAAGCCCTGTATCCTGCATATGCTACAGTTGGTTGATCACTTAATTAAAAATGGCATATAGCTAAAGATTCCAAACCTAACCTGTTATCAAGATTGGGCTCATCTGTTGTACCTTACCAAGAAAATGTTACATTTCATAGATTATTTCTAATTTCTTGACTGAAAGGATAAAGGGGCACTTTCTTGAAATGCTATCCTTAGCTGTGATTTACTTGTTTTATGATCTTCTGTTACCCCAACACTTTTGTAACTATTAGTGAATCTACCTCTCTTATACTTCTCTATCACCAAAAACGTTACTGCTTGCATTAATAGTTGGGGTGTTAGACTCTGATACCATTTGATTTGATATTTTATTGTGCAGAATGATACTGGTGAATATACTGCAGATGACTTATTGAAGCAGCATGTAACTCGCGCAAAAAAGATCCGGGCTAAGTATGTATTTTTCTTCTCCTATCTCTCTTCTAACTTTTTAATAGATGCTGAATCAATCACCTGAAGAAGATAAGGCCAAAAAATGGCGAGGATAGTAACAATTTTGCTGGTAAAGATTAAGCTGAAATATGACAATGTGATAGTGTTTGCCTTTGTGAGGTTATTAACTTGGATAATTAGATGAGCCTCTCCATGTTCAGAACTGACAGTTTCTATTGGTAAAGTAACAGTTCACAACATACATTGTAAATGGGAGTGGTAACATACGAATATGATCTCGACTGGAATGTGAGTTATTTTCTTCCATTTTAATGTAAGTTTGTTCGGCAGATTGCGCAAGGAGAGGCAGGGCCGGATCGAAAGATACAAGCAACGCCTTGCACTTCTTTTGCCCCCACCACCACCTCCACCTAGCGAGCTATGACGGACTTCTATAGAAACCAACTGATGAGATTGCAAACGCCATGTCTTACATGTTGCCTTTGCGTTGTCATGTTAATTTGCAGAATCCGGGAAGCTGACATCATTCCTGTTGTTGTACTGTTCTCTGTATTAGTATTTGTTTCGTCCGCTTGATAACCAACATTACACTTTGTATCTTAGCCTAGGAATATATTGTTCCTCCAGACAGCTTAGCATTTTCTTCTTGGAACCATTTGCTCCATGTAAATGTGTGTCTAGAATCTTTGTAGATCGACAACTGAACTATTTGTAGTATGATTCAATTTGTCCTCTTGTAGCTATCATATGTCAGGCGAGTAACTTTTTTTCTTATTATACATCAGTTACAAGTCTGGGTGATCATCGTACCAAAACCATGAAGATTAGACTCCAGCGTACTTAGAGCATCACTAGTAGTACCCTCAAACCCTCATAGCAGTTTAAGGGTTGAGAATTGGCATTTTTTGACACTTTTAAGGGTTGAAAAACAGGGGCAAAGACTAGAACCCTCAAGGTATTATTGGGTTATAAGGGTTGGGTTTGAGGGTTCTAGTCTTTTGCCTCAACCCCAACATTTAAAACTGTCATTTGACATATCACAAATTTCATCACATTTCATCATTTAATATCACAAATTTCATCACATTTGACATAAAACAATAATCATTCTAGTTATTATTACACCACCGAATAGTACTTTCAAGCACATAATAATCATTCAAGTTATTACAACAATGTTGGAGCAAATTACAATAATTGTTCGAATCAAATAGGACATAGAAAAGTAAAACAAAGGTAGATCATGGGCCATGGCGCCGCCCATCCAACTGCCACTGGTGCTCTACTAGATCATCCCGGAGCCGACCATGAGTGTTTGCATCCTCAATCTCACGATGTGCTTGAAGAAAAGCTTGTACGCGACAAGGGTTTCTTTCCGGTTGCACACGGGTACCAACATTGTCATAGAAACAAGGCAGGTTTAACCCTCTCTCATCCTCTAGGATCATGTTGTGTAGAATCACACAACATTTCATGATGTTCACCAAGGTTTTTTTGTCCCAAAACCGAGCTGGACCCCGAACTATGGCAAACCTTGCTTGCAAAACACCGAAAGCTCTCTCAATATTCTTGCGGTATGCCTCTTGTGCCTTGGTGAAATGAGCCTCTTTTTTGGTTAAGGGCACCCCATTTTTCTCCTTGATGGACTTCACAAGAGTTGTCCAATCGGGATAAATGCCATCGGTGAGATAGTATCCCATTGAGTACTCATTGTCCATTATTTTGTAGTTGCAAGTTGGAGCATCCCAGAAATTAATCTTTTAAACAAAGGAGATCTATTGAGCACATTGATATCATTGAGTGTTCCCGGCAACCCAAAGAATGCATGCCAAATCCATGTGTCCTCCGATGCCACGGCCTCAAGCACAATGGTAGCATCACGGCTTTTACCGCAATACATTCCGTGCCATGCCTTTGGGCAATTTTTCCATGTCCAATGCATGCAATCAAGACTACCAAGCATCCCCGGCCATCCCCTTTTTTCATTAATTTCCATCAATCTCTTCGTATCTTCCTCGTTTGGTGCCCGAAGATACTTTTCACCATACAACCGGATGACCAATTTTGCAAACCTACGGACGGACTCCGTGGTTGTATCTTGCCCAATGCGAAGATACTCGTCGGTATAGTCCGCGGGTATGCCATAGGCGAGTACCCGCATTGCCGCCGATATCTTTTGGTATCCACTAAACCCCATGATACCGGCGGCGGATCTACGACGCTTGAAATAATCGGACGCGGCCTCACAATCTGTGACAATCTTCACAAACAAACTACGACGCATTCGGTACCTTCTTCGGAAGAGGCGAGGAGGGTATGTAGGAGCATCCGCGAAGTAGTCTTGCATCAGATGCTCATGTCCGAGAGCGCGGTTCCGGTAGATGGTGACTCGCCCCATCTTCGACCCTCTCCTTTGATCCAACAGCTTCACCCGGTCTTCAAACGCTTGCACGTCGATGAGGAGGCTCATCATCTCGACGTCGTCGTCTTGAAGCAACTCCTCAATGTCCGAATCGTCGGATGACGACCAACCGGACGAATTGGACAACGACTCCATGTCCGAATCTACACAACACAACAATAATACATTGTGAGTGCCAACAATGAATCAAAAAGGAAAAAATGAAACAAAAAAAATAAATGGACGCATACCTGCGGGTCGGCGAGGAGAGCTCGGGGCGGCGCGGCTGCCTCTGGCCCGCCTGGTCCTCTCGGCGAGGAGAGCTCGAGCAGGCCTGGGGCCGGCCTGCCTCTGGCTGCGGGAGGCGGCTGGGGCGGCGGGAGGCCTGGGGACGGGGTGGGCGGGCCGCGGCAGGCGGCCGGGTGCGGGAGGCGGCGGGCGGCCGGGGGCGGGGTGTGGCACGCGGCCGGGGGGCGGGGTGCGGTGGCTGGGGGAGGTCGAGGAGGTGGAGGAGAGGTTGAGCAGGCCGGGGGGTGGCCAGACGGCGAGGAGAAGCTCGGGGCGGCGGCGGCGGTCGTGCCGCTCGGGTGGCGGCTGCGCGGGGCGGGAGGCGGCGGGGATGGCCGGAATGGCGGCGGGCGGCGGCCGGCGGCTCCAGTGAGCGCGGGCGGGAGGTTGGGGACAGGAAAAATCCCTGCCGCGCGACGATGGAACACGAGTGCGGGTTGGGGTAGTTTTTGCTCCCCAACCCTCACTTCTACAGGCTGGGAGGGGGTTTGAGGGTTGGACCCTTAAATTTTTTTGAGGGTTTGAGGGTTAAGGGGTTCTAGTCTACGCGTTTTTTCGCTCGCAAACTGTAAAAAAGCGGTTATTTATAAGGTTTTGAGGATTTGAGGGTACTACTAGTGATGCTCTTAGCTAGGGTAACGAACATGTAACGCGTGTTCTGTTGCTGGCAGGCATGTATTATGTTTTGCTCTCGGGCTAGGTGACTGTCCTTGAATTTTCTTTTGAAGCGATTATTGTTTTTCTACGAGATTTTCTCCAGAATTGCAACATTTTGAAACGCCTTACAAATATTATTTTGACATAAACTCTTCAATGATCATTCCAGTTAAAATGAATTCCTTAAGAATGTCTAAAAAATCAAGCAACTCTTCTCCTTTGAACAACTAATAGAGCCGCTGCGGTCACCTTCCGTTCACCACCCTGCAGTTCCTCCTGACCTCCCCCATGCTCCCGGTGAGCGGGGTGATGTTGGCCATCTTGATCATCGCCGTCGCGAAGCTCCGGAAGAAGTCGGCCTGGCTGCCGGCGAACCGCCGGACGATGGGTGCAGTGGAGGCCGCGGCGCCGCCCAGCCAGGGACGGAGCCAGGGGGTGCGGGCAGGGGCCATGGCCCCCCCTATGGTGGGAAAAATTTTCTGAATACCCCTTAGATTATGTGTATTTGACAGCAAAGTTTGCCAAAATTTACGTATATGACCCCCTCCAAGGTTTATAGTCTTTACTTGGCCCCCTTGATGATAAATTCCTGGCTCCATCCCTGCGCCCGGCGCGGAGAGCATCACCTGGTCGGACCGGAGCTGGCCGCGGTTGCGCATGATGTTGGCGTAGTAGCTGTTGTCGAACGTGTTGGGCGTGGCCGGATCGAGGTTGTTCAGGCGAGTGTTGCCGGTGCCCGCCGACGCCGGGCAGCTCCGTCGCAGGGTGTTGAGATACGCCCCGTCCAGCGTCGGGTCCGGCTGCCCGGTGCCGCTGAAGTTGTCGAGCCTGTCCTGGATGAACCTGCACTGCGCCCGGCCGATCGTGTGCGCCCCTGGAAGATGAAACGAGACGTACGTGGCATTCGAAACGTTCCAGTTGTACAACACGGTACGAGGCCGCGATTTGATTTGATTTGATAGCGGCAGTAGTATACTATAGTACCTTGGAAGATGAAACGAGACGTACGTGTCATTCGAAACGTTCCAGTTGTGCAACACGGTTCGCCTCTGGAAGATGAAACGAGACGTACGTGTCATTCGAAACGTTCCAGTTGTGCAACACGGTATGAGGCCGCGATTTGATTCGATTTGATTTGATAGCAGCAGTAGTATAGTACCTTGGAGGGCGACGAAGTCGGTGTCGTCGAGCCCGACGGCGGCGAACTTCTGCCTGAGGACGTCGAGATCTTCGGTGGGGGCAGGGAGGTTGTCGGCGCCGTCGAAGTTGGCCATGGTGGCGCCCCTCCGCCCCAGCATCGTTCTCCAGTAGGGCCCTCCCGCCAGCTCGACGGAGATCTCGGAGGCGAGCACGACGATGTCGGCGCAGGAGACGATGCCCGGGCAGGCCTTCTCCAGGGCCGCCTTGACGTCGTCCAGCACCGGGAACCCGAGCGCCGAGTTGATGTTTGGGAGGGCGTTCTTCTCGCTTCTTATCGTCGGGCTGTCGCAATGCCACCGCGGCCATATCCAACTCTCTGGTTCAGCGCCGCTGCTCTCCCAATTTTCTGGTTCGATTTCTGTTGATCGTGGCCACTAGCGAAGAAGGCAGCCCAAAAAAGTTGCATGCTGTGATAAAACATATGGACGAACTCTGGTAAACACAACCGTGAAACCAAAAAGCTTCCGAGACGATGGAGTGTACTTTTAGTGAGTAATTTCCCTTCGTATCAATGATACAACTGGCAAGTTTACAAACTTTTGATTATTAGACCATGAGAAGACATGCACAACCATTGATTATGACCTGTTGCCACTTGCCATGACTACAGAAGGAAACCACGTTTCAGATCACAGATAATAATTAACATCGACAGCCACAAGATAGCACAGCACACAAGAGCAGATTCGCCAAAATAGAGTTTTCTACCATATACCAATACTCTCAAGTATCACGACATCGATAGAAGGACGAAACAAAAAATAAAGAAGGTTCAACGACAACCATAGACGATAATTATGCTTAAACTCTGACACGGCAATGGATTTAACCGGTCCATGAAACTGACTAGCGGCACTCTAGTTCTTGATCTTCTTCTTGGGCCTCAGCTGGTTGCTGTGACCACACTTCTTCTTCCGGCAGTTGACGGCCCTTGGGTGCAGACGTGCATAGCACCTGCAGTTTAAGGGAAAGATTATAGTCTGGACGATCAAAAGTTATTTGTACGAGATTGGAACTGTAAAAATGGAACAAGGTTAATTAATTTGCAAAAGATTCAATAGATTTCTAAAAGGCAATCAAAGACTGGTACACTTGAAAAGCTGGCAAAAGGGAACGGATAATAGCAAACAACAAAAACTGAACACCTGACAGAACAGGAAAATTAACTAGGAATCACCATGAAACAATGACTCCATGGAGGCTCTCAGTCAAGGCCAGTTTTTTCCACATAGGAAGATCCCTCAGAAGAGATTTCCCTTCTCTATAGATGATGCTCTTCAAACTCATTGCATCATTCCATCTCAACCTTTTGATGAAGAACAATATTAGGGAAATCAAATTCCGCTATAGTTCTTCCCAAAAGGAAGAAACTTCACAAGGAACCAATGAGAGAGAAGAGCAGACAACAACAGATAAAAGAAGAAATCACTTCATCGAGTCCTCCAATTCAGTGTGGTTAAAGCAAGAGTAGTCATCATCGAGCCAATAACTTGCTGTCACAAATACAGCACTAAGCCAGAAAGCATAAAGAAACAACAATAGAGTATGATGATCTCCTAGAAAATGCAAGAACCTAAGCCCCTACTACACTAAAAGAAACACCATGCTAATATTTCCTAAGATACTAAGTTGTAAATCTTCATGAAAGACAGCTTTAGGTCATCTCAACGGAAAACCTAAATCCATAAATCTATTACTAGGCACAATATGAAGTAAAATCTACATACATAAAACAATACAGAGATAAAACGAAGGACAACAATACAGAGATAAAATGAAGGCCAATCTTATGTTTTCCTGATGAAAATATTGAAATGGCCGCTAGAGTTATAGGGGGCAGAGAGTAATTATGCCATGGATTTTACACCGGATCTAAGGTGTTGTTTGGATACAGCGTATATGCAGAACGGGATTTCATAAAAGAACTTAACGACTGTACCAAACTAAAACCCTGTTCGGTTTGCCCTACTAGCCAGGGGACATCCAAAATTGTATGATTACAATCTTTAGTTTTTAAGATCTGATTGTGCATTAATGATATAAAAGTTCACATGGATAGATACGCATATTAGAGAGGTGCGAATTGTACATTTCTACATAATATTCTGACCACTGCAACTATATATATGTACATCTAACAGATAGATAATCATAAACTGAACAGAAATGGTCTAAACAATAACAGGAATTGAAGAGCAAAGAAAAGGATCGGCTAGCAGGCTTACTTGCGGCAGATCATCTTCTCCTGGTTGTACTTGCGGGCGAGCGCCTGCAGGGACGGCTCGATGATACCTCCACGGAGCCTGAGGACGAGATGGAGGGTGGACTCCTTCTGGATGTTGTAGTCCGCAAGGGTGCGGCCATCCTCCAGCTGCTTGCCGGCGAAGATCAGACGCTGCTGGTCCGGCGGGATTCCTACCGGAACAAACACCATATTAAGATTACCCCCAGCCGCCGCCAAAAATGAAATCAACGGAGAAAGAAGAACATCGGAGAAGAAAGGACTTACCCTCCTTGTCCTGGATCTTAGCCTTCACATTGTCGATGGTATCGCTGCTCTCTACCTCGAGGGTGATGGTCTTCCCGGTGAGGGTCTTCACGAAGATCTGCATTTTGGCCAAGGGTGTTGGGCGGCGGCGGCGGGTGTTGCATTTTATAGGGGGTCGTGGCTAGGGTTTGGTGTGACGAGGAGGAATGTCTAGATAGTGGGCTGGGCTCGTGAATGGGACGCGAGAACGCAGCAAGCCCACCAACTTTCGGCCGTGGAGACAAGAAATACCTTAGCCCACAGAATGTCTAGAGAATGGGCTGGGCTCGTGAATGGGACGCGAGAAATGTCTAGAGAATCCATAGCATAATTAACTCTTTGCCATCCACTCAAGAAAAAAGACTCTTAGCAGCAATCCGGATGGACTATGACCTAGAGAGCTAGGGTTTTGGTGACTCCGGCGGCGATCCGTCTCCGATCGTCGGGAACTCGATCCTTCTCCTCTCCTCTCTGTTCGGGATGATTCAGGGGCTTGCTGGTTCGGTTTCCCGGCCTTGGCAGGGGAAGGGTGATTAGGGTTCGTGATCTCGATCGGGGAAGTCCGGATCTGCTATGGCGGCAGAAAGCTCTAACGACGGAGGTGGGAAGTCTGACCAGATCATTGATGTGAATGAACTGCTGAAGAACATGAATCTGCATGAGGCAGAGCTCGAGGATGTGGTGCTCGGGAAGGAGGAGATCGGCAGCTGGCCGAGAGTCAAGTGGCTAGCGTCGGCAAAGGTTCTGACCAGTAAACCCTTCGGGCTGCAGACGCTGAAATCAACCATGCTAGCCGCATGGAACCCTGCACAGGAGGTGAAGATAACGGAAGTAGTGCCGAGGAGATCGGCAGGTGCTGTTGCGGCAAGGGAAGCAGAGGATGGAGATGGTGCAAACAACTCTGGAAAATCGGTGGCCTCTCTCGAAGGGGACCGCCGCCCGCAATGAATATAGCAAGTCTGAATTGTCGTGGATTTGGAATGGCCGCGACAATTAGAGAAATCCGTGATTTTGTGCGGAGATATGCCCCCTCTATTCTATGTGTAGTTGAGACCCAGGTGCACAAGGTTAGAGTGGAAAGACTAGCGCATACGCTAGGTTATGATAGAGCTTTTGCTGTTAGTAGTTCTGGCCGTAGTGGCGGGCTAGTAATCTATTGGAATGATGAAATAAATGTTGAGATTCTCCCTTATTCTCAGTATCACATTGACGATGTGGTTTCTTCCCCTACCATGGAACGATGGCGACTAACGTGTGTATATGGAGAAGCGCAGGTTCGTGAATGTCACAAGACGTGAGACATGCTGAAGAGTACATCAAATCATCCTCGGATTTACCTTGGCATTGTATTGGTGATTTTAACGAGGTCTTACACCGAGATGGACATGATGGAGTTAAGGAGAGGTGCAGCGCCCAAATCGTTGCCTTCCGTGAAACGGTGGATGTCTGCGGGCTCTCGGACTTGGGACTTTCGAGAAAAGAGTTACAAGGGGCTCGTACTGCCGTACACGGCTTGACAGAGCCTTGGCTTCTGCTAGCTGGTGCATGC
Source organism: Puccinellia tenuiflora (assembly GCA_012064385.1). Lineage (NCBI taxonomy): Eukaryota > Viridiplantae > Streptophyta > Magnoliopsida > Poales > Poaceae > Puccinellia > Puccinellia tenuiflora. The sequence continues at coordinate 372,257 of QRDG01002045.1, forward strand.
GATACCCGTCAGATGTGCTTAGGCACTTGACAGCAACAACATCAGACCACTCCCCGATCCTCCTGGAATGCATGCCACGGGAGGCACCTCACAACAGAGACCAGCGCGTGTTTCGCTATGAGATGATGTGGGAGAGTCATGAAGATTTTGACCCGTCTCTGAAGAACCTTTGGCAGAACGGGGTACTATGCACTAACGCAGTGGATGTAAGAGATAAACTTCAGCACACCGCGACCGGCCTCAAGAGGTGGAATACTGATACATTTGGTACTGTGCGGAAACAGCTCAAGGAATTATGTGCCCGTTTGGAGGTGCTGCGTGCAGAACCGGGCTGATCGGGACCCTCATATGAGGAAATCAAAACATGTGAGCGACTCGTGGAAATCCAACATCGCGAGGAAGTCATGTGGCGGCAGAGGTCATGTATTCAGTGGTTAGCTGAAGGAGACAAGAACACACACTTCTTCCATCAGAGAGCTTGCAGACAGAAGAAAAAGAAGAAGATTACACGGCTGCAGCGACCGGATGGGACAGTGTCTGAGGACCCGGATGAACTAAAAAACCTTGCTAGAGATTTCTACAGGAACTTGTATGAGTCGGAAGGGATGAACGACATGGCTGCTGTACTAAACATGGTTCATGTTAAAGTAACCAGCATGATGAATGAGGATTTGACTGCTCGAGGAGGAAGTCAAAGCTGCTCTCTATCAGATGTATCCCACAACGGCCCCGGGGCCGGATGGTTATCCTACACATTTCTATCAGCGGAATTGGGACCTTTGTGGTGGAGAGATTACTACGGCTGTGCTTCATATTCTTCGTGGCGAAGACAGCTCGCGGGTGTTGAATGATACGTTCATAGTGCTAATACCGAAAGTGGCCAACCCTTCCGAGTTGGGTCAATTTCGGCCTATAAGTTTATGCAACGTGGTGTACAAGATTCCTTCAAAGGTTCTGTCTAACAGGCTGAAGAAGATTCTTCCGGAGATCATCTCTCAAGAACAATCTGCCTTTGTTTCGGGAAGGTTGATCACAGACAACATAATTACAGCTTATGAGTGCCTGCATTTTATGAAAAGAAACAAAGCAAAGAAGCATAGACACTGTGCTCTAAAGTTGGATATGAGGAAGGCCTACGACCGGGTTGAGTGGGATTATTTGAAAGCCATTATGATCAAGCTGGTCTTCACTCCTCCATGGGTTGATTTGGTGATGAGAATGGTGTCCACGGTTAAATTTTCAGTCCTAATGAATGGTGCACCTTCAGAAGCTTTTACTCCCTCTCGTGGTATACGACAGGGGGATCCTATATCTCCATACTTGTTTTTGCTTGCAGCTGAGGGCCTCTCGTGCCTCTTGAAATCTAGAAATGTTCTCCAATCATCGAACTTACAAGGAGTAAAGGTGGCGAGCTCCGCGCAAGCGGTTAACCACTTACTGTTTGCAGATGATAGCCTACTGTTTGTGAAAGCGAGTATGGAAGGAGCAGGGGAGGTTGAGCATGTGCTTAACCAATATTGTCAGGCCTCGGGGCAAAGGATAAATCTTGATAAATCATCGGTCTACTTTAGCAAGGGTTGCCCGGAGTCGGTTAGGACCGAGATGAAAGATAGGCTCAATGTGCAAAATGAGGCATTGAGTGAGAAGTACTTGGGTATGCTGTCAGATGTTGGTCGATCAATAAATGGTGCGTTCAAATACTTGAGAGATCGAGTCTGGAAACATGTCCAAGGATGGATTGAAAACCTTCTATCAGTGGGAGGGAAGGACATTCTGATCAAATCAGTGGCCCAAGCAATCCCCACATTTTCTATGTCCTGTTTCAAGCTCCCTAAAGGTTTGTGTGAGCACATTAATGGCATTTTGAGGAATTTCTGGTGGGGATGCAAGGATGGCAAGCGGAGAACCTGTTGGATCTCTTGGTAGGAAATGTGTATGCCTAAATATGTTGGAGGTTTAGGGTTTCTTGACATTGAACTCTTTAACTTGTCTTTACTAGCAAGACAAGCCTGGAGGATATTACAAAACCCACACACTTTGAGTGCGAGGGTGCTAAAGGTTGTTTATTTCCCGGATGGTGATTTCCGAGAGGCCTCAGTAGGGAATCATGGCTCGCAAGTCTGGCGAGGTATCATGGAAGGGAAAGATGTGTTGAAGCAGGGCCTTATCCGTAGGATCGGCACGGGTGAGACAACTCATGCTTGGAATGACAATTGGCTTCAGGAAGGAACTACGACACTCGCAAGCGTCGCCGCGTCGGTGTCAAAATGACAGGGATTTCTCCCGACCCCAAAAAACCGCAACTCTGGACAAGTCGCAGCGCTCCAATCATCCTACCACCCACCAACATACGCGACCACGGAATTGTAGCCACCAACGTCGTATCACCATGGCAAGCGTTGTGCGGCCGGCCGAACTGAAGAGAACCCGCCGTAGACAAGGAGCGACAATACCACATCCACACGGGAGGGAACAAACTCCACCGCCATAGGCGGTAGCCGACCGGACGTAGCAGGCAAGAGCACACCAGGCCATTGGAGCCGAAGGGCGGCAGCAGCACAGCCACCTGGAGGTTCTCCACCGCCATTAGCGGGTGCCGACCGGACATGGCAACAGAGACACACCAGACCTGGTAGGCTCGGTCGGGCCCTAGACGGGCCCGTAAAGTCTCCGCCGCCATGCTGCTACACGTAGGCCAACACTGCTGCTACCCTCTAGCTCAACACCAATGGCCCGGCCGGACCTAGACGGTACCGCGAAGCTCCTGCCGCCACGCTGCTCGAGTCGCGAATAAAGAAGATGATCCTGCTCCACGATCCCCAGATCCAGTCTATCGTTCTTGGAGAAAAGAAAAAAAGGGGAAACCGCCCGAACAGAAACAAAATATCACAAGGGGCCGGAGATGCGTCGCGAGCTAGGTAGCAGCAGCGTTACACGTCTTTCGGAATCTCCCTGTAGCGTCGGAACAAGAGGGTGATGGGCAGGAGAGACAGACAGATCGAGGAGCTGCAACCCCGGCCGATCGTCGTAAAAGAGACACGTCGCTATGCTTGGATTCGTACGTAGCGTACGTTGTGTACCGACGAGGTGTACGTGTCTCTTATTCCATGATCGGCGATCCTATCGACAATTAAGCCAAACGGATAGGTGACGCACATTACGTAGATCCGTAGGTATCACCGCCGTGTCTACGTACAGATACTACTAGGTTTTTCATCGGAGAAGAGAACGGCAGGAAACAGACAAGAGAAATCTGACCACTTATAGCCGAGGAGCAGATAGTGTTCTGAATCTGATCGGCGTACCCTGCGTTGGGAATGAAGCTCCCATTTGATTCGATCCCGACGCTACCAATCCCACCGCTGTTTGCACGAGGAAAGAGCAAAAACGTTTCTTCACCACTTGATCCATAGGATACATATATCTTATCTATGACACATCATTTTGTTCTTTGGATGTGGAAAACAGGGTGAGGCCTGCGGGGAAAAATCACATCGTTCATCTCTGCTGCGATGGCTACCTAGCTCGAGACCCACACTAGTTTTCCCTTCCTGATCGTTTATCTTTTTCCTCATTGTCGCGACTCAGGCAGCAGCATGTGTTGTTAGGTGACGGCACTGGCAAATTCCCAGTGCAAGGCATGTGAGGTGCCGAGCTACTAGATCCCGATCTCCACAGATAAACCCTACATTTATAGTATTTATCCGTTCAAGTGAGATAGACCAACGTCAGGCATATCCGAGTAGATTTTCAGTTGACCGAACAAACCCTTGGTTGTTTCTTTCCAATCTGTTGCGGGATACAGTAATTTTCGTGAAAACATAAAAAATTAAAAATTCGATGCACTGATAGAATAGAAGGTTTATGTATAAGTTCAAAACCGGACCAAAACCGCACCATACAATTTAACCCAGTAGCAGAGGCGGAATTTTTTTCTAAAGTATGGCGAGGCAAGCAGCCATGTACAGAACAACAATGAATTTGAAGTTTCATCAGTGCTAACACATATATATATATTGAAGTTGGGAAAAAATTGAAGGTGTGGCGGAGGCCAAATCTTGTCAGGTTGTTGCCTCCGTTACTGATTGAACCCAAACAAGCTAAATCTAGGATAGCAGCCGGTGAAGGGCCGTAGCCCCTCCGTCCATCCATGATCGTGCCTCGGCTCTAATCATGTTAAACAAGGCGACGACACAAGGCTAAACGTTGTCGAAGATGAACGCGTTGCGATGCTTTCAGATCCACCAAGCCTTGAGCATGCTCGTCGACGAAGTGCCCTTACACAATGTTCCGGGGTACTCCCTCCGTTCCATATTAGATGACTCTCAAATAGATGTATCTAGATACAAAATACGTTTAGATACATCTATTTAAGAGTCAACTAAAATGGAACGGAGGGAGTAGAACGTAGCACCATCATCCACCAGTCCATGAAGTCGTCTTTGAGACGGGATATAATTCTCGCTGGTGAAGGCAAACTTTTCTTTTGGTAGTTTTGTTTAGATTATTATACATGCAAACTCCAAAATGATGTTCTGACCTGCAAATTGTAGCTGCACTTAATGTTCTTTCTTGAACGACTCTCCGTTTTAGTTCAACTTCTGATTCTAGTTTAAGCTAAGGTCATTGTCTGTCCGGCCCTGGTCTCTCCCAGAATTTCATGGCTCCTGTCAACAACAAATAAATCTATTCAGAGGTCCTGGCCCACTTAATCCAAGTAGCCAAACCGCCTAGTCAGGTGATGTTGCAGTTTCAAACCCAAACAGATCGATCTGAAATGAAATCCGCCCCCGGTTTACTAGATCTTCCAGAGTTTTGGCTGACGCTAACTGCATATTGGTGACCGGTTTCATTGAACGCTGCTACTCATCCAAATGTTGAGATTTGGTGATGCCGTCGACTGTCCCAGGTGATCGTGGCGACGTCGACCTGAACAATTTCTTCTATCTATTTCAAGACTAGTTACTGGACCATCAACCTTTTATTCCTCATTTGGCCATTCTGTTGACGATCTCTCCGAGTAATTGTCAGGTCTAAGGTGTCGAATGACGAATACAGGTAAGTCGGGGTTGCAAATTCAGAGAAAGAAATAGAAAACATGAAACCTACCGACAAAATGCGCCTGCAAATAGACAGGGACAAGGGAAATATACAAGAAACTTTCATTTCGGACAAGGCGTGCAGGCAGACGGCAACAACGTGCATCGCAGTTGCGGAATCTTTTCTTCCCTACGTAGGACCTGTGGTTGAGCCGTTGAGGTCGTATCGTATGCAAACAACAAATCGCTGGACCAGCAGCTTGGAACGATGTTCAGTTCAATCAATGAATCAAATTAACGTGCCCTATCCAATGAAGATATTTTCTTGGCAACAAGGACAGAAACTCTGTCGATGAACAGAGGAAGAGAATAATTGATACAACTATGTAGAGTACAAAATCACCTCCAACTCCAAGGAGGGGAATCGTGCTCGCTATAAGTTTTAAAAAAGAGACGATTCCTAAATGCAACATTGCCAACACAGCGCACCGGACTCCGACTTCATGACCACATGCCGCACGATGAGTACAACTGTACAAGGCAGATCCATTTAGCAGAATGACATTATGAAAAAATTATTTTGTAAGAAATTATGACGCTACTAGAATCTGTGAAACCCAATGTACGGTGTATATAAAAAGTAGAAGGCAAAACTCTTCGATATTAACCATGGGAAAATGCATCTGGGCGATTCGGTACATGGAGGGGTCGACTAGGGCGAGGAGTTGGGAAGACCGCTGCACGAGAACAACAACAGAACATAATGAGCTTTGTGCTTGATTTAATTGCCCCTTTGTCTCACGACTTGTGGGCCAAATTTATTCATGCAGCCAAAAATTCGGGTTCGGGGAACAAAGAATGACACTAATTTGAATTTATTTTTAGTTAGGGTCTCTCAACCTGAATGCCTCCAATAAAACATAGTGTTGGAGAACCTAGGAAGCAGTACCAACTATGTCAGGTCAACGATTGCAAGTGTCTAATGAGTACTACAACTTTAGGGCTTGTTTGGTTCAAAGGAAGTTCAAAAGAACTTTGGAGGATTCCATTCGTTTGGATTTTCTTCTATAAATTTTATTCGGTTTGTTGGATTAAAAATCATATGATTTTTTTATGAGCTACTTTGCATGCAATTTTATATAAATGTTTTCCTTAGGTCCAACCCCATGGAAATTTTCCATTGATTCAATGCCAACCATGTCATGGCCATATTTCGTCACACAAATTACTATACTTTCCTGCGGTGCAATCAAACAATTTTTATTACAAAATTTTGTGTGTTCTATTCCTGTAGAATTCACTATGTCATGCTATTGTTTTTCTATTCCCTAATTTTCAATATACTACTAACCAAACATACTGCTCAAGTAAAGGCACATAACGGTTATAAAATTTCTCAAGTATATGGTTCTATACTATGTTTTGTGATGATTGAAGTGTGCGAGAGTGTAGACTAAGAAACTTTTGATGTGGGATTCCACACATTACCTTTTCTCTATAGTTACCTTCATGTGGTTCTAGATTCCTGAGTGTGGACAAATGGAGGCGACCTTTTACTTTTAAAATTTCGAAAATCATACTTTGAAGTTTTTTACAAAAATCTAGAAAAATGCTGGATGTAGACAATATTGTATAGAACATTTTCTATTAGCTGTCGCAAATGAATAGCTTCCCAGCCGGGATTCCCCTCCAAGGCCTACCATACGCTAGTCGGCAGGGTGGTTCAGAGCCTCGCGTGCTTCCATTCATGAGGCACACAGTGAGTAC